>OY751319.1:22353870-22682579 GCA_963564615.1 Rhorus exstirpatorius | reverse complement strand
GTCCCGATCTCCCCGCGCGGGACATGTATCGACCGCTATCGAGCAAAAGGTCGCACTATTCCTAACGTAACGTGTTAAAACCGATGAATCGACATCCTTTTGTTACGTAGGACTCGATATATATATATATATTTTATACAATTTCATCCAGAATCCTATATCCCATTCACCCTGTCGACTATATCTTTCTCGATTCCAAGTTCCTTCGTCTTCCTTACTTTGACTCATATTCTCCTTTCACTCTCGAACATCCCTCTCGCCATGTTTCCTTCGTGGACTCGTCCCTGCACGCTCTTCCATGGTTTATTCAACCCTCCATCAGCCCTGGGTCTTCGTCCCTTAGGATTTACCCCATCGGTGGTACACACTCTACCTATTTCTCCCTTTCGACATAGCGGTATATGTACACTCTCGACTCGCGTCTTATTATTCTTCCAAGTGAGCCTCCACTCCAGTGTCGTAAAATTTCGAGGTAAAACAACGCATCGATCATTAAAAAAAAAAAATTCATATTCGATCGAAATTCCATTATAACCATTACAAAAAAAAAGGATAATGAATAAAATTCGATTGTCCCATTGCCAAAATAATGAGTAATGGATTAAACTTCCATTTACCATTTTAGTTTTTTTCTTCGTTTTGCCATCAAATTTTGTACCTTGGACAAAATTACGGTGTAATTTGTAATCAGCAGCGGGGAAAAAAGTGGAATAGAAAAATTGCATTTTTTTCGCTGTGTTTTAAAATGCTGAAATATATGGAAGATTCGAACAACCATGTCTCACCGATCTTTTAATCGATTGAGGCTTATGGGGGGGATGCTTTGAAAAGACCATGAGTCAACTTAGAGAATGCAGTTCGGTTTGTCCAAAGGGTCCAAAGGAGACAATACTCTGAGAAAAAGTTGCCGTTACTTTTGAACCAAAAATTATCCGATTTTTTTTCTCGTCATTATCTCGTGCTGTAAATATATAGATTATTGTTGGATATAATATAGTTCTAATTAGAAGCCAAGGAAATTCATTTAAATGAAACAATAATAAAGGATCAAGGTTTCATTAAACATTACCAAAAGAATGGGCAATGAATAAAATTCCATTATCCTTTGCTAAAATAATGGACAGTGGATTATATTTCATTACCCGTTACCAAAATATTCGTACGTATAGTGAAGCCATATTGTTTTTCAATTTAAAAGAATCCCAAGATCCGTTGAATGAGTCCACGTGTAAATTTTAACGCAAGTATATATAGGACTACGTGAAATGGTAATCCTTACGGTGTAGTTTTCTGCGTGTATACACGCGTGTATATATACACTCCGCCGTATGCTATATACAACGAATACACTTAACCACCTACGCTTCTTCTTCTTCAGCCCCCCTTCCCCCCCTCGTTCGACTCCATATATCCACCCCTCGTAAGAACCTCGTGTGTTGCACGGACTCGGATGGGTAAGCTCTCGTATACTGGTCCGCACATGCCAACGAGCTATACTACTTAGAAACGTGAGTAGAGTATAAACGATCAGCTGGAAGGTTTCTCCTTCCTCTGCTACATACACCCTTTCACCCTTTCTCCGCCGCTTCTTTCTTCTCGTCGTCTTTACTTGGGCTCTTTCGCACACAGAGGGGGGGGGGGGGGGGAAGAGAGAGGCTCAGCAGACGCAAACTCCACGGAGAATAATCCATCCCTCTGGCAAACTCATTCCCAAGTACACTTTCTCCCTGTACTCGGATAAGGAATTCTCTTACGCTATTTTATAGTCCCTTTACTTCGTTCAACCCGTCAATTTCTGTCTCTTTCGTTCGGGAGTGCGAGAGACCCTCTGGGATCCTTTTTCCTTTATTGTTTATTTAGGTACCGTATATAGAAACACTGTTATTCTCATGTAGGGACGAGAAAAGAAAGACCCCCCCCCCCCCCCCCCGCCCCCGCTTCCACCTCTGCTCTTTAACGCTCCGAGATAAAAATTCCAGTCTGCGGTTGACGGTGATGGTGTCATGATCGGAAGTATTCCGTAAAAGTTTCCTCTTTCTCTCTTTTGTGTATCGTCCGACTAAGTTTGTATGGTGGGAAGAACGAGTAGCTATTAACCGTGTGGGGCGAGGGGGGGGGGGGGGGGAGCTATCATAGTACCAATGACGAAGAGCACGAAGCCGATAAATCGACTGCTAGGAGACAAAAGGCTGCAACTTGCGTTATTGAATTCAAGTTGAGCGATGATGGCTGAGGCATTATGTTCTTTAGCAGCCTCTATATGGCACTTGAGTCTAGAAACGCGGGAGAAAGGATGAGGTCGCGTGATGCTGGTCGTACGCTCGATCAAGCCCTCGCGATATCACCTCGCGCAGTCAGTGTCCCTTCATATACTCTGCTCGTAACATAAAACCCTTCTATATAGATTTATGGGTGTATAGGGATATGACAATCAAAGGTTACATCCAGTGTCTCGCACGAGTGCACGGACTCTCGATCGTTACGCTATTACATTTACTCGCCATCTATCGTTATAGTACATAGGAGTTTATAAATCTGCATTGTATAAAGCATCGCTTCTTTTTTTTCTGACTTCTTTTTTTATTATCCGTGGCTAGAGGCTCTTCGAGCATCAGCAACGATAGTCAAATAACTTCTGCTCTCTTGAACCCTATGCAGAGAGCATGCCAGTACTGAGTACACGAAAAATTGACAGAGTTTCATGCAATTTCTTCCACCCCAACGACTCGCATACGCCTGGTGCACTTTTGCCATCCGTTTCTTTATTCCGGAGTTTCCGGACATTCGTAGCTTATTCCCTGCTTCTATAACGGACGTGCGAATGGCGCGAGGTATTTTTTTTTTTTTACCATATATACACGCGGGACGTCGCATGAAGCTGGGCCAGTACGGGGTGAAGGGAGGGGGCGATGAGGGGTAGACGGGGGAAGGCTTTAAGCGTTATAGACGGTTCAAAGTTCAACGGCCATTCTTCCGCAAGTTTGCCATTTCGCTGACGTTCAACTTTCACCCCCGTGGACCGGCAAGAAGCACACCCCATAGTCCCAACTGTTAGCCGATAATATTTCGCTGGTGCACATACCTTTCTAATATATTATATATATATATATATATATATATATATTTACTGACACATGAACACATGTATCGGAGAACCGGTTACGAACTGCCGTATAAGAATCTCCCGTCGGCTTGACCAACTCTTTTGACTGACTTGACCAACCCTCGAAGAAAATTAGAGGTTTAAAGAAGGTTTCGAGGAGGCCTAAAATTTCATACATTTTCACGATCCAACCACTACTGTATCAACTCTAATAAATTATTTGGCACAAAAGCCAGGTTAGCTAAAATATTGATTCTTCTTCGTTATGATACGTTTTTTTGAGAGACGAATTTTTTCGCAAATGTTTTCGAGGATAGTGCATGCCGGAGTATAACTATACTCGAACTGAAGCAACTCTCAGAGGGGTTCAAATGAAAAGATGAACGAGAAACGTTCTCGTTCGCGAATAAATCTACGCCCTCTGTACCCAATACGTACATGTTTTTTTTTTTTTTTTTTTTTTTAAGGTGCAAAGGTATGATATGTATGAAAGTTTGAGGTAGAAGGAAGATCGATTTCTCCTTTTTTGAGCGCGCGAGGCATCACCATATATCATTTGACAAACTTGGGCGAGAAAGCCCCATGCTGACCAAGAGGCATGGAGAATCGTACCAGGACGACGTCGCGTCAACGACGGATCCCTCCATTCCACTTTATCCCCTTTTTTCTGAATAGCGAGAGAGAGAGAGAGAGAGAGAGAGAGAGAGAGAGAGAGAGAGTACGCAGAGCAACAAACCGTACAAAACTTTTACGTACATGCATGCCATGACGCTCGAAGAAGCCCCGAGGAAGCGATATTTCATGTTTGCGCTTTTACTACTCCCACTTCTATATATCTCTCATGTTTGGTAGACCCCCGAGGCCAGACGAGCTTTTCGAGACTTCAAACGCATGAGAGCTTTTTTTCGCCCCCCTCATCCCCCGCCCGACCTCTTCAACTATCTCTCGAACACTTCAGAGAACTCGAGAGAGCGGAGACGTGAATTTTTTTTTTTTAGGTTAGAAGTGTATCGTTATCATTGAAAATATACACTGTAAAAAATGTGGTGTTAAATTCAACACTAATTCAACACCGCTCACGAATTCTATAGTGGTCCACCCCGCTCTGTGTGACCTGTTGGTGTTGATTGTCCGGTGTTAAGTATTGATAGTTGACACCAGACTGCGGTTCATCCGATTTGACACCAGGACGGATTCTACAGTGGATTCTAACACTTTACAGTGTGTTATAATAACACACTTTAAGTTCGTTATTTTTGTACGCATTTATCGTGTCAATGAAGCCAAATGAAAAACGCGGGTCAAATTGGCATAATAAATATTTTTTTATTATTTATAAATTAGCAATTAGGAATGATCGATGAATGAATTGAAAACAGTTGTTCCATTATTTTTGAAAATCCTGTAAAAAAAAAAAAAAAAAAAAAATAAGTCGTTGACCGGGATTTGAACCCACTATCCTCCAATCGACGAATTCAGCACTTTCAAACCTTAAATAACCATTTAAAAAAAAAATTAAAAATTTGGAAATTATTTTTTTTCACGAGTGTTTCCGGCTTCGAAGCGCGGACGTTTTTCCGTCGAAATTAATTTTGAGCCTACCTGAGATTTTACCTGAGACCTACCTAACGACCTACCTAACGACCGACACTCTACCACTACGCTATTGATTCCTTATGAGTTTCTTGTATTTAAATGATATTAGTATACGAGTTCTCATACACCATATTCGGTGTATCCTATGACGCCAAACGATGTATGATTATTTTGGGCGATTAAATTTCACACATTAGGTCGTATATTTCAGTATATGCGCAGCACCGTCATGTGTGAAAAATTACCACCGAACAAGTGCAACGCAAATTCGTTTCTAGCTAACACCGCCACTCGGGAGATATTCGCTCAGAACGGCGTTAACATGCCGTTAATAAATATTCCGGGTTCATTCTTTAAGTCTGTATATCACCAAAGTTGTTTGCCGAAATGAATTATAATTTTAATTGAAGATGCACTCAGTCGGTGAGTTCAACTGCGCCTTCGAAGCATATGATTACACCGGATTTAACTAATCACGACATTAGAGTGGTGTCGTATCAGAAGATAAACGGTGTACTTTCATGAAAAAATTGTGCGCGATGTGGTGAAACACTGGGTTTAGTGTTAAATTTTGATGAAAAATCGCTTAACACCGACATACAGTGTACGAGGTCAACCATGATATCAGAACGGTGCTGCCGATAACACCACAGATTTTAACCACTAACACCGCACCAAATTGACACCCCTGATTTTTTACAGTGTATGTAGTTTATCGTTTATTTCAATGACTCGGCATGGAAATACGTGGATTTGTTTTTTCTTCGATTTTCTGCGTTTCCTCGTTAATTTCATGCGTATTTGAAAAAAAAAACATCGTTTGACGCAATTAACAAACAAAAAAAAAATCGTTAAAGGGTAGACACTTGAAGCGTAGTCAAAGTCGACGAAAAAAGAATCCCACTTTTTGTCCGCTTTTTCGGAAACCTCAAAACATCGTAAGTTTAAATGATCACAATTATAATTGCTCGTATATGATCGATTTTAGCTTGAGAGGAGAGTTTCGAAACAGCCGCGAGTAGACTTTAAGATTGTAATTTCAATAATTCCGATGTCTTAATTGGTTCGTTCTCAAAGATCATTTCGAAAATCGCAGAAAAATGATGAATAGGAGTATTCTTGCGGCAAGGTGCAAATTTGATGATTCGATATGAAAAATCTGTGAAAAATTTGTCAGTCGATAAATCTAGCGCCGTTTAGAAGCTCAAACGATAAACAAAAATTATTAGCCCATGCAGCGACGTCACAAGCCAGTCGAAAAGCCAAATTATAACCAGAGTTGTAGATAATGCATTATCTGAGTAATGCAATATTGAAATTCATTATCCATTATTCTGGTAATGGGTAAAGAAATTTTATTCACTCGTCATTATTTTGGTAATGTGTAATCGAATTTAATTCATTATCCATTATTTTCATAATGGGTTATTGAAATTGATCCATTACCCATTATTTTGGTACTGAGTAATGGAATTTAATTCATTATTATTTTTTTTTAATACAAATAATACGTCATTTTTACTTAAAATTTTTACAACCTTTGGTTACAACGATTTTAGTCCACCCACTGAAAATCTCATATTGGTGTAGAAGCGATACAGAATTATCAACAATTTCAAATGCTCCGTGAACAATACTTATAGTTATCGCAACAAAACTGAATAGGAGTTAGATCGAAAACGTTCAGTTTGCCTTCTTAGCAATTTCGTTTCATTCTAAATATCTAAGCATAAATGTATCGGCACGATAGGTATAAAAGGTGGATCGTTCCGCCACCTAAGCGTATAGCTGTGGCAGCTATACTATTTTGTTTTTAAAGTACATCTACCAATAAAATATCGTTCACGTGACGTTTTCGTCACTAGGTGAAATGGAGATACACTATATCGTGATCGTAACCAAATTATATTTCTCTAGTAGCGATACCGCGCTGCTAATGACTGTATTGCTGCTGCACTTATACCGCTATAGCTGCGACAGCCATACGTTTTTGTGTTGTGTACAGAGCAATACCATAAGGTTCTGTGGACTCAAATATGGCTACTATAGCGAGATCGGATTTTCAGTGCCCATAACGTTTCAGACAAAATGCGAAAAAATTTCGAATAAATTTTAGGACCCTATATGTATTTTCTCCACTAATCACGAATCCACTGAATATTTCAGTAGAAATATCCATTAGAGATTTTCAAAAATGCGTTTTAACTCTTCCCCCCCAGAAAAATCAATTCAATTCGTCAGTAAATTTTCTCGCTATAGCGCAAATATAGGTCAGCATATGTGTCACTCTGGATTCACATATATATCACGGGAGATTTTGCAAAATACCGTCCGACAGACGTATAACGATATTACCGAGGCATTTTGCGTGAATGCGCGACACCATTTACTCTCTCGCTCGCTCACTCTGATGGTGATGAACCCTGTGCGCGTATAAAAACACCACCGAGTGCATAACAACCATACTCTCTCTCGTGTATTTTCCTCGATTTTTTTTTTCCTCTCCCCATGTACACGATGCATCTCGAGTGTCAGCGAATTCTCTGCGTTTTCGCTCTCGGATTGTGCAAGAGAGTCTCTCTCTCTCTCTCTCTCTCTCTCGGGTTTCGAACATTAAACAACAGGGACGTTAATGGACGTAAATTTTTATCCGACGTCTCTCTCGTAAAATGGCTTTTTTTTTACCCAACCGGGGAGCGAGAACTTTGGTCTCGTTTTCTGTGCGTGCGTCATCAACGGGGCATCAACTTTAAAAAAAAGATGAACTGATAAATATGAGAACGAGGATGAAGGAAAGATAACGAATGAGCATCAGGGGCAAGACAGAGATTACTCTCGACGTAAAGATAACGATGAAAAAGAACGTTATTAAACTTGGAGAAAAAAATATACATATACGTTGCGTGCAAAAGTTTTGGGCCAAACTATTTCTCGTTAATAATTGTTGTATGAATGAGGATTAAAAAAAAACTAAGTATTGTCAGTTGAACTGAATTAATTATATTGTCGAACTAAGGAACTTACGAATTTTATTAACAAAATAGTATTCCATTATAACAAAAAATATGAAATTTATGTGATCAAAAGTTTCGGGCCAAACAAACTTATGAAAAATAAACTACAAAATTAGCAACCAAAATTATTTCTAACACGTCGTAAGGTCAATTAATCACATCACCGAGACATCGATTCTATTAACGTCGTAATCCTTGTATAATCAATTTTTTGCCATTACTCTTGAACCTTTTCCCACAAATCGTTTTTATTTGAACAATCAATAGCTCCTACTTTTACTTTTAGCTCTTCCCATAAATTTTCAATAGGGTTGACTTGGCCACTCGAGGACACGAATTTTGTTTGCCTTGAAAAAATATTGAACGAGTCCAGATCAATGTTTGGGGTCATTGTCTTGTTGGAAAATCCATCCTCGTGGCATATTTTGATGCGCATAGGGAAGCATATGATCTGCTAAGATGTTTTTATACACGACTTTTGTCCATAGTGTCTTCTATTTTCACTAAAGGGCTGACGCCTTTATATGAGAAAGCTCCTCACGTCATGGTATTACCTCCCTCATGTTTTATAGTCGGTATTTGATATCTAAAATCAAACCTGGAATTTTTTTATCATTGAACATACCTCTTTCCGTCATTTCAAAAAAGATTAATGTTTGTTTCGTCTGGAAAAAAAAAACACTTTTTTCCCATCTTCGACTGTCCAATTTTCGTGTGCCTTAGCAAATTCTAATCTCGCCTTCTTATTCTTTGCACTAATCAACGGTTTCTTAGCTCCGACGCATCCACAAAAGTCCAACTGCGTTTAATCCACGTGAAACAGTACTGCGGCTAACATCAGCCAAGTTTTCCTCACGTAATGCACGTGCTATAATTGCAGCCTTCTTCTTTGGATCCACGACTGTCTTTCTTTTAATAACTTCATTAACGCGCCTAGTCGTTTTTCTGAGTCTTTCAGGTACTTGTTTGTCTAACAAAGTTTTTGGTTCTTTCAACTTTTCAATAATATTATTAACAGTCGTTTTTCCAATCGATAATATTGAAGCTATATCACGAGAAACTTTGTTGTCATGGTGTAATTTGATAAGTTTCACGAATATGTATAAATGCGTGCGCTTCGGCATCTTGACTGCACAGTACTGACACACAAGTGTAAACAAACTCGAGCTCCTATACTATTATAGAAATTTGAAGTAAAAAACGTAAACATACACAAGTAAATTGTAGTTGTAATTGCTTGGCCCGAAACTTTTGATAAATGGAATTTTATATATTTCATTACATGTATATTCATATTCTTTCATTGTGAAAATTTACCAGTTATGTATTTCGAATACATACTTGATTAAGTTTATATGACAATACTTAAAAAAAAGTTTTCTCTATTTATATAAAAACTATTAGTGAAAATTAATTTGGCCCGAAACTTTTACACGCAAATGTATGTGCACGAAGAAGATAACTGAAGTAGATACTCTGGGAATCTGTCAAATTATAACAAAATTTTTAGTTTTTCAAAAAAATCCTCTCTACAAATTTCCCTTGGTGAATTTCGTCTTGAATTCCTCGATTGCGGAAAACAAATTATTTCCATTGTAGTACTACAGTTCACATATTAGGATTGCAAACCAAAGTATAATTACCATCCGGTAGAATTTCTTTTTTTTTTTAGGACTTGAAAAAAAAATGTAAATTAAGCGAGAAACGTTCGAATCGCGTTTGCATATGTAACATGCATGTATAAATCGAAAGAGTGCGGGAGAAAGAAAGATTAAGGGTCTCGTATGGTGATGTTTGCACACGCTGGGGGTTCGACCGGTGTGTTGCGCTTATCGTGAAAAATGTAACGAGGATCGCCTCTAATCTATAATGTATAACCACGAGCTCGGGCGATTGCAAGCACACACGGGCCATGGAAAAGCCACGAGAGCGAAAGACAGGTATATATAGGGAGAGCGGTTTTGCGTTAACGATATATACACGCCGGCATACCCAAGCTCTTGTACTATTATACGAAGCCTCTGTGTGCCAACGTGAGCCAGAGAGAAAGAGAAATACAGAGAGAGAGAGAGAGAGAGAGAGAAAGTTAAACGAACAAACGTGTACGCTAGCTTACCATCAATTTTCCCTGCTCCCTCTTTTCCATAGCGTACAACTGCCATCTAATTTCACTAAATATTTGACAACGCTACGCCCATCCGACCTTTCTATCTTTAAGAGAATATTCCTAGCTCTCAAAGTCCAATTTCTAAACCAGATGATACGTTAAATCAAGTTACTGCTAGGTACGTCAAGAGAGAGAGAGAGAGAGAGAGAGAGAGGAAGATAATGCAATCGTAGAGTGTGACATCATATATAATTAGTGCGAGTGTAACTTAATTCCGAAAATTTATTCTAATTGCAGTGACAGGGATATCCGAGAGCATCGTTCGCTCTTTCCATTCGCTCCTGTAAAGCTTGTTCTCAGTAGAATAATTACTTAAGGGCTCTGTTCTGGGAATAACGTCGTATAGCATATTCGAAACACCGTTCTTTTCCCCCCATTCGTTTCGCACCCTTTCGCAGACGTGCATCGCCCCCCCCCCCCCCAATCTTTTCGGAGACTCGTACTCTTTTTCTGAGTTTCTCTCGTCACATTTAAATGGGGATGTTTTTCCCCCTTCGTTCAAACGAGTACTCCCGCTTGAAAAGAAGCTTCGGAGTGTGTCGAGGTTTCCAAAAGAGATTGGATAACACGGAATTCTTAGAGGATCCTGCGCGGGAGAGAGTTGAGGGATTTGTCGAGTGAGCCAAAGACGAGACGAGAAAACTAATTAGACAGGAAAAGAGACAGAGAGCCTGGGGGGGGGGGGGAGAGGTGGGGGGCTGGAATCAGTTTTCACTGTTTGACGAAGGGCCGAGAGCACACATGGATGAGGCGATTCTTCGAGTAGGAAATTTCATGACTTTGGGAGGTGAGAGAAACCCTTGGTATGCTCTTTGACTTGTATGTCCCGATGTTTCTCCCTTTCCGCATAGTGTTACTCCCTAGCGTAAAAAACACCCCTCTTGAGGAATCTAAATTCGAGTCTACGTTCTTTCAATCACCTCCCTCATACGTAGATTGTGTTCTGACGGTAAGAAGATATACTTCTCGTAACAAACATCGCAATAGACAATGAGAGCGAAGCCCCCGAGTCTCTTTCTATCCTCTTGTCTCTTGAGAATTCGTCATGGTATAATATATCTCTTCGATTTTCTGTAAATCGAGAGATACCACTTCCCGGCAAGAGTATTTTAATTCGGTATTAGAAACGAGCGTATTATATAGTCACAGTATAAATTCGAATGAAAAATTATGAGGCGATTGGGCTCGTATTAACTCTTTATTTTTCTTTCGTGAGTCCCGAAAAACCTCCATGCTCGAAGAAAATCGAGAGAGGGCGCAGCCGATAGTCTGACGTTCAAAAGAAATGGATCCTTGATAATTCCGATACCAGTCGACTACCAATTTTCTCAATAAAAAGCGAGTATTCACCTATAAAAATACACACAGAGAGAAATGCACAAATGGTGTATACAGTGATGATCAGTATGCGAGACGAGAAGCATGGACGATCCATCAAGGGGAGCTTCGGAACATTAAGAACCCCCCTCAACCTCGCAAGACTCAAGGGCTCTTAAACTTCCATCCCCTCTCTCTCTCTCACACACACACACACACACACACACACACACACACACACACACACACACACACCCTCCAGTTCGCTAACCCGCAATTTCCATCCGACGTGTAATTGGACGTGCGCGATATCACATTACATAACGAGATTTTGAGTCATCGTGGACGTCGTGCCGTGTGCAGCCGCTGGTTTAAATCCCCTCCTCTCTCTCTCTCTCTCTCTCTCTCTCTCTCTCTCTAAAATTTTTGCGGCACGGTGTGAACTGCCATCGCCATTACGATTCAGATATATATTCCCCAAGAGTGCACCGGATAACGTATCCGGATTAATAATGAACAAAAAGAGGTGATATCACTATTTTACGAAGTTCGTATCTACGAAACGTTTTTTTTTTTTTTTTTTTTTTTCCGAGATTCAGTCTCAGCGCGATAGAGAAACACGCCTCAGACGCCTCCTGACTCTACTTTACGATTTTTCCAAGCTCGACTATGCTCGGATAAAATTTCAATTTACATGCCTCTCGTATCGATTCTTTGCCCTCTTTTCAGGTCTCACCTACTTCCCCGATCCCTTTTTCTGCTGCCTCTCTCACCTGTACGATAATGCCCTTGCTGTGTTGCAACTCCAGAAAGTGTGTGTGTGAGAGAGAGAGAGAGAGATAGAAAATTTCGTGCCAAGAGTGTTCACGTAATATACGTATATTTCAGTATCACAACCAAAGCCCCTTTTTTACCCAATAGTGCAGGTCTTCTATGCAGCTGTGCTGTGGGTGAACGGTATTTCGACGTAGCTGAAAAGCCCAGACACCAAATTGCATCGTACACTATGGGGTATATGGCTCTGTGGGGGTGATATCCATAGGCATATACCGTGAAACCTGTTTTCTATATATATACACATATCACGAGGAAAGTCTCGCACCAATTTTCGCATGTTCTACCCCATCGAGTGGCGATCCCGAATGATTCGAATCGATAGGCTCTGGCTTTTTCCGCACTCTCGGCTCTTTGTGCTAGAACGTTGAGAACGCACGAGAAAGAATTTTTTTTAATCTAACGCCACTCTTTCTCTCTGTGTTTTTTTTTTATTTATTCTTCATTTGATCCTGCGTGGGATAAAAATATGGACTTGCGCTACCGGACGTACACTTTAGCAATGTATATATCCTTTACTGACTGATTGGGATAGAAAAGCATCGTTCACTTTAGTGCGCGACTATAGAGGCACCGGGTTTGGTGAAAATACATTTTTTACCGCCTTAAAAGGATGTATGAGCACTAGCTTCACGATCATATAAAAATCTGAATTTTTTAGATGGTGTAGCAGAAGTGTATATGATAAAACCTGCAAAATTTCAAAGTGGGTCAACGACTCTTTACGCGAGTAATTAATTCGTGAAATCAAGATATTTATCCCACGCCATATACGAATTCTGGGCTGACGCAACTTTGAAACAGAAATTCGTATCTTTCACGATCAGATACGATCAATATTAAAACTGTTAAATGTTCAGAAAACTATCACGATTACATACGTTCCATAAAAAATGGGGGTTAACGAACCTTTTGACATACAATTATCGATTTTAAGGAAATTTTTCGCGTGTGTCGCATAGTGAGCGGTTCGACTCTCTCTTGTTTCATGCGTGCCCCTTGCTCACCGCGCTCACCCGCGCCCACGTTTCCGCTCATTTCCCGCCACCTTGTGCTCATACATCCTTAAGCGAGAGATCGATCGAGCTCAGGGAAACAAGCAATAAGATTAACGAAGCAGCAAGAAGGATAACTCTTCTTTAGCAAGCTCTTGCCTTGTGCTTGCAATCAAGTATAGAAATTGGAATGGCAATTCTATCACAGAGCCATCTCCAGAGAGTTGCAGGATTTCACCCTGGTTTATGTTCCAGTGTTTCAAGTCGAAACTACTATTGACCCAGAGACCTTCTGGCTCTAACCGCGGTGAAGAAGTAAAGCGCATGGGATTGTGGTAGCTGTAGAACAGAGCCTTATAAGATCGTACAGAGCAACTAGAGAGAGAGAGAGAGAGAGAGAGAGAGAGGGACCTCTACGTAGCTTGAGGTCTCACATTGTCATTAAGCTTCCAACGACGAGAAACTGCATTGGAAGATCACCGCATCCTGGAATGATGGTTCTCGCTACCAGGATAGACAGCACAGAACCTAGATAAAGGAACCACGATACTTGGTCGCACGGGAATCGTTACTGTGTCGCTTTTAAACGTGAATGTATGGGAAGCGTCATTGCGAGAATCTCACCCACCACACACAGACGCACACATACACACACACACACACACACACACACACACATACAAAACAACCAAAGAATACCAGGCTAAATAATGGCATTGATAAAATGCCAACAAAACCAGATTTGTACTTTTTTCACCTTCTGCATATACCTTGAGCTTCTTCCCCTTTGCTATTCCATCGGCTATTACAGTAAGTGATACCATGTATCATCGGTAAATGTTATCTTGGCCCACTGCGAAAGCGAGTATTGAATATCCGCAAATCTGGAAGACACGCAATAACCCGAGGATATAGTGGATAAGCCGCAACGCGCTTTAGCCGCTCTCCATCAACATACACGCTTACGATTACTCTCGGCTTTAGCATCCGATAAATTTTTTCCTCCGTTTGCAAGAAAACTTATAAATTTTTCGTGTAATCGACAAAGATTCATCAAAACGTATTTACGTAAAAGCGATTTCTCGCAAGGGCGCAACATTTGCTGGTTGAATTATTCCATCTATAACGCGGTTTATGCGTATACGAGAGGAAGAGAATACCAAGAGAATAGATACCTCATCGATCCATCTCATCAAGAGCTCTCGCTCCCAATAAGCCGATTCACGACAGGTCAAGCTGCTAACGCTGGTTCCGCTAACATGTTATATAGCAGTTGAGGATAGAGCGAGAGTTGGAAAGGGAGGGAATGAGAGAGGAAGGGAGGGCGGAAGAGAACGGAATAGGCTTGTTCACCGAGCGAACCAAGGGTGGAACGTAGTTAACGCCCGTGAGCGCAACCCTGGTACGACGATGGTCCTGCAACAGCAACGATCATCCCAGGGTCTTACATCAACATTTGCTTGGCACCGCGCTTCGTACTTCAACGAGCAAGACATAGACAGAGAGAGAGAGAGAGAGAGAGAGAGAGAGAGAGAGAGAGAGAGAGAGAGAGAGAGAGAGAGAGAGAGAGAGAGAGAGAGAGAGAGAGAGAGAGAGAGAGATAGAGAGAGAATGAGTGAACAGGGGTTCACGAACCTGTTCATCATTGCTGCAACCAGATCCTTTAGCTTCGTAGCTGGGTTCTCTGGTATAGTCTCACCGATGGCGAACGAGGTCTCTCCTCCATCGGTTGATCTTGTACACGACGCCTGTACGATACCTTACTACATACCCCATAGGCATCCTCCTCTGGGCTGCAACGTAAAAGATGAGAGAGGGATAGCAAGGCAACCTCGTAAGCAAGCGTCTACTGTGGATATTATATACCTACAAGCTGGAAGCCCTATCCCTGGGTCTCGCAATATCAGCACGTCTGTAGGGAGGACACAGGCAAGAAAACAATCTGGGTATACGATAGTGACGTAAGGAGAGAGAGAGAGAGAGAGAGAGAGAGAGAGACAGACAGACAGACAAAGGTCTCTGCAATGAGGAATTATCAACACGTTAGCACAGCGGCGTTGTTATCGTTTCTGCTCTGATCTGCTTTGCTGACGCTGGTGAAAAGAGCTTTCCTCGAGATAGGATTATCATCCAAGATCCCATTGCTAAAAAAAAACTACCGGGCACCGAGAAATTAAAAAAAAAAATCAAGTGATTCTGTCACGCTTTGACACAGTCGTTGTTGAATGTGCGCCCATTTAAGCACAATCAACGTTGAATCCCTTGCGTCTGGGGGCTCAAAGGCTGGCGATCGAAGTAAAAGAATAAGTTTTTTTTTCCACGTTTACGCATATGGATATTGCTGGCAGCTGTGGCATTATGTATGAACCCATATAGGACACGAGGAACAGAAGCATTGCCAATGTGGTACCATAATCGAGACACCAGTGCATTGTATATACATGTATACATGCCATCTCTGCTAGCGTGATTATCGACTATTTGCAGAATCCATGAATATGCGATACCGTGGGGAGGTTTCTAGATTGGGCTGAAGCGGGTACGGGAGTGTGACATCAACCAGCACCAGCAGCAGCATCAGAACGCAGTGTTCGCGAGTTCGATGTACACGCTCTGCACATCGCTGTATACCCTGTGTGCTCTGCTCTACTGGTCACTCGCTCTCTCACAAAGTGGATGACATTCCGTTGGGGAGGGATGGAAGGCTCTAAAGCCGAATTAACGCCTGGTCGAGTAGACCCTATATCTAGTTCCCTTCATGCTCACCGCTTTCCGAGTAACAGCAGCGATGCTGCATACACGGAGAGAAAGAGATAGATACTGACTATATGCATATCTGTGTATATGCGGGAAGGTGTATAGGGATTCGATGCCCCCCCCCCCCCTCCCCTCCCCAATGTGCACCATGCCTATACGAATTTAAAGTACAAAGTATACACTCCGATGACTGATACGTTTTTATATGGCATTGCGAATTCGGTTTGAGGCCAAGCATTTATCCTGCTTCAGTATTCGTGAAACAACAATCCTCGTTCCCATCACTTTTTCTCGTTCGCTCTTATTCGCCATTCCCTCGCTTTTTTTTTTTTACACTTTGAACTTTTCTCTTTTGCTTGCCGGGAGTATGAAAAATCACTGCGCAGCGACGACGAGGGAATTATTCGTGAAATAGATTGAACCGCGTATGTCGAAGAACAGCCGGGAAACTGCGGCTTGGGAGGGGGGGCGGGGGGGGGGGGGGGGATTAATCGTTCCCGTTTTTCCTTCGGATTGATTGGTTAATCAGAAGTTGCGCATAACGAATTCAGTTTGAAGTAAAACCATCTATTGTCCGTGATCGCTGTACACGCGATGTTCTACTCGCTGTTTGGATTTCTCATCTCGACGTTCAAGGACACACGAGTGATGTGCAGCTCCCTGTCATTCGATATACGCGATTAACGTTTGTGAATCCTTCGTCGGTAATTACAGTAATGACGCTACGTCGGTATAATCCGTACCGTTTCTTTGATGACCAGAGCACGCGGGGTGGGCTTATCACTTTTTATTTTATTTCGTGTCCTCGATGATAATATCACGGATAGCAATTTTCCCATGCTGTACTGATAGATCGAGATTCTGTAGCATAAGCGCGTCTCGTGATTACCGATTGGCCCGGACCACAACGGGCACGGAATAGAGACATATTCAATGCACACCGTTAGCGAGAGATGCCGCGCGTCATTATCGGCTATTCGCGAAACTTCATGAATATTCGATATTCCATTGCCATATAGAAGGGATAGGCTTCGATGCACAAAGTGCTCTTGATGGCGGGACCGGATGGTGATGTACACGATTCGTATGGAACGAGAATCGTGTAAAGCCACAGAGCAGGTAGTAGACCGTTAAGGTACACCAGAGATAGGGTGAGAGAGAGAGAGAGAGAGGATTGTCAGGTATAGAAATGAGAAAAATTAGATCAAGAAATACGATTTGTTCAAACAAAAATGAGATTCATTCGACTCTCTCGGATACAAATTGTTCTCTCAATGAAAATATTTATCCTTGAGTAAAATTAAATACGTAAATTATTCTTGTTCACGAAAGTTCCAGCTCATATACTTTTCATATAATTCATCGTCTTCGATATAATCGCGACCGCCCTAAAGTATATATTTCCCGTCCTCCAATATGCATGTTTCATTTTGCACAATCTCTTTTATATTCTCCCGGTCTCGTAACATCGTATATTCGACCCTTTTATTCGGCCATTCCTCGAGTACAAGTATATATATAATATACCCAAACACGACCAACGACAAAACAGGATCCACTAAATTCTAACGCGATATATTCTCAAGAGATATAAGGGCCATCCAAATGTAACGCGACGAGGTTAACGAAGAAGCTCTCGGGGAAAAATAAAATAGTAAAATGTTCGAGTGGAGCAGGGAAAGAATGAGAGAGAGAGAGAGAGAGAGAGAGAGAGGAATGATCCCTCTTTGCTCCAGCTACGCCACACAGAATCCCTTGGGTCTGGTTATATATATATATATATATATAAGGTAGTAAGAGAGACGAAAGGGCTAAGGAAGGAAATATGAGAGTGAAAGAGCTCCGGTGTACGTTCTTATACCCGAGGGATGAACAGAACCGTCGAGAGCAGAGATCGCGAGCGTGTGCGGTGTGTTATGCAACCCACCAGGACCACTCTTTTCTTGCTTTCTCTTTCCATCAACCTTCCACCCTTGCACACAGTTTTCGCTCGTCCTTTCCTCTCTCTCTCTCTCTTTCTCTCGTGGATCTATACATTACATCGGCAAAGGGTTAAAACAATTTCACGCGTAACGGAGGCTTTTCTTCTTGGCAAAGATTGCGAGTCCCCCCTCTTCTCGTCATTATGAAATAGTGACAAACGAGAGAAGGAAAAAAACGGGGAATATATTCTTTCTTTGTCCTGAAAAAAAAAAGTTTTGCCGTTTTGCCATCAGCACCTCTCGTTGTTTTTTCCCCACTTCCTGACGTAACAAAATATATGTTTGTTCATATGCGTTACTATCTTTGTAAAGAGAATAAAACTCTTGAGGATACGCATTTATGGAAAAAAAAGTAATGGCAAAACTGAGGGTATTCGGTGCATTGTTTGATGCAGTAGCGATATCTTCGTTATTGGCCGGATATTAAAAAAAAAAAAATTCAAATTAAACAAGTCTGCAAGACTATCCCCTGAATATGTCGGGAGTAACGAAGAAATTCTTAAAAAGTGCGTACACAGATTCGCTATATTATTATTTCCACCGCATAAAAATTAGAATGGCAAGAGATTAAGAGGATAAAAAAATAAGAATGATAGAATGGTAAGAGGGAATCGCTAGGCCTGAAAGACTGTTTCACCTTTCGTGCATGAGCAATCGAATAAGGACGTCTTTCAGACGAAGAACCGATGATCTGGACAATAAAAAAAAACCCCTTTTTCGAACGAGCCTTCATCTCTCCTCGCAAAATAAGGAGAAATGATACTCAGAACCTCGCACGCTTTCGTCCCTTCTGGATCTCATTATGAGGCTCTTCTTGTACGAGTATATACCGGATACGTGAGTCCAATATAAAAAAAAATTGAGAGCTGTAAATATTTTACGCTCCCTCGGTTCGCTTCTCTTTCCTCGTTATTTCCTCTTTTTCCCCTCAGATACGGGCAAAATCTAATTTTTTTTCTTCACTCGTTTTTTTTTATTTTCGTACGGAGCTGGAATTCGGGACTCTGTTTATTAAGTCCATAAATAATTTCAAGTTTTTTTTTTCTATATCCTAGCCTATCGAAGATAAAGTGTATCTACATTTTATCGAAAAAGAAAAAACATGGTTTGTCCATAAAATTTATTGAAAAAATACCATGAAGAGCAATGGCAATAGCCATTAATTTTATTATTATCTCATGTTCAAATTAATTTACCTGAAAAAAGACAATTTTTTTTAAATGTCCAACACAATAATTATATAAAGAAAAATATGAAATACAGAGACTAGAGAGTGGTGCAATAAGATATCAAGTGCGAGTCCATTGAAATAACATAAACACGAGTATAATAACGTAGAGAGATGATGGAAAGCTTGTAAAATTTTATAATACGTAAGAAAAGCGAGATCTCTCTCTCTCTCTGTCTCGTCCTGTATATTCTTTTCCTCTTCGTTTATTTTTCGTTCTTCTTCTGGAGAATAGCGAGCTCGATGCAACGAGAATTTCCAGTGCAAAGAAGAAGGAGTAGACGAAGATTGTGAGAAAATATATATAGCCCAGAGGCTCGTGTCTATGAGGATAGAGGAAATGAGCTTTGAGAGCAGTCAGAACATATATATATATATATATATATATACAACGACGATAGGGAAGTAACAGAAAATAGCTAAGAGATCTGACGTAATGTCGAAGGGCGTGTACAAGAACGAAGGAAAAAAACTCGGGGGGGGGGGGGGGGGGGGTGGTACGACGTAGGAAGTTGAAAGGATTCGATATGAAAACTCTCGTGTGCCTTTCGCCATATACGATGTCAGAAAATTCGCCTGCTTCTCTTTTCCTCCTACCCTCTTTGTATAGCCACCGCGTTATATCTCTCTATCTCCCTCTCTCTCTCTCTCGTTCGCGGATCAGTCTCGCGGATAATATACTATGTATGGATATCTCTCTGATGGCTCCCGGGGATTCTCCCCTACTTTTTCTCTCTGCGAAAAAGTCGCGATCTATCCTGCTCATTCCTCTCGACATCTGTAAATACTCCAGAGTTTCATCTCGCGTGTCTGCGCGAACGAGAAATTCGATCCTGAATTCGGTGGAAAAATCATTTTGATATCACTCCTATCGCAAATATATACCGCACAGACATACACACACACACACACACACATACACACACAGAGAGAGAGAGAGAGAGAGAGAGAGAGAGAGAGAGAGAAGATGATGACGGAAATCAGATGAGATGAAAATACATATTTACAGAGAGGTATACGAGAGTCGTGAAATTTTTCTCAAAAATGTCTTGATTCTGACATGTGCGGTTATTACAATTCCGTACATGGCTATATGCTTGTATCTCAAAATAGATCAAGCTCCTTATTTTCCATCTCATATTCGAGACACTCAGTATAAATAAGACTAAAATTATACGACGATTATTATTGTACCTTTATATAAACGAGATATAGAATTTCGAGTATTAGGGTATATCCTGCGAAATGATGAAGACATTAGTATTATTGCAGTCGAGATAGAGAAATTAAGGGATGCTCGACACCTCGACAAAGGACAAAGCGACCTCTCGAATTCAACGATCTCTGTGTGTGTGTGCGTGTCTTTGCGACAAAGTTATGCAAGCCCCTCATCGTGATAATAGTAGAAACGATGGAGTCTCTAATTACGAGTAAATTGCAATTAAATGCCATCTTCTGTCGCAGCTACTTACCCGAGCTCTTCGTCTTTTGTCTTCGAACGTAAGATGAAGGAACTCTGGAGCTTGCCTCGACATAGACACACGAGAAAACCCGTGTTGTCATAATTTTCCATTTTAGCGAATTTTACAACCGTGAATTCTCATCTTACACTCTCTGCTCGAGATGAGTTACCCAAACTGTGTACGAAAGAACATGCGGGCCGATTATATACCTTGTCACAAATCTTTGAAGTTTGAGAGAAACTTGTTTTCCTTCTAAAATTTACTTTTGACGGGCTTGTCGAAATAAAACATTAAGAATGATAGTTTTTTTTTTCTGAAAAGCTGAGGTTTTTTCACGAAGCGGTAGAATTAATTTCAGAATAAAATTTTAAATATTTATAGATTTTTATCGAGGTTGCAAACTGTGTCCTAAAAAACGTATTATGAATAATTAAAAAAATATATATAAGACAAATAAGAAAACGAAAGACCCAAATGTGATTTGATTATTGTCGAAATCAGCCATATTGAAATGTATATCGTAAAAGGCACAAGTAATCGAATACAATGTGTGTGATCTGTGATAGAATTTTATGGCCTTCTTGTTTCTTTCGACGGCGAATCAAGAATAAATTAGATAGGGGTGGTTTTACCAAGTCACTCTCTTCTTCGTTCGACCTCATGTGCCCTTTTCGTTCGTTTTTCGTGCCCCACAAGATCCTGTAGACTAAAGCACCCTTGGACTCATCCTTCTCTTCCTCCCCCATCCCCCCCTTTTTTTATTTTCCCCCAAACGCTTCCCCAAGAATTCCTACGCTCTCCCTCGATTCGACTTCCGTCGGTGCCTGCTACTGCGGGTATGATGGCCACGACCCTCGTTAGCCTCGGTATCTTCTGGCGTAACATTAGAAAAAACATGTTCATCCCCCCCGTCATCGTTACGGTTTTTCAACACCTCGCGCTCCCAGAGAGCTTATAAGCGAAGACACGTTGTCCCCCGCTCATCGAGTTTGATCGATCGTTCTCTCGCCTTCTCTTCCGGGCTTTTTTTCCATCCCGATCCTCGGAATACTCGCTCGGAAGCTCCCCCCCGACTCGTGTGTGGCTGTGCGAACTTTTTTGGTAAATGCCTGTGTCTCGCCGCGTGAAGGGCCGAACAGAATGATACGACAATTTTCTTTTTACTCGAGCACGAAAACATAAGTCTCTCTCTATAGGGGCCGTACGAAGTTGATAGACATTGAAAGGGCAGGATGATTGAACGTGTGATCTGATTCATATTGCCTGTGTCAGATTCCAGCCAAAGATCTTATCGTCCTAAGCGTAGTGCGTAACTTTGTGGGGATATCGAAGACATATGAGGCATTAAACATCAGCTCAAATGAGCTGGAAAGTGGAAAAATTAAAATTCCCATTCTCATATCTTCCCATAAACCCCGTCAATAATCCAAAGGTCTTCAAGATCCAGGATCGTCATGGCTATAGCTCCAAAGGCTGTTCTTTCGACAGATTCATTGCTCGCAACGTTGAATCCTACGACGGATCCTCTCTTCTTCCATTTTGGCAGATCCATAAGGAAGACTCCTTTTTCATCGTCTCTCTTTCTTGCTTCTCGTGTTACATCCCGTTGGAGATCCAAGGCTCTCGTTCGACCAGTTCTCGTAACAAAACTCGCCCACACCCATAATGAACGGTAGATCACTGCTACTGACAAGAAAAACTCGAGGGAAACCAAAGAGAGAGAGAGAGAGAGAGAGAGAGAGAGAGAGAGAGAGAGAGAGAGAGAGAGAGAGAGAGAGATTCGTCCAAGTCTTAGGGCTCACTCTGGCTCTGAGAGAAATCCACGAGCTTTCTCACTTTTATCCATAGCGCCTCGGCACCGCGAATCACCAAAAGGACGATGCAGCGCGAGGAAACTCCCGCTGCATCGATTCCCTGCTCCGCTTCTGTATATCCTTTCACGAGAGCATCGCTCTTCGTGCCACAAGGAAGAGCATCCCTCCCAGGCTTGGTTTTACTCGGTCGAATGCATCACGTTAACCTAATCCATAACATCGCGCTTTAATTCCTTCAGTCCGCTATGGAGAGAGAGAGAGAGAAAGAGAGAGAGAGAGACCAGAGAGACCAGAGAGGAAAAGCAATGCGAAGGATCGCATCTGGCTGTACCACTGAGAAATCCTTGCCATTCCTCAGACGCTTAGAGGTTTTCCCGTAAAAAGCAATGACCGGATCTGGAATTCCTCCACCATCCTCTCATATCTCTCTCCCAACGAAACTTCCGACCTCTCCGCAAAATGACCGAGGGGGGTTAAGAGTTAATCGAGAATACTCTCAAATGATACTCTCTCTTTCTCTCTCTCTCTCTCTCTCTCTCTCTCTCTCCCTCTCCCTCTCTCTCAGAGCTTTGGAATCGCTTGGAAGTAACCATCCTTGTATACATGTATGTATAAGAGTCGATGAACGAAAAAAGAGCTACTAAATGCATATCGATTTATATATACATCTGGTATCGATAGCTCGTGCTTTCATTTTCCGCGTGTGCTTTCGAACGTAACATAATCTTTTATCCCGTCCGGGCGGAGAAGTCTCGTAAAAAAAGACCTCCCTTTGCAATCGGAGATAGATCGCTCTGGCTCGTTTCAATCGAAGTATACAAGCGAGTCTATGGGAAATTTTTAGGTCACACATACACACACACACACTTATACTGTCACCTATCTCGCACGATGACATATACGCGTGGGTGAGCTCACCAAGTATTTATATTTCATTTCAATCGAGCTATAAAGGTGACTTGACGAGTAAACGCGTATGTTCTCTCTCGTGATCGTATATTCATCGATATAATCTTTAACGTATACGATAAAAGAGAAGAGAAAATTGTTTGCATACATTTTTTTTTTATGTAGGACGCACATTTCGCCGTTTATCTATGGACGAGGAGAGTTGTATCGATGTACAGTTTTATTTATTAGCGATTGAATATTTTTGCTCTATATCGTACTTTTTACGAAGCTTCGAAGCTTCAACGGAGAGAACGAGAGAGTAAGAGCACACGGGATGATACAAACCGATTCCGGGTGAATCGGCATGCGCATCACAATCCAAGTTGTCTGGTCTGATATGCACTACGACGAGAGCCTGATACTTCCGGGACCAACGATAATTCACTTCGCGATTCTGGACACGTGCGTTCTCTCCCTTTCACTCGGTCTTTCTCGTTCTCGATCCATAGCGACAAGATATATTCTCCTTTGATGTTCCCCAATCTCCGGTATCTCGTCTTTCGTCCTTTCGACACACACACACACACACACACACACACACACACGCGCGCACTTTATGGTGCTCTCGTACCTCTCTCCCGGAGATAGATGGATAGAGAGAGAGAGAGAGAGAGAGAGAGAGTAACACTCGAGACTTTCCATTCGAATCACGTGTCCAATAATCCATCAATTATTTTATTAACAAGAACGTAAAACACCCTTCGATATGTATAGAGACTTTATGTTCTCTTTTGGAGACACCTATCGGATCTGCAAAGTTAGTGAAAAACCGCGAGAGATTCTCACTTTGACCTCTCTCTCTCTCTTTATACCTGAGGGATTTGGGGGTGAACGCGCGGAGCCTCGAAAGATAACCCCCGCAATTGCTCAAGAGTCTCTGTGAACCTGTATCACACACACACACACACAGCACACACGCGCGCGCACGCGAATCTGTATGTTAGAGGATTGGTTAGACCGCCAGTAGAGAGTATGTTGGAAAAGATACAGGAAGGGTAAACCGGCGGAACACGGAGATGGGAAGATGGAGGAGGAAAGCCTGTAGGTATCACGAATTTTCGTACAGGAGAAGGAAGAGAAATAGGAGATAGAGAAGAGTGATCCATCGGGTTTCTAGCAAGGAAGCGAAGGACCAGAGAACACACACACACACACACAGACACATACGTCCTTCAAGTATTCTAATCCCAGACAGATTGGTCGTTTGGTTAATTAAACTCGAGCTAAATGCCAGTATATTTTAATTGAAGGTATAGCTAGGATGCTAGCCTCCACTGGAAAAAGGTTTGGGAGGAGGCAGGATCTTGTCTAAATGGTCTGGCACTATGGTTAAAGTGATAACTATATACAGTATACCGTAGTAAATCGGATTTTATCGTCTTTGTTCTGTGCAAGACTATTATGTGTGATAAAAATGAATTGGGATCATTTTTTTCATTGAGAAAAAAGAATCGAATATTCTTGCTTCTCTGGTGAATTCAGGGATCTATAATATATATGTCATATAGGTCATGATCAATTTTAGCAGGATAGTCTTCTCTGTAATAGTTTTATTCGTTAGGAAAACGACATTAACTGAGGAATAAAATTATACGTATTTCATGAAGCTGGTCAATTACGCTGACTTCAGAGCAAAAAATCAGAATTATTTTAAGGTATTACTGGACGGACCGTCGATCAAAAAAGTAGTACAAAATGGGTGAATCGTGGATTTACAAGTCCAGATCATGTCGTACATGTTTAGCCTTACGAATAGCTAAACTAATAATAAATTAATCCTTAGAAATGTTAATTTTTCACTTTTAATATTAATCGAAGTCAAATTCGACGATATCTTGGCGTGTGCTTGACTGAGGTTTTGTCAGTGCCCGTGCAGAAATTTCGGTCGGGATCCAGGTGGATTCTGAGAAGGATCCCTATTTTCTGATAGGGATCCAGCTGGTCATCGGATCAGATCCCATGACTGAATGTAACGTTTGCACATTGGAATCCGACAGGGACCCCTGACTGGATTCCAATTATGGTATCCAGTCAAAACCCGATCAAAATGTGGTTTAATCTGGCATATATATAAAATCCCGAATAAATATTTATCTTCCGCAATTCAGGTTATAGGCAATTGGTTCAGGTTATAGGCAAACTTATTATCTGAGCCATAGAAAAAATTTAAACAAAAAAAACGTCGACACCGGGGTTTGAACCTACGACATCTCACTAGCCTTCGTTTGCGTATTGGACCTGAAATGAATGACAAAAAATATTATATTTTATGAACATTAATGTTTTTGACATTTTTTATTGATTTTTGTTGTTCCGAGGATGATTCCGGTCGTTGAAAATTTATTTGCTAACCCGGAAAATGATTTAAGGACAACCTACCTACCTATCTGCCTACCTAATGAACTAACGCTCTAACCACGACGCTGTCGAATGCTTGTACATTTACTTTATAAATATCTTCTATACACTATACATGAGGCTGAAGTTAGCAGCGGTAGCGAGAAGCCAAAATTCAGAAAAGAATACGCATGACGGGAAAAATCTGAAAAAATTAAGGAGTATTGTCTATCGATCCTCGAACACGATCGCGTTTCAACTTTTGAGTGGATGGACTCCCTTGTTTATTTGTTTGTTAATTAACAATTACTGCTGATAATTAAAATCGCACGCATGACAAGCAAAATCTGAAAAAATTAAGGAGTATTGTCATTCGATCCTGAAATACGATGGCGTTTCAACTTTTGAGTGGACGAACTCCGTTGTTTATTTGTTTGTTAATTAACAATAACGGCTGATAATTAAAATCACACGCATGACGGGCGAAACCTGAAAAAATTCAGGGGTATTGTCTATCGATCGTGACTAAAAGTATATATTGCGCTTGAAACTATCCTTACAATTAATAATGAATTAAATTCCGCGCACAAAACTACTTTCCGTTCAGCAATATCCTTTACAACTTTTGAATCATCGAAGGTTCTTTTTATTTGAAGTACAATCCCCATGGTCTCAAATTTTTCCTTCCAAAAAGTTCGCCACAGACGTTGAGTGGCTGTTATAATTAAAAAAGTCCAATGAGCGGCGGCTTCCACTTAAGCTACAAAGCACCCTTTTCGCGATGATGTCTTTTTTTTTTATCAAAACTTCAGTTTAAGGGAATGGGAGCATGAAAAATCAAAATTTGTTGTTTTTATGAAAAATGCACAAAAGTGGCTCAAAAATGTATTTTTCGCCACACTGCTAAGTGGTTAAGGTGGTGGAGGTTCTCGATCATGAAATGACACGTAATGACAATTTATATATAGTAATAATAATGGCATTTACACCGCCACCACCGCCACCACCGCCACCACCGCCACCACCGCCACCACCGCCACCACCGCCACCACCGCCAACGAATGAACGAACGAACGAACGAACGAACGCCACGAACGAACGAACGAACGCCACGAACGAACGAACGAACGCCACGAACGAACGAACGAACGCCACGAACGAACGAACGAACGAACGAACGCCACGAACGAACGAACGAACGAACGAACACACGAACACACGAACACACGACCACCACCACTACCACTACCACTACCACTACCACCACCACCACCACCACCACCACTACTCATTGTTATTATTATTATTTTTATTATTATGCCAATCGAATAATGTGTCAACAAGCTTTATTCGGAATATGACTGGGCATTTCGCAAATTAAAATTCTTCGATCATCCCATTAAATCATCGGAGGATACTCGTCTTGAGGAGCTCTCAACAAATCCTGATTCAGAACACACGTGAGATTGGGATTCAATCGGTACACCCTGAAAGAAAGTGGCGCTATAACTTACAAATTTTGCCACATCCACCAATCCGATTACGAGACGGATACCATATAGATTCCTATGGGGATACCGGTTTTGGGGAGTCCATGGACAATCCCGATCGGGATATGGTCGGACTTAGGGTATCCCTAAAAAATTTCTGCACGGGTGATTATACAACTGATTGATTTTTCCAATTATTGCTGATTAATTCATCGTTAAAATAAATGTATTCCTATTTTATAAATTGTCTGCTAAACGCGATAACGCAGAAGTCTGAAAGTTTTTTTCATCGGTGGTAGCACTGCTCGACCTGTTGACGCATGGGTTGTGCTCTCCGCGTTAACACTGCTTCGTGAGTAGCAGAAGTCTCACCTCAAAATAGCGTTGGGCAAGCATGGCTTCGATGCGTGTCTACAGTTTTTGAGAAAAACGTTGCCACGTCTACACAGCGAAATTCATAAACAGGAATTAATTTCTCGACAATTACTCAGTCGATTCACTTGAAACTTAACATAATCAATCGCTTACATCCTAAATCTTGATGATATAAGATTTTCAGAATTTACGGCGTTTTAGTTTCATTTGTTTTGCAATCATTAAAGTCTGCAGAAGCTGTTTTCCCATAAAGCGACCGTGTTAATTCATAAATTTATAACTACTAAATTATCTAGTGAAAAATTCTGAAATAATTCATGTGTTATTATTCTATCAAGAACTATCATTCCTTAATTTTTTAAGAATTTTGGCGATTTTTTAATATCCATCCAATTGAGCTTGAGAATAAAAGGACTATATATATAACCCTTTCACTTTTTCTCATATTTTGATAAATGGATTCTCTTGATTATTGATGTATTGCATTCATTTGATTAATACGTTGGGGTGTAACTCTATCCTGAATCATTGTCATCATTATCATTGTTGGAAGCTAAAAGACAACCTTTCCGTCATCCTGGGAACAAATAGTTCAGACTTAGAGCTATACGTAATTATTATTTTTTGGATCTACGTTGATTTAAGTTTTATCAAATCGTATATTTACATAGTTCTCATTTGTATATCAACCTAGATCTGCGTTTAGATCTACCGCAGATCGAATTTCGATCTATGCAGTCACTTTTTTTTTAGATCTATGTTGATATAAATTTTGGGAAATCGTATATTTACGTAGATCTCAATTAGAGATCTACTCAGATCTGAGTAAATTTACTGAGATTTAAGTAGATCAACGGAGATCCAATGAGCAAAAGTGCTCGAACGTTCGTGTACGTAAAACTATATACCGTTTCATACAAAGTTCTAGGTTGATCCACGATTTCCAAAAATTTGGATCTACGTAAATCTAAACGATTTTTTTCCCGGGATGTGCACAAATGTGTGGGCCTCCCTTCGTCTCTCAAGCGAAAATTTCATAATAAAGCAAAGATAGCAAGATTTAATAATGCAAAACCCGTTTTGATGTATCGCTCGAGGGCGTGTAATTTTTACGTTCCTATCTCTTGCTCTCTCTCTCTCTCTCTCTCTCTCTCTCTCTCTCTTTCTCTCTCTCTCTCTCTCTCTCTCTCTCTCTCTCTCTCTCTTCGATATACGCGCTTTACATTTTTTTCGCTATATTACGAATGTTATGGCGGTACGGAGAGGCGCTTATCTCAAGTACCGCGTTGGTCAGGAAGTCTCGTAGCTTTTTTTTCTCTCGCTCGCTTATGAGAACTACTGGGGAAACTGAATGGAAAAAAAAAAGTGAGAAAGCACTTGATTTATTCGTTGGGCACATAATTCTTCTTCTCCAAAGTCTCGAGCGTAGAGTTTCACTACCGAAATCTCGTGGTTTGTCTACATATATATATATATATATATATATATATATATATATATATATATATATATATATATATAATATACATACATAAATGAAATACCCGCGAATTCGCCTTGTCGTTGAGCGCGATACAAATTTTCCCTCTTTCTCGAGACGACGAGAACGTTGCAAAATTGTCTATGTACAATTATACGATCCAGTTTTCATTGCTCTTTTTCGTCTCGCAACTCGCGCAGAGATCCTCGTGTAATGTAGCCGAGCGAATATAAGTAATCATCAACTTTCTCTCGTTGTGGATTTTAATGTATTCATTGAAAGAGAGCTTGATAAAGCTCGTTTTGACATTTTCAAAAGATTCAATTCCGCAAAGAAATATAATCGATCGACGTTACTTTTATCATGCGGAAAATTTTGATGACATCCCCCCTTGAGCTATAAAATTTTTTTTTTTTTCAATTAACAGTAACTGGTTTTTATCCATTGAAAAGTGTTCTTGTGAAACCATCGAGTCAAGTATTTGAATGAAAATCCTCAATTAGTATACCAATTTGAGTCGTTGAATCGATTCCAGCCTCATTTTCGTATCCCCCTATTTGCTAAAGGAAACTCAACAACTCGTTATGAATTATTTCAATGGCTCGTTGAAATTTATCATTTTTTTATAATCCACAATGACAATTGAAAAACTCTCGATGATGAGGGGGAATTGGGAAAGACCGAGAGAGAAAAAAAACTAGTACAGCCGTGTAAAAGAGGCATAAAAATGGCCAATATAAAACGGGTGTGTTTTCCTTTATAATCCTACGTCGACTGCCCGAGGTTTTAACGCACTTGGGTCTGCAGCTTTTATCGTTTTATTCCCCGTTTTGTATCGTTCGCTCCGCCTTTTTTACGTTAATCCGAAAGTAGTTTTTTTTTTTTTTTTTTTTTTTTAATGAGAAGAAAAAAAAACATTTTGTACATATCGACATAAAAAAAGATGACACGCGAGTTTCGAGAGGAGTTTACAGGAGAATTTTAATACGCTCCAACAGCTGGATATGCAGCTATACTTGCATATCTCGTACTTTTCTCTCACACGGGAAAAAAACGACGCGAAAGCATTGATTTTTACGATGGGCTTAACATTATTTTTCCATCTGACTCGTCTCATGATATCGAAACATTTCGATAAAATTCAAGTTGTTCGAAACTTTGATCAATCGAGGAATTCCATTGTGGAGTTCTTGCGGATTATTGCGCAATTCGGTAGTAGAATTTATCGGGATGATATTAAAACGCTTTGAGCCAATCGCTCTCGCGAGGAAAAAAAAAACGACAAGCAATCCTCTCCTTTCTCTTCATTGTACAACTACATGCATCGACGAATCAGATGATTTTTGACGAAATTTTTGTCATGAAACTATCGACTTTGAATTCATTTCAATTTTTATAAACACTCGAAAAGCTTCCTTAATGAGGTAGGTGCATAAGAAGTTAGCATATCGTGCAGGTGGTTTATTCTGAAACGTGCAATCGTGAATGTTTTCCTTATTTTGTATCTTTGAGGTTAGAAAAATTAATTTTCGTCGTAGCAGTAGCTCTTTTTCTTGGATCAAAACGTCAAATCTTTCTCCAACCGCGGACAAACACCGACGCTCTGTATAGTCTCTCAGGAGGCAAATGGAATACGAAATAAAACGGTATTACAATACTCTCGATATTTCGTGATACATATACCTTAACGCCAATTCTTTACGAGAGGCTCCTATTTCTATACGGTCTTCGAGTATAGTCCACAGCAGCAACCCAATCGCCCCGATATATAGTTTCTCTACGAACAGAGCTTTCGCGACCGCGTTCAAGAGACTTCGAGGATAAATCTCCCAGTCACCGAGAGAAAGAACGCTATATGGTCGATTTCTTTCATCCGAGAGTCCCTTTCTCTCTCTCTCTCTCTCTCTCTCTCTCTCTCTCTCTCTCTCTCTCTCTCTCTCTTTCTATTCCAGCAAAATCACCGAACGTCGAATAAATTCTCATTTTGCTCTCACAGTTCGCTGTTTCTCCATTATACTTCTATCCGCGAGTTCATTTCCTCTTTTTTTTATGGCCGGACTTATGACTATATATGCATAAAAGTCAGCAAGTTCGTTTTTTAAGACTTTATCATGAACGCGAGCGTTCGAGTTTCGCGAATGAATCTCAAAAAGTACAGCTATATATGTGCGAATGTGCGAATGCAAAAGTCCCCGAAGATTTTTGCGCGTTATGTTCGTCTCTGCTTGGGGTAACGAACAATTCTTCGTGGACCGTCGTCTCGAGATTTCAGGAGTTCAACCGACCGGAAGTACCGCTTCTCTCGCATGCGCTTTGACCCATTCGAGTGGAAATAATCGCGTCCGAGGCAGAGACTTTGGCGCATATAGCCTATATAATTATGACATGTCCAGCCATGCGACGCTTAAAGAAATCTTTCCTCGTGGTTGGCTTATGGCTGCATTTGCCACTGAGATTCCCGGAGCCGTTATTACATACGATTAACTACAGTATATAATCAACCCCGTTTTCGAGCTTAGCGAGAAAACAGGTGAATTAACGCGTCGAATTATCACACTCCAATTCGCGTGAAATGTATATCGGTGGTTTAGCAACGAGAAATAAATCAATGCTCTCGTGTTATGGCGAGGTAATTATCCATTTTTTTAAAAATAAAATTGCCGAATTTTACGTTAGGAAATCCGGGAAAGAATTTGGAAAATTTTTTTGTTTTGCTTTATAAAGTCAGATTTCTCGAGGAGCCACATCTCATTAGACCAAGATCTCGATTTAGGAAACATTGATAGCAGCGACCCCCCAATGCGCTATGCGCGTACCGTTCAGTGCAGCTTATGGTGGGAGAATCGCTGCGCCTATCGCGTCGTCACTAGCTACAAGGTCAGCTGCGCGGAGTAAACTGCGCATCCTTCATTTAAGCGAGTATATCACTGCGTATGCATTGACGATTTCAGAATTAAGATAAAAATGTGAAAAGTGCCTGAATTAGCCGCAGACTCCCATATACTTTGATTAGACATTACATAGGATATATTAGAAAAATTGGACGTTCAATTTTGCGCAAACAATATTATTCTCACGTTATTAATTTCTCACCGTGAGCACCGAAAAAAAGGCCTCTACACAATATCGCGCTATGAATCATTGCCAATCTATGTAATTAATCGATTAATTCAAATGGTTATTTGTCTCGTTATCTACTCGCGAGATCTCCTCCTCCTCCTCCTCTTGAAGATCGTAATTCTCCGGGCTCTTTCTCTCTCCTCTGCCTCCATTGGATTCAACTCACTCTGTAAGGCCGAGAGGATGAGTTTGAACTCTATTCATCTTCCTTGTTCACCGTATCTTCGGCTTTGCAATTCTAACGGTCGTTAAAGTTAACGATCTGAATTGAGAGTGTGAGGATTGCTAAAATACACATATAACGGGGTGAAGGGGCGACGGAGGGACAGAGAAAGAGAGAGAGAGAGAGAGAGAGAGAGAGAGCGAGAGAAATTCGAGAAAGGTTTTTGTTTAACGCGATGCATTTCATTAAGGAAGACGTGAATTCGTCGTTGCCTGTTCCGGCTTGACTCGTAAAAGAAACATCAATTTGTGACAGCCTGTCGTTAAATGTACATGGAGCCCTGTTGTGTGTTCTTGAACTATTTCTCCTTGATATCAGTGCGGATGGCGTTCTAGCGGGCTGTAAAGCTGCGGAAGCTTTCACCGAGTGAAATATGGGAATAAATTGTTGAGGAATCGTGACACGCAGAGAGAGAGAGAGAGAGAGAAAGAGAGAGAAAATTTCGCACGAGATCCATCAGCGACGAACAAGGGGATGCTGGAAAGGATTTCACAATACACACACACACACACGCACACACAAACAGAGAGAGAGAGAGAGAGAGAGAGAAAGAGAGAACGAGGAAAAAGAAAGGAAAAAAAAGGTTTTTCGCGTTCATTCGTCAGTCAATGCGTCGAACGGTTCGTTGGACGCGGTCGCGAGTTATAGGATTTCTATGTTAATTTGCAAAGACATGCCTCGAGGGTGCGATTCCATTCATACAAAAAAAAAAAAGAAAAATGAGAAAAAGAGAGCGAGATATACATACAAAAAAAATCATCCACACAAACGCGGGGCATAGTCTCGTGAACACCAGTTATTTTTCACTTGTGAAAGCGGGGCATTAATCCTATTTTTGCCCGTGGGGATAGAGGATTTCCATGTTGACTGCCTACGAGATACATGTTTTCCATCCCCATATATACACATATATATATATATTTTATATAAGCATGCCGCGATAGTGCAACCATATTCGAGAAACGGAGAGAATAAAAAGCTCGCAGGTGCATCTCCAAACGCGTAAATTTATCGTCAATCCGGTTGCCATCGCCCCATATTGTAAACGAGGACAAGCCTGAAATACGAGGATTGACGTTTCATACGAGTTGGGGTGCTGTAAAAGAGGGGGAGGGGGGGGGGAGAGAATACAGGATTTTATTGTTAATTCGAGAGTACTAGCTTGTATATCGAAGCGATGCTAGGGGGAAAAGAGGAAGTTCGTAAGTATCGAACTCTCGATATTGTGGAGAAACAAGAGGTGGTTACATGGACACGCACGTCCGCCGTGTCTTTCATGAAAATTTATGTATCACCTAAGATTTGTATACGTGAACTATGGAACCCCGAAGGAATGAAAGAGAAGAGTCAGTGAGGGCGAGGAAGCATATTGCAAATGTATTCGGGAATCCACAAGCATCGGAATAGCCACTAAATCTAAGGGAGTCTGGCAGGCTAATAGTCTCGGCAACACTTTCACCACCATTCTAGCCCAACAGCGAACCCAAGCACGGTTTATCCAATATGGCCGACGCCAGTATATCATGCCTTTCAGCCCTCTCCTCCCGAGAGCTTCTCCCTGCTGGAGAAACAACTTGCAGCCCTCCTTCCGTCTCACAAATCCACACGTTCACTTTACTGTTCCAACACAACTTCGCGTATAACACGCAGCCGTAACCATCCACTAATGATTACGATCATTATTCTCGTTGTAATGCGAGAAAAAAAAAACATATGGGTTGCCGGTATATATGTTTTCCTGAGTAAAAACAAACTGGTTCGATCGTATGACGTTGTTTGTACATAAATATAGTAGAGCTTTTTTGGGGTTTGAGAAATTGGCTTCAAGTAAAATCAGATGAAATCAAATCCTCATCACCGAAGATTTTTCTACATGCATACATGCGTGTGCGTGTAACAAAGAGACCTTGGAAATCGCGTGATAAATGTTCGAATCGCCGACATCTGCGCTACGACCTCTACGGTCAATAGCTCTGAGCTTATTCTACGATTATTCCATTACAATCTCATGTTTATATGCAGCCCGCGCGGTTGTTATATATAGTCAAAAAGAAAGAGGAGGAGCACCACCAACGAGCTCGATTGAATTGTCTCATTGTGGTCCCTGGATGATGTATATATATATGGGCATTGTGACACTTTTTCGCTCCATCGAAAAGTTTTACGGATCGTTCATCCGTGAAATCTTGTCCACCGTATATAAATTTTTTCACCGATTCAATCGTCATTTCTCATGCTCTTCTTTTTCCTGGGCGCTCTTCGACACCCATTGTGCTCTGCTCCTCCAGGAAACGAAAATTCGATAGCCGGAAGGCACTCTAAAGCAGTTGCTCATTCCAAGCGCACAGCAACGAGACAATTTAAACGTATAAGATCGATCGAGCGAGAATACAACACGCGGGGTGTCTTGATAAATAAGTTAATCGGTTGTATTCGCAGTTCGGCTGCATGAGCGCGAGCGGAATAAATCTATTCGATCGTGGTTTTGCCTCCTTATTCCATGGATTTGTGTACCAAAATAAGTGTGTCAGCGAAGGCTAAGAGCGGGATGAACGGAAGTGAAAGGATAAGGCTCTGTGTATTCTTGCTGCTGGCGGGTCTTGATGAATGGAGGGTGCGAGAAGAGAGAAGGCTAATTAACAGGGGAGAGAATATCTGGCTAGTGTTTATCCGAAATAGCGACTCAATGGTTAGAGAAAATTTATCAACGAATCAATATGGCCCCCCGACCAACAACACGTTTTAATTCCACCCGCCTGCCTTGCCAACACGCCCGCGAATCCTGACTGTTTCGTTCATCATCATTTTCGCAGCTACCGGAAATGAAGTAGGCCTCGGATCGTTGAACGAATCGGAGAATTAAATTTTCTTGCAAAAAGCGTCCAATTTAGACCGGTAGTATACTGACAATTTTCTCATCTCCTATGAACCGGAAGACAGTATATTCATTTTTTACGCTTGAGCCCGGCGAGCGAGGTTGAAGAGCCGAGATAACACGAAGAGAGAATGGAGAAAGGAAAGACCGCGATACATAAGGGGGATGATTGCTATGGTGCCTGAGGGATATATTCTATACCAGTGGGTCGTTGAAAATTTAACCGCGTAATCAGCACACGCGAACGCCGCGTTTTAATTTGGATCCGTCAATATTTATGCTAAGCTATCTCTCTCTCTCTCGGTGTAGCTAGCCACAAGCTGGTAAACGATATAGCGAGATGAATTGCTCGCTGGTTGCTCCTGATGTAGCGAAACGAATAGGGCTACTTTGAAAAATAAAATCTCCGGTGTATGTATATATATATATGAGAATCGGCAAAGACTCGATGTGAATTAAACCAAAACTAACGTCGACTGCAAAGGGGCCGAGAGAGTTTTCGAATGAGAAAACTCGGGGCAAACGTTGATTCGAGACTGCACGATGAGCTTTGCTTTTAAATTTTGTTAAAAGATGTATACGAAGAATTGTTGTTGACTCAATCTCATCCCGCTTTACTCTTAATTTTCTCGTAATATTGTTTTGAAAACATTCGATAAGTGAGTAACGTATATAAGCTCAAGTTCTTATGGCATTATCTCAAAATCCTGACGCTTGGGGAGTTCTGAACGATGAAATAGTCTACTTGTAGATTGAATAATAATAACAATAATAATAATGGAGATTATAACGCGTTTCTTTTTCGTTTCCAAAACGGCAGGTAGCCGAGATTTTCCACTCGCTGATTTACGTGAGAGTGACAGGCAAGTTCTTTGCGAAGTATAATAAAGAAATAAATCGGTGTTTTCCGGTCCAATGAATTTCCTAAGGTAGGCAAAGGTATAACGTCGTAGCGGGAGAGCGGCTTCTCAGATCCGAAATTCGGTAACGGCCACACGCGTGTTTGTCCTCGCGAAGGAAAAGAAAGAGAGAAAGAGTCGTTATGGTCTTGTGGTTTCACATATACTGATCGTATGGTATTTGTATATCACTGTGCTCCACAGTGAGGCGCGTGTTCTCTATACAACTGAAGAATTGACGAGGGTTGTAAAATTTGTATGGGTATTCGTGCCTCTGTGTACATATATATATATATATATATTTTTTTTTTCTCTATTCTTCGTTCTACAGAGGGCTTTTTTTTTTAGAAGGAAGGGAGTAGGGATAGCTGTGGAATCATTCCCTGCTATGCCCCGAAGATCTCACCCCTCGTACTATCGCTTCGTCGATTCTTGCCTATTTTCATGTTTGTTATTTCATTATATCAATACTCGAAGAGAAATAATATGGCCGAGGGGGGAGAACAGAGAAGCGAATAATTGTTTGACGATAACTCGATCGTACACGGTGAAATTGAGCGTGCGATTTTTCGAAATTTATAGATCGTAGGGTAGACAAGGCGAAGCGAAAAAAGAGTCTCAGAGCTTCATTCTATTTCGCATATTTCGTTGATATATAATATCCCAGTGAGTTATGGCATCTTCGGATGAGAAAATTATAAGCAGGAAAGAACAGGGCTATATCTTTCCTATATATGATTGAAACACACGTATGATAAGAGCGACTCGTGAGAGAAGCCTTTCTCAAAGTGATGTGCTGAAAAGTTTCGAGCTTTGAGCAATCAATTGAGATTGTGAGCCGGAAAGGTTTCGTCTTCCCTTCTAAATTCGGGGGAGATTGCCGATATATATATACATATATATGTGTGTGTGCGCGCGCGCGCGTTTGTGTGTGTGTGTGTGTGTGTGTGTGTTTACGTATAAAAGCCCACGTATGGCGAGAACGAGAATATAATTCGTAGGATCGCTTTGTCGAATTTACTTGGGTATAAGCAGGTTCAAAGCCACAGGAAAGGGGGAAACGAGGAGCAGCCTTGAAAGCACAAGGCTCAACCAATGTTGGGAAAGTCTCTATCTCCACCTCTCTCTCTCTCTCTCTCTGCATTCGTTTCCATCTCACTCCAAGAGCAGTAATTTTCGAGTTTGAAAATTTATCGCAGTGGTGGCTAGAAAGCTTTCCTCTGGCTGTTGGGAGTCCCGCGAAGAGCTGGAGAGAATAAAGAGAGAGAGAGACACAATGAGAAATATCATGGTAAGCATGCAAAGTGTGTGTGTGTGTGTGTGTGTGTGTGTGCGTGTGTGTGCGTGAGAGAGAGAGAGAATCACGAAAGCGACCTCCGTTTCGCCCCCAGTGTGTTACTAGAAGGGGTGGAGGTTGGGGAAGGGCAGCGAGGAGAGAAGAGATGAAACCCCCGCGAGTTTCATCTCTCATAACTATTCTAGTGGTGCGGAACGTTAAACTGCAATCACGAAAATTAATACGCGGAAGTACCCTCGTTCTCGTCGATTTCTCTCCCTTTTTCTCTCTCATACTCTCATTCCGTTCATCCTCCCTTTCGCGGGCCACTCGTCCCATACCGCTGCGCTCTTCATTCTCGTGGACAGAGTGGAATTTTGTATAACAGTTCAACGCGCGCTACAAAGGTATCTACATTTAATTAAGTGAAAACCCATCGTGACGCGATCACGAGGCCAGCCCAGGGGAAAATGCTTCTGTCCTCTGTGAATGATATTTCAGCGCTATTTATACATTTTTTTTTTCATACATACACATCCGGAGGTTATGTGGTGAAGTGCAGCGAGCCGAGTGTTATATGCAAGTTAACAAACCATGCCGTTATACATGAATTTATATTTATTCGATAACTCGATTGGTGCACGAAGCGTCGTACTGAAAACCACGCCGCCTCGCGAAATGGACTCTAGAAAATATACCCAGCAGGCACGGTAACGCATAATGTACATAAAGTTTGCACATTGGGTGTCAACGGGAGAGGGGATTGTAGTAACAACGATAAACTTGCTCGGAGAATGAGTGGATTGGAATATAACGAAACAATAGCATTATAAAGTACGCGTGATGATGTTACTCGCTGTACCGAGAGCCCGTTAAATCTGAATCGCGAATGATCTCGAGCCGAGTCCGCGGAAACGAATACATCGGATGCAAGCATGAAAAACGAGCCCGCAATCCACGCAATTTGAATACTAAAAGTGATGTGAACTGTGCACTTTTCCATTGGGCTCCATGGGCATAATTGTATATAAAATCATTCTTCCCATGTATACCATGATATTTTGCCAATACAATCAACGGTTGATTTAACTTTCCTGAACACCTAGACAGCACGAAAGTCGGAAATTCGTCTTAAAGACCTCTTATAGTCGTTGGTTCCATCAGGAACGACTTTAAAACGTCTTACAGACGTCTTTCTGACTTTTGTGCTGTCTGGGGCAGGGTCGTTAATGATCAGACGCAATAAGGTCTGGTCAAGCTAGAACTTCTCTAAACCTTGAGGTCGAAAAGTGATGTGAACTACAACGGTTGACTCGAGTCATCAACATGAGAATGAGAGATACAATAGATACTCCATATACCTCACTCGTTTCTTCCCTGATCGCTTTAAGGCTTATGATGATAGTGTCAAGAGAATGCGAGAACAGTCAAAAGCAGCGGATTCAGGGTGCTTGCAATGAGGAGATGGAGAGTATATTGTTGTGGCAGGTGATTCCGAGGTGGGTTTCATGAAAATTTAGGTTAATGGTTAAATAAGGGGTGAGCAAGGAAAGTGAGAGAATGGGTAGTGGTAGAAGTCTAGGTATTATTATATGGAACCACCGAGTCACCGGTGGTTTTGCCCCGTCAGTTGGTGTACTTCACGTCAGCGAAGATTATAGGGCATTGCGAGAGTGATCGTCGGCTGGTCGAGTCTCTAGTGAATGACGTTCTTCCGCCGTCAGGAGAGGTTACGGCCCTTGAACATGCAGGGATAGTTAAGACAGTGTGTAGGAATGCAGAGGAGCGACATAGCGAGAAATACTAGGGGTAGAGATCTGATGGTATACCGTATATGACGTTGAAAATGTAAATAGGTTTGAGGACTAAATGCGAGGCCATTCCGTATTCATGGCTCAATATCGAGTTTCGGTCCATTAAACTGGCTCTAAACAGAGCTCGGCTTTGTTCATCGTCCCATTAATATATATACACACGGTTCACACTCACTGCAGGAATCCGTACTCCCTGTTGCGTTGCCTCGTATCCTGAGTGGTCATGAGGAGAATCCGAATTCCACCACTCAGCGTGTATGTCTAGCGGCATCTTATCGATATGCATCTTGAACTGGCTCACCGAGATCAGCAAAAGGCCCCGAAAAAATTACCACCAATGGGTCAGCATTTGATCGATGCAAGAAGCCGATTAGGAGAGTCTATAGTCTAGGATGAACAGCCTTTCGGTACTCATACAGTTAGAGCATGATATGAATGTTTACTGGGAGAAGAAGCATGAGTGGCATATCGAAAGACACATCGAGTGAGAACAAGAATCGAGAGACCGAATGGGAAAACTAAATCATCGGGGAAACTAAATTAATCTCCATTAATTATTCGGCCATTGGCTGGGTCTCTCGTTATTCAAATTACGATCGTGCATGGAACCACTACGGGGGATGGAGAAGAGAAAAAAGTCCAGTGAAATGGTGAAAGAACTCCGTGGCGATGAGGGACAACCCAGAGGGCTTGGTCTCTTGTTAGGGAGTCCACGGGACTCTTGCGGCGAGAAGTTGATCGTTCGAAAGAGGGTGTTCACATCAAACGTATACGTCGACGAATCTCGAGATCCGACGATCCACGGAGATTCAAGATTCCGGTATGTGTGTATATATATACGACAATATGAGGCCACTCCATCTGTATAATGAATTTAGCCGGACGAAGGATCAGACCGAATGGAAATTTCGACGTGGTTCGTTTGTCCGGACAATGAAACGGAAGAAATTTCGCGGAAAGTTTGACAACAAAGATTTCGCACACTTGCACTCAAAGATATAATTCGGCCGAGGCTGTGTTAATCGAGAAAAGGTCTCTCTCTCTCTCTCTCTCTCTCTTTCTCTCTCTCTCTCTCTCTCTCTCTCTCTTTTATACGCAAGGGTCTCTACCCTCGTATAATAAAATTATGCTCTCTCTCTCTCTCTCTCTCTCTCTCTCTCTCTCTCTCTGAAAAATTATATTGATGACAGTGAGGGAATCAACTTGGATTTTTTGTCGACGAATTCTTCCCTGATTCTTCATCCGCTGCTGCTGCTGCTGCTGCTGCTACTGCTGCTTTCCTCGTGAAAAATGGATGTAATAATGAAAATGTTTGGCTTCGACGTATAATCTGGAGTACAGAATCGTGTATACAACGTGGCAATTATACGAAAAGCGTTCTGCAATACGTTCTCTTCATTCGGCGAGTGCTCGTTTTGTAGTTTCGAAAAATGCTGCCGATTGTGGTGAAAAATCGAAGTGTTGGACACGAGGAATGTTTCATGGTTCGTGATAAAGCAGCTTCTTGGGTCGTCAAGAGTTTTTAATTCGTTAAAAACGTTTTCATTGTTGGATTCACGGGGGCATATCATTGAAACGTTCCTTTGTCAACTCCACTTCCGGCGAGAATAAACATGACCCAGTTTGGTAAATTTTCGCCTGAAAATCCGTTCCGCTTCGTCTTTTCACTGACTAGCTGTCAGTGCAAGAGTTCCTTCCATCTTCCATACGTTCACATCAACATCGTTCACAGAATTGTAGAGGGAGAATCGAGGAAACCCTCCAGAATTCCTCGTATCGCTACCCCCGCTATCAGGAAATAGTCTCACCGATGCAATCATTGGCTGATAGCCTCGGTAAAGAATAGAGAAAAAGAGAGAGAAAGAATGGCAATGAATGGTATCCAATATCTTCTGAGGCAGAAAAATTTATCAAACATGTCTTGCGTAATATGCCATATAACCATCCTTAGCGACGATCAAGAGAGGAAGACGAGATCGAATGCAAGCCCTGCGGGTTTGCGCAATGAGACTCAAGTTCCCTCTTATTCATCCCCATTTATTAAAAATCCATTCTATGAAAAACACCATGTTGGATCACTTTCTTCTCGTCTCATAGAATCAATTTACGTGAAGTTTTCTAGCTTTCGTCGCATGAAGTATAAGCTCTACGAACCTGAACTATACGCCACCATTAATAAGTATTACAGTTCTATTGACAATTCGTGCTAAAAAATTTGTCAGATCTTCGTGAACCTTCTCGAGCCCATTGTATACATCACTGAAGCCTCCTTAAATCGCAAATGGAATACCCGATGCGATATGAATCGTACCAACGGAACGCGATTATATAACGAAAGCAGTATATATAATGGGGGACCTGCCGTTAGCTCCGAAGAGTCCAGCTCGTTCGTATTTATTATTTAGAGACCGAAGCAGTGAGGTATATTTTCACGGGTATTCTCGTCGTTGTGAGAGAGAACCTGAAGTATCACGAAGCTTGGAAAAACCTGGTAACAATGCATCATAACACTGATATGAGCTGAAAGAGCCGACACTTTGTTCAACTATTCAATCAAGACGAACAAACATACTCTGCTGATGCTAAAGCCTACGAAAGCTCACTCTATTTATCCTCTGTATAGAGAGCCCTCTCTCTCTCTCTCTCTCTCTCTCTCTCTCTCTCTCTCTCTCTCTCTGTTTACCCTTTCGTACAAAGGGATGACATAAATATATATTACACTTATACGCGCTTGACTCGACGTTACTATATCGACAAAGCTAACGTGTGGTAAACGTATGGAGCTAATAGGGTTTTAGTTGTAGCGTCCTCGTTGAAACGGAGATTGGCTCGTGTATTCCACATGGACAAGGTATCACGGTACCTTTGATTTTAGAAACAGAAGGGAATACGTGTCTGCCGGATCGATAAACTATACGCGAGACTCTCTGCGGCGAGTTATATATCGATGAATAAAAACAAAACAAAGAAACGCCACCAGTGGGTCTATATCGCGATGAATATTACGTCAAATCGGGAGATGCGATATTTGGGCCAAACCGTAATCGACAGGGTGAACGGTACGCGCTTTTGCAGTCACGTTTTTCTGGAAAACCAGGTCATCATGGATCCGCTCAATATTGGGCTACGTATATGTAACGACTGTTTGGCAAACGAAAGGGCTTAACCCGAGTCACTTGACGCTTTGAGTTCCGTTAGTTGAGCACTTTTGTGCGCCAGCAATCTGTAGTACAAATAGAAAAGAGCTCTCATATGATTGCGAGAGCCTATTCCCGTATAGCCTGTTGCCGGCAAAATTGCACTTGTCCCTTTCGAGAATAGCACGTGGTCCCCGCGGGCATTTACCACAATCGCCAACACCGATTTTTCATAGATTGTCATCAATTTTTCTGACCCACTTGATCCATCGACGAGAGAAGCTTCTCGGTTGTCATCGGAAAATTGCTCAACTCTATGGTAATCATGGGAAGTAATTAATTATTGATTCATCGAGGGTCATTCATTTTTGATGATTGGCTGCATTCTCTTTGCGCAATATTATCATTGAACAATGGAACGTACAAAATTTTTGCGAGACCCAACTCTTTTCTTTCGTATTACACAGCATAATTGTTCATGAACCACTCTCTCTCTCTCTCTCCCTCTCTCTCTCCCTCTCTCTCTTTCTCTCTCTCTCTCTCTCTCTCTCTCTCTCTCGCTCGGTCTTTCGTGGCTTATTACGATGGACTGAATAATTATCACTTCTTTTTGGCACTGGAAAATACGACCAACTTTTTTTTCTCTCATTTTTTTTTTTTCTTGCACCAATCAATGGTAGAGCACCAGCAATTATGAGAGAGGAGAGGGAAAAAAATTAAAGTCCGAGTGAATAGTGAAATATTCTATTCACTGCTTGTCTTTCACTATCGGTATACATTTTCTTTTTTTTTTAATCTATCTTTCTCCCTCTCGCAAAATTTTCTGCTCTTTATAAAACTGCAAAATTGGACGTAGGATAGAACGCACGCGAGCCATTGGTACGGACCAATAAATTTCATTTGAAATTCTCATCCGAGACTCGACCAGGGAGAAACTGCAGATGGTCGGAGGGATAACTGAAATGGCCACGACGAGACGAGAGGACGACTTTCTACCTCTCTCTCTCTCTCTCGCTCACGTTATCATCGGGGATATGTGGGGGGAGTAACGAATCGCCCAGGGCGTGGTTTTTTTTGCTCGTATAACAGTATATTCCGTTTTGCTATACGAGAACGTACAGATATCAGCCAAGGGGGGCATGAATTTGCCGGAAGAGCAAAGATTAAAGGTGTCTACGTGTATCACGACGATGCTATAGCCGGGAAAAAGGTCTTTGGTTCGATGCTCGAGCAAGCGAGATGCTTTGAGAGTTCTGGAAACGAAAGATAGTTATGCGAAGGCATCCGTTACTTTATTGCAACGTTCTCCAGTTACCAAAAGGAAAAGAAAAAAAAAACTCAAAAATAAAATTTCAATCGAACGAGTGGTAAATTTGAAAGATATTTTTCACGACGTTCTTTACGGATTGATCGGCAGTAAAGGGTGACGGAGGATATCTAGATTTTTAGTGAAAAATGAGAGAAATATATATGTATTGCAGAGAATATAATAGGGACCCATCGCTGAGTTAAAGAAGAAATCATATCTCATTAATGATTTCCATATGTTTCGTGATTTTGGAAAAATTATGTGTAAAAAATTTCAATGGATTTCGGCGAAGATGATAGCTTTTTACACATTCCATTATGTTTTTTTTTTTTATGCCGTTTTATCTCTCGGTAGAGCTGACGGAGCTTCGTCGACGCTCCGTCAGGTGACTTCCAGTGGAGTCTCTCTCATAAGAGGGGCGCCGCGACAGTAGGCCTTATAAGACTCCCAGCATCGGTATTCTCATTCCTAATCAAAAAAGCAAATTACGTACGTACAAGAAAAACACTCACGCTTTAACTGAAAATTTGAACAATCTTTCTGGCATCCTCGACACTATTGACGATTCTGTCTTTAATGATCCTTTTGACGTATTTCATCGTCATTTTGATGCTCCATGATAATGAAACTTTATGATATATGACAATATTTCAACGATTGATTTGAATGACAAAATCTGCAACTGTACATGGGAGATTGAGTATTCATTCATTGGCCCGATTATCCAATCAACCTTGTGCAATTTTGATATTATTAATCGTGTCAATCGTAACATGGGGTGTCGGGTTTTGCGAACATAATCGTTCTTGCAGCGATAACATGGGCTTTGGAATAATAGGAAATATCGATCGTTCCCGTGAATCACATGCACCCGATGTGTGTATACTAGCACTGGAATAATCGGCTCTCTCTCTCTCGTATATATCCATATCGTTAATGTCAGAACCACGAATGCGCGAACCAACATGCCGGTCTAATTTACGAGCATTATAGACGGTTAACTCACGCCTAGCTTTATTTAATCGTGGCTGGATGGAAGGAAGAGAGTTTACGGTATCGCAACGATTATTACGATTTCCAAAAAATGAATAAATCATTGGAGCCATTGATTCTCAGATTAATCGATTAAACTGCACAGTTGATCAAACAGAGGATTGTACTAATATCGCGAATGTTTATTTATACTTTTGTTCCAAATTATACGAACCAATCGATTTACTTCCAGATTTATAGTGTTTCATTTTCATTTTCCTTCGATCTACAGACACATCGAACAATTTTCATATTCAGCTATACATTACGCGGATACTGTTTCCGTTTTAACGCCATTAATGAGTTATATGAAAAAGGTCCGAGCTCAGGAGCTCCAGGTGACTCGAAAACGGGCCTGGAAAGGGTAAAAGACCCCCTTTCAGTGCGTCGTCGCCCTTCAACTCGGTTGGCAAACGTCTTGGCTGTATGTGCGGTACAATCGCATGGACCGCCGAAGGGCGTGAAAACCACCACTATACCGGCATCAACGGAGATAAAATTTTAATGCTCAACGTAAAAAAAAGAATAAAAGAAGTAAAAGTCTTCTCGTACCGTGTCTCGCTTCTTTGTAACTCACTCGGTCCGCTAATAGCCGCGTTTTGTGCCCGTTACACTACTTTATGAACGGAGATGAGATGAGGTAGAGAGAAAGATGAGGTAAAAGATAGGGAAAAAAAAGGAAAATCGCTTGAGCGTGTTATAACGTCTCGATAAATTGCTGACATTGACAAGACTCGCTTTTACAACGTACCTTGCTGAAACAGCATTTCTATATCTTTACGATTAAAAAGGAAATTATTACTCCACTTCGTTATTCTCTGATAAATTATTATTATTTTAAGGCTGAAACATCGGAGTTTGAGACTCTCACGGATCAATTAATTCTTTGCGACGTATATATTTCTTAGACCTATTAACAAGTGGGAACGCATCGGAGCGTGCAGGTGATACTGACGTTTTTCCGCTATTCTCGTTCACTCCCTCACTATAATATATAATGCAGTATGGAGATACTGCCAAGATGCAATTTTAATGTTCGCCATAAAGAAAAGTTGGAGCTAGATAGCACATAGTAGACGGGATGCGAGAGAATCCTAGAGAGAGAAAAGAGTCTCTTCCGCTATAACACGTACCTGCACGCATCACGTAACTCACTTGGGTTAATGGCTTCTACCTACCTAGGACGACTCAGTATTGCCCATTTACCCACATACTATCCGACTTTACCCTATATACGCGCGACTATACCCTATATACGAGCGTTTGGCCAACTCGGCCAAACACTCGAATGAAAAAATATATGTAAAAATTTCTCTGAGAAATTTGAAAAAAAAATTTGCCCAAATGGCTACTGAAATACACGTTATCCTGACAATTGGTACGGTTTCAGAGCCTCAAGAATGGAATATTTTCGTAAAACAAAACTAACAATTGCCCATGTATTTCAAAAAGTATACTGCAAATTAAAGTGGCCTCAAAACCCACGAGTACCTATGGCAACCCGGAATAAGACTTCTACTGTGCTCCACCAGGTGGCTTCTTGTAGAGTCTCTCTCACGAGACAAACGCTGCGCTTAAAATGATGAAAAGGCATATTTTCATTAAAAAAAAAGCTTACTTCAAAATTAACCCATTTCCAATCCGTCTAAATATATCATCTATAGTCACTTTAATCAGTAGGAGCATTCCTTTATCATTCAAACAGTCAAGTCTACAGTAAAAAAAAAAAATAAAAACAATTATTTCTGAACGAAGTTTCGAACTTTGAATCACATCAAAGACTTCTTTTTAATCTCCTTGCAAACTTTCGTTCGCGTTTTTAATCGCGTTTTTTTTTTTCGTTCATTCTATCGATTATTCTAAATTTTTATTTTATTTTAATTCGTATTTTTATTAGTAGACAACGAAAGATTGAAAAACAAAAAACTTGTGAAGCCTTTGGAGTTTGAATAAGTTTATTTAGAATCATGAGAAAAATCGCTGGAGAGGACGTCAGACTCTGATTCGATTTGGGACGAAATGCCCTCTATACGTAGCATAAAACGGCATTATTCTCTCGGGGGCGTAAAAATGTTACGGAAGCTTTGGATGCTGAGTACATGATAGCATTTGTTATATGCTATATGTACTTGCAGTTTTGTAACTCATAACTAATGCGACTCTCGAGTTTTGTGGAATCCTTGAGATTAATTGTTAATTCTCTGCGGAACTTTTTTTTATTTTTCTTTCTTATGTTGGGTCATTCATCGGCTCAATAAAGCTCTCTTTGCCGACTTTGCGATGGCAATCAACCTAAAATATTCTCGATTCGAGAAAGTATATCTGTAAAATTTTTGCACATACTCACACACGGTTTTCCTTAAAGTTTGAATACAGAGAAACTATAATCCTAGAAAATTCGAGTACGGTAGACGAGGCAATGTTAAAAAAAAAAAAATGCGAGATCGCGTATATAGTTTTGCCAGTCAGGTTTATCGAGAAGAGCTCTCCGTGGCTCGAAGAAATATCTTGACGCGTGTGTCTCTCGCCTTCGGTGAATGAGACAGCTCCAACTGCGACCGATACCTTCTGGCAATGACGGGGCGTCTCCGTGCAACTACGCGATGTGATTCTCGGTGAATCAAAAGAATGAACAATATACCCCTGATTTTCAAGTGAAATAAAAAATGAAAAGAATTCTAAAGTGAAATAAATCGTTTCACTGTCTCAGTCAAACTTAAGCCCGACCGAAATCCGAAGATCCTTCGTAAAAGATCAGTCTCGAAGAACTTTTCGTTGAGATTTCTGTTAAAGATCCTTCGTTACAATTTCTCGTGCGAAAATGTTTTCCTTACGATGCCTCATGAACATTTCTCGGAATCTGAGTCCTTTTTCTTGATTTAAACTCGAGCTTAAGTGCAACCATTTAGATTTAACCACCTCGACAGCCTTTTTTTCGTATATCTCTCCGCGATACTTTACGAGTATTTGCGCGTGTGACTATGCGTGGACCGAGCAGTGGGGTAACATGGTGGAAGCTACGGATACTATTTAAAGACCGCAACGTGCCTCGAGGGGGTTGCGCGCGAAAGAACACGTCGAGGAAAAAAAAAAATAGAGAAGACGTACAACCCTTTTGTTGTACGGGATATAACAGAGACTCCAGCTCGAGGATGCTGGGTTTAGTAAAAAAAGCCCGGAGTTATCAAGCATACCCATATCTCGACAAAGTTCGAGGATACATTCTCGAGAGCCAAAAGCACGTGATTAGGCGATAATCAACGGAATTCTTCGCTTTCACGTCAATTTTTTCAAATTCTTTTGCAAAGCCTCGATCACTTTTTTCCTTATGCTTTGTTATTTTTACGATTCGTTCGTACTCTCGTAATTCGTCGACATTTTTGAGTGCTTTGTTTCCTTTTTTTTTTTTATCGGATGCTCTGCGATATCTCTCACAATGAATAATACTGACCCTCGTCAGCATTGTGGGAGGGTCGACACGAAACAAAAAGGAAAAACTAGGTGTGAGTGTGTCATGGCGAATTTTTATTTTCGATTTTTCCTTTTTATTTGTTTTTTTTTAATTTATCTATTTTTTTTATTACCAAAATATATATATACTTTTTATATACATCCAAGGTATACAAAAATTAATTTGTTATTTGATTCTTTTGATTTTTTACGGTCATCTACCGTTGATGACATTTTCTACCGCATGCTTGCTGCTACGTTGAGAGATGCGGAAAATTATGATGTATTCATGGGGACCGCCGGGAACGAAATTCATTTTTAAGTATTCGTCCAAGTGGCCTGTATGAAAGACAAAGACGTAATCGGACTTGGAATAACGATGAAAGCTCGAACATGATGATAAATAAGGGATTTGAAGTGAACCGAGTCTAGTTGCAGGCTACTGTTGGGAAAACGATGAATAAACCCTGAATAAATAATTGAAATCGACGATCAGGAATCGTAATCGGTGTGAATCAGTAATTTTAAAAACGTATTTCTAATTTTCTCGGCGTCAAAACGCTTCAGTTTTCTCGTTCTTGACGCCTCTTGACTATAGCTATGCCGAACACGTTAAACCAAGCGGACTGAAGTCTCACAATCATGCAGTGGTAGGGTCATAAACGTAATATAGAAAATTTAAAGAGGAATAGGAGAAGCACGAGAAACAAACGTCGGAGGAATTCGTTTAATTGCAATTGACACGAATGAAACTGACACGGAAATGGCCTGTTCAGTGAATGATGATTGAGTGCATCGATCCAATATAGAGATTCAACCCTCATACCGGGCGTTTTCACTACGTTAACGCTCAACAATTTTGAAAGTGTCCAAAGGCAATGGAGAACCAGTTGATGTGGTTCCTCGTTCGAGTCCCCTTTGCAGTTATAACACGCTTTACCAAAACGTTGAAATTCTCTCCTCGCGCTCTTTCCCTGCATCGGTCACTCGCAAATTCTCCATCCTCTTTCACCGCTCCATCTACTCTCGTTGATTATCTCTCTCTCTCTCTCTCTCTCTCTCTCTCTCTCTATCTCTTTCTCTGTGAAGCGACGGCCGTAGGTTCAGGGGGTTTCCGGGTTTCTCTGATTTACAGTTTCAACCTATTATGCTGGGAAATGAAGCGAAACCTTCTCCCGTAATTGTGGTTCTGGACTAAATAATTATCGTCCGATTTTCCAACAAGTTACGTTCTCGAAACTGTCCATTCCTACGTTACCGACAACCCTAGCTCTCTCTCTCTCTCTCTCTCTCTCTCTCTTTCTCTCCCGAAAAGTGAGTACCCACGATTTTCCGACTAATTTTACCGGCCAAAGAGCTATGTGCACTCGGAAATTAATGATTGATTTGATTTGATTTGATTTGATATATTTAATATGCCCTAGCAAGCTATGGGGCAAAATGTAATAAATACAGCAGTGTACATATGAGAGATATATATACTCGAACGTAATTAATAATGCATGTATAGGTATTGATGAATAAGAATAAATTCAATTTTATCTTAAATCTAACTTATAGCCAGCACAGTGGCACTAAACTTATTATCTAACGAAATGAATAAGTATTCATACTGGAAAGAGAGACAGAGAGAGAGAGAGAGAGAGAGAGAGAGAGAGAGAGAGAGAGAGAGAGAGAGAGAGGTTAATTAGTAAAGAATTTCAACAATATTTACTCGCCCTCGTGACGATTACAATTGTTTCGAAATAATTGTGGGAAAAAAATTAGTCACTCGTGTATTTAAAAAAATATTTTCCACAGGTACGAGCTACATTACCAATTTTTGAGAAAATAAAATACTTTTTCGATTAATATAATCAATCATTTGTTCTCTACCAAAAAAAAAAAAATATTTTTTAGGTTCATTATGTAACAAAATGGCCAAAAAAATTGATGAGCATCGATTCTACAGTTTTCTCGAAAAAAAATTCCTGAAAATAATTCTTTTTCAAGCCCGTCATTGGGGATTTCCTCCGTCTGAGTGTTCCAATTCTTTTATATGATAATCACGAAAATTACGGTGGCTGCTGCTGCGTGGGTCGCGTTTCAAAACCGTCAGCCAGACTTTGGCATGGGGCACGTGTGTACGCGTCAAGGACGTTATGGAGAAGGGTCTCTCTCCCTTGCAAGACTTTTCGGCCCATAAATTCGGCATAAACGAGATACGACGGGTCCTCTTTTTTCATTTCGACAGTCAACAGCAGCGTTTACCGCTGCCATGGGTGCCTGCTGCTTCTTTACTATAATACTGTCTACGCGATGGAGAGAGAGAGAGAGAGAGAAGGGAAAAGAGAGAGAGAGAGAGAGAGAGAGACAGACAGACGGAAAGAATTGACGACAGATGACGCTCATTATCGAGAGTGTTGGAACTTTTTTTTCGGTAAACCGGCATGTACAAGTCCTGCATTTACTAAAGTTGGCCAGAACTTTCATGGAACAGCCCTTCTCATATCCTTTAGTTAATACCTCATCGACAGCTCTCCCAGACGCGCGCCAAGGGTCCTCTTACGAGTGTTGGAATTGCAAAAATAATCACGCTCAAACGATGAATTTTTCAGTTTTTTTCTCAATAATTTGTATTGACGAGTGAAATTTCTAGCAACAATTCCATAAAATAACAATAAACAAAATTAATCTTTCAATTTTTAAGTTGAAAAAAATTTGACTTTCCTGATTCCTTTGTTTTGCGATTGGACTAAAATGGAGAATTTATTAACGATGATGTGGCAAAACGACGAGGAGATTAGTTCGATTCTCGAGAAGAACGAAAAGATTGCCAAGAAAGCCTCGTATTTCGTCAAACTTTATGGCCAAACATAAATCGATCGATTAGTCGGGACAAACGAAGGGAGGGTTTCCGGTTCTGTGAGAATTTAAAAATGAATACGGATATTAATGAAATTCCTGCGGTGAAAAATTCTAGGAAAGAACGCAAGAGTACCAAAGTCCCGAGGTAAAAGTAATAGCGAGTCTTGACAAATCGATCACATAAACATATCGAATAAATTTTTTCTCTGGAAGGCGCTCAAATATATATATGTATATAAATTTATTCCAACGACTTTTGTCTCGGGGCAAAAATAAATTACCGGATTGAGTCTTGCGAAAGGAATTTCGTTAGTGAAAAAAGATCGGGGGGGCCGATGCGCGAGAAAGAGAATCACGGTGGATCGTGAATTCCTTCGAGTGTAGGTGATTTCTCCGGAATCACGACCCGAGTGATAAAGCGGATTCTGCTCTCTGCGAAGCGTTAAATGCTTGGGAATTAGCCGGAGTTGCAAAAATGTAATAAAGAAGATTCAAAGAGGAGAATGAAAAAGGAACAAGAAAGAGAGAGAGAGAGAGAGAGAGCGTGAAAGGAGAAAAAAATGGGCAACGAAGGCAGATCGATGATGATTGCCTGCTGGTGAACGCGAGCAAGAGGGAAAAGAGCCTTTTCGAGATGACGCATGTTCAAGACCACACGCGAGACAGAAGAACGATTTGACGAGACAAGAGAATTAAAAAGAAACGAGAGAAGAAGAAAAAAAAACCAGAACCGTTGAAAATGTGATGGAGAGCAATCGAGACGTCGATGACTCCTCTTTCTAGCGTATAAATATAGGAGGAGATAAAAAGAAAGGAGTGGGGCCTCGAAACTTGGTCACGAAGATCAGGTCTGCCAGAATGAATTCTGCGGCAAGTGATGATAAATCTCGATCTTTCGTCATGATGTAAAAACACTGAATTGTACACATGAATTGTAGAAATTTCAGAATAGTATTATTACTTTCCTATCAACTTGAGACAGGCTCGATTGATCCAGTTAAAGACAATTTTTTTATTCGTCCAAATTTACACCCTCAACTTTTTGACAAAGATGAAATTTATGAAAAATCTGAAGAAAAAAAAAAGATAAAAGGATCCATTTGATTGATCTACGTTTGATGAATTTCTTTGAATACACCAAAGGTAAAATGTTGATCAAAACTGTCACCAATTCTCCTACAAACCTAGTCTAATAAAAATTGTGTAATAAAGGTAAATGTGGCAAATCCTGAGAGAAAAAATTGCTACAAAGGATTTGTAATGAATCGTGCAGGAAAAAATCTTAAAGCTTATTTTTCGTGTTTGGAAATTATTATCAAGAACAATTAGAGTGGAATGGGGAAAAAAAACGAGAAACAGAAAGTTACGAAATAAAAATAACGCAAGACCGTGCAGAGTTTCTCGGTATATATATATAATGACGTCTGACGAGTGAGTCCCTGGGCGGTTTATCGGACCTCGGGAAGTAATTAAGTGGGTTTACTTTCGAGATCGATCCTCCCTGGCTCTGGTATTATACTCTTTTTCTCCTATCGTTCTCTCTTCTCGGCTCTTTTTCCCCTGTGCCTCGATGACCTGCTCCAATTTCATTGCTGGCATAGCCGCAAACTGCAGCGGACCAAAGCAACGAAACCGATACGCGGATATAGGAAAAATTTGCAACACAATAGAAGGGTCTTGATGAAAGATCGGAATCGAGAGGGTCGTAAATTCCCTCGAGCACGTATTTATTTCTTTTTTGTATTCCGTGTAAGTAAGAGCCTCCTCTAACTTTTTGGCTCTCAAGAAAAGTGACTCATGGAACAAGATTGGCATATATGAGTCGATGAGCGAAAAGACGACACCAAAGAAGGGAGAAAAGTTTTTTTTTTTTTAAAAAAAGGATATTTAAAAAAAAACAATATCTGTAGAGGGCAAATCAATTCATAATGCAATAATATTCGACAAGTATTGTCACCGTATATTACAAATTATTTCACCTTTTACATATTTATATTGCGGTCGAAAGTTTGAGAAAAAAAATTGTAATTTCTCTATCTCACGGTTTTAAGGGTTTATTGCTACTTAATCTTATTATACGATGTTTTTTTTTTCTAAATTAATGTTGGTATGTACAAGAGGAAAACACGTATATAAGCGCCGCTTGGCCCCGCGCCGCAAATCCCGAGGTGTGAAGTGAGTCGCGGATGACCGCGTGAAGTAGTACTATAGTCTGGCAGTTGCAACCTTTCGATAATTTCAAACGAGCCATTTCGAACGAAAAACACAGAATATGATACACAGATTTGGTGGGCCAAGTTTACTCAAGTAATTTTATGCCGTTTCCCAGAACATTTGCGACATCCAAAAATCGCCTCGAGCCAGTTGAGCACAGTGAAACGCTTAACTCCCGCCTTTTTGCCCTGCGGGAAAATTGGGAGTTAAAAAATGCTTTCATAAAAAGTATTTGCATAAACTAAAGCTCTCTCTCTCTCTCTCTCTCTCTCTCTCTCTCTCTCTCTCTCTCTCTCTCTTTTCCTGGCTGCAACCGTATATAATAACAAAACCAGCATGATCACGCATCTGTCCGTTGGTCCATCCGTCCTTCCGCTATCTATCGGACAGAGAGTTTCGGAGCGTCGAAAATTCAGGTAGAGATATCCATTAATTTAGTGTCAGCTTGTGCTCGATTCGTCCTCTCGCGCGCGCGCGCACACACACACACACACACACACACACATCCACTTCTCTCAAAACCGCTATAGAGAATAATGCATTATTCAAAACATTTATCTGTACTTGGAACATCCACGAAATTGATTAATGCCCACCACAAGCTTACTCGCCGCTACTGTTATTACGATAGACGTATATAATTATAACGTTCAATGATTTTTGACAGAGGGTGAACCGATAAATCGGATATACACGCGGTGTCCGCATACCTAACAAATATCCAAGCGATATTTCGCGTTACGAATAAAATTAGATCGACTGTTTCCATGCATTTTCAGAATAAGCAAAAAAATTATGAGAATCCATGGAAAACAATAATTAATAATTTCATCGATGGAACGAATCCCAAGTTGAACGAATCAATCTGTATAATTAAAATGAAGCCAGGGAGCTTATCGAGTATACATATATATATATAAACGTAAATGAGCTCACGATTTGTACAATTTAGAAATATGCACCGAAGCGTGTGAGTTTTATGACTATTAATTAGTATCATATGTGTCGTCAAACGGAGTTTATTTAATTTCAATGAAATTTTTTTATTATTGCCTATAATTTCCTTAAAATTACAATAATTAATTACAATCAAAAATTTTAATTAAACAAACCTCCGTGACCATATCCAACATAATTACTGTAAAAAAAAAATTAAAAAATAAGTAAATAGTGTACCAAATGAGTACGAGTGGATGGTTAAAAACAACTATCGAGACTCGTGGTAGGGAAGAACACGTACGACAAAAAACTTGAACCTCCCGTTTCCTCCCCACGTTTCTCCCGTTGCAACTGCGAGAAAAAAAAAAAAATTCGGGTAATGGGTTTTCGGTTTTTTCCTCGGGAATCCCAATACAGCGAAGAAGCAAAAGTGTCGGTGGTAGAAGCGGCGGTATAGCAGCGATCCGGATGGTGCGGAAAGGTTGCCGCGACGCGAGTAAAAGCTCTCGGGCCAAGAAATTCCTCGGGATGAGACCATTAATTACACGCGAAGGGGATGAAACTTCTCGTTCTCTCTTTTTCCCCCTTGCATTTTTCGCGAGACGTCTCTAGGAAAGGGGTAGTTCGGTGGCTGGTTCTCGGTTTTCCTCGTCTACCGTTGCGGCAACGACGACGACGACGACGACGAGGACGACGACGACGACGACGATGAGAAAACCTTCTTTCGCCAAGGGAACCGAGCAAAGGGCCTAATAAAATGAAAGCAATTTTAATAACGCCAAACTCTCTCAAAGGCAAGACTAGTCTTTTTTTTTTTTCTTCATGCTTTCTTCGTTGCCAGGAAAATTCTGAGGTTTATCCGCAGGAGCAACGTAAAAGGGCTTGGAGGAATAGCTTTAACGAATGAAAACTCGTGATAGAGAGATACGAATCAACGCGTTACAACGTTTTTATTATTATTGCTGGTTTTTTTTTTTTATTTTATTTTTTTTATCGCGATAAAAAAATAATCGTAGAGCGAACAACGAGAGAGCTCGTATATGAAAGGTCGGGCAATTATCCGAGATACGGGGATGCAAACAAAACCGTTTAGATAAATGATCGTTGATAAAAAAAAAAAAAAAAAAAAAAAAAAAAAAACAAGAGCCAGAGAAAAGTGGGAGGACAACCGCAATATCAGAGGATGAAATGGATACGGGAGGAACGTTGCGCGTAAAACGAATTTTTCTTCGCGACCCTCAGGGCCGTTGTAGCACGCCGAGGACTTGCGAATCCAGAGGGTAGTTCGAACATAAATGTCGAAAAATTTGTGTGTTTATTTATTTTTTTATTTTTTTTCTATTTGCGATCAATTTATTTTCTCCTGAAACATTTCAAAATGAGATCTAAATTTTCATTTTTTTTTTTCAAACTTCAAATGAAGCTCGAAATCTAAAAATGATCTCTAACCATTTTACAAGTGAAAGGAAAAAAGTACATTATGAACCCAGATGAAATAACGTCTGCATTACAAAAGAAAAGAAAATTACAAGACGATAAATTTCCAAACGAAAACATTTTTTGTAATTTAGAATGTTCCCTCGAATTGTTGAAAAAAATTGCCCGAATAAGAAATTATTCCTTCTCATGCATTATTCCATCTCGTGTAATATTAATTAATTAATAATAATTTTTATTGTTATTTTCTCCAGTGCATATCATGAAAAAAAAGAAATGTAATGGAGTAACTTTGAGAAAGTCATTCGAAATTGATAAATTATTTTAAATATAGATAAATGATGTTTTTTTTTTCATAGTACTGATATTTCCCTGTCCCACATACAGACAGAATGATTTTATTATGTTAATTTGGTCATTACCTTTTTTTTTCATCCCTGTCTTATAATTTTCAATTGATATAAATACGAAATTTTGGCAGAGGGACGAGAGGGATTAGAGCGTGGTTATTTGGGTAAACAATGAGATTCGAAACGCGATATTCAGGAAAAGAGGGGGATCAAAACGTGTGGATAAGCGGGCTCGGGCATTAATTGTTTAAATACGATAACGATACGATCGATTAATCCGCGTGGCTCGAGTAACGATTCCGGTAACGAGGTCGTAAAAATTATAGGGCGTGTTTTCGAGCCACTTATAACGAATGAGGGCCAATAAAGTTCGATTTTCTACACGTATACACGAATATGCATGTATGTATGAATATATAGCACTACAAAAGCAGAATCATTATTGAAATTACATTGGTATTTTTGCTGGCGCCCCGAGTAAAATTATGCGTCCTCGATTACTCGTCATATCGAAGCCCCGCTTAACGAGAGAAATGAAAATTCGAGGGTGTAAAAACCGCACACATGCACATGTATACGTAAACGGATTGTTGGGTATTTATTTTTGAAACATCGGTTGGATTTTCCATTAATTAAGAGCAAAATTTATCCTCGTTCACATGACGTGAAACATGATATTGTTTCACCTTAGGTCAAACAATATCATACCGCTATTTACGGACGTTAATTTAATTTAATAATCGAGAGAATCGAATAATTAAAATAAACAATCTTCCTAGAGTCAATGATCGAAGAAATTTTATTTTTTTTATCTTCAAATATCTTCAACCTCTTTCTCTCTTTTACTTGTGGAAGCTTATCTGAGCCCTCAACTGCGATATCACTGCTTTATCATCGTCGAAGTTAGAGCGCGAGTGAAGCCTCTCTCTCTCTCTCTCTCTCTCTTTCGTTACTACTGCGTTTCCTTCGTCATTTCATCCCGCCCAACCGCTCTACTACTAGACCCGAATACACTCGCGTTCTCGGAGCTTCAATTACACACGAAAATTGCCAGTTTACGTTAACTATGTAAGCGGCTCGAGAGATAGAGCGAGACAAGAAGGCTCTCCTTACAGTTCGCTGGGGCATACTATGTATATATGTTATTTCCGCTGCTGAGAGTCTAAAGCAGAGGGAGCGAGTTGAAGAGAGCTTATCGGTTTCCTTCATCCATTCACTCCAGCGGCACTATCCCCAAAAGCTCGATTCAAGAAGCTTTTCCGGCTAATATACAATTGCGATCGCGTATATCCATAAGTCGACGTAATATTCACATTCGAGATAAGGATAACCGATCGCGGATCATGCGTTTTTATATCCGAGCGCGTTAGTGCACGGAAATGCAAGCACAGACTGCATCGAGAAAAAAGTTCGATCATCGTGACAAATTCAAGTTGTAAAATAAACGGGTATTATACTCCATTTTCTTTTTTTTTTTTTAATTATCTTCTTACGATCCTTTGCGTTTTGGCTCCAGCCAAATTATCGATAAATGTGGACTTACGCTGAGAAAAGTCTGAAAAATTCTTGCCAATTCGAACCAAGAGCCTCGTTGATGCAAGGGTTTGCATACTTATAGTCCGGGAAGCGGGTCGAAAAAATAGGTTCATAATGCATAATTCTGCGCGCGTAATTTTTTAATTGGGAACGATTAAGGGAGTCTTTCAGCCGCCATCTTGAAAAATCATTTTTCTCAAATATCTCGTAAACGGTTCATCCTACGGCAAAAACAGACACGATCTTTTTCATAAAAAAAAAAATTCCCTACCATTTTTATTTAAAACTTTTTTCGGTAAAATGCATATTTTTCAAGTTATAGTGCGCCAAAATTAACTATTTAACGATTTGATCAACCGTTAACGAGATTTTGCACAAAGACCATATAATCGCGAAATTTTGGCGCGCTGTAATTTAAAAAATATGCATTTTACCGAAAAAAAAGTTTCAAATAAAAAAGGTAGAGAATTTTGTTTTATATGAAAAATATTGCAACAGTTTTTGCCGTAGGATGCACCGCTTATGCAAGGTATTTCAGGAAAAAAAATTTTCAAGATGGTGGGTGAAGCAACCCCCCCCCCCCCCCCCCCCCGCCACGTCATTTTGCAAGTGCACTAATCATTCTCAAGAAAAAAATCACGTGCGTAGAATTCTGCAGAAAAAATTACCCATTTCCTGGACTATTATGCCTGCAAGCGCATATGTAACCGGTCCAAAAAAAAACTTGCACAAAATAACTTTCAACGGTATGACTTTAAATTTCAACGATATGACTTTAAATTTCGGTATCTTAATTTACTCGCTACACCGTTACTTTACCGTTACTGTACTCTTACCGTACAGTTATACTATACCGTTTTACCGCGGTAAAACGGTAACTAAATACGCGTATATAGTTACTTCATGTTACTGTACAGTTACTGTATATTCTTGCTATACATCATCCGTACAGCTACTTTACTATTGTACCGTTCCCTTAATATACAGTTACTGCAATTTCACTGTGTTTTCACTTTCTTCCGTTTTATAATTTGTTTATGCATGTTTATGTATCCTGGATTCGTGTAAATAAGAAAATGCCTTTTTCAATCCTCGAATAAGGAAAATCATGATATTAGGTCAGTGAACTGTATATAAAGAGCTTCTCGATTGATCGATCATGAAGCAAAAATTTCGTGTGAAATTGCTTTTTGTAATACATTTTAGAACAGCTGATTAGAAATATCGAAAATGGATTCAGGGAAAATCGATTAATTTCGATTGTACTATACGGTAGATTCAATTCCCGAAGATTATCAAACAAGCTCGTTATCTCACAGGGATGTATATATGTAATGTATACATGCAGTTGTACGATCGACAGCACATGGCAGAGAGGAAATGTTACAGTCGTATAGATACACAGCATTCTGATCTCTGTTCAAACTAAGATTCGTGAATCTATAGCGGGAACGTGTTAATTGAGAAGCTTATCATCCCATCTGGATATGAAGCTTTCTATTACCATTGTACACAACGCGTTTGCTCTCGTATTCAAAAGCTCCGTGCACCATTTTCGGATGTAGACATCGTGCAAGTGTGAAAAGAGCATGGAATTCACTTTAACGAGAGAATAGAAAATTAAACGCGGGATATATATATATATATATATATATATATATAGAGAGAGAGAGAGAGAGAGAGAGAGAGAGGTAAAGCCATACGAGAGAAATTCTATAATAAGGACTGTGCATTTGTCAGATTGGAGAAACTTCTCTCGCCAGCCCTTATAATATCCTTTTATCCCCTTCCGATCTATTATCCCTTCGTAAATAATCGCGTATATACTTTTCCACTTTCTGCTTTGCTGAATCTCGTTTACCTCGATGCTCCCTCACTCAAAATCCCCAATGTTGTTTCTCCCATTCTCTCTTTAATTGCCCTATGCAAGGCACACTCCGATCAGCCAATCATAATTTAACGATAACTCGAGGTCTCTGAGAATTGATAGATATGAAATTGCCTTGGATTTTCCGTCCAAAGCATCTTCTAACTCTAAATTAAATTACAATTTCACGCCTCCATTCTAATCATTACACTCCAAATTATCTTTTAATCATAAAATCCCCCTCACAACCGAGATTTGTAAATAGTGTATAAGGCTCGAGTATTACATTTATTGGCAAATCTGCGGAGGGAGAGAGAGAGAGAGAGAGAGCAGAGGTAGCAGAAGAGAGAAGTAAAATTCAAGCTCGGTGAGATTGTACCGATTATCATTACGTTTCGGGAATTAATTACCCAACCTGGGCAAAATGGCGAAACGTTTAAGTTCGAGGAGGGAGATGAGGAAAGGAGAGAGAATCGTATGGAAATTTCCCTCACTGGCTTTGATTACACGGAAATTGGCATTTATGGAAACAACCAGCTGCTCTCTCTCTCTCTCTCTCTCTCTCTCTTTCTCTCTCTCTCGGAGATGCGGAGAATCAAGAGCTTCGAAATCTATCTGGTAAATATTCCCCTTTTTTGGCCTCCCTCGCATATGCAGTTTCACTCAATCCATACTAAAGCTCCGAGTCACCCACGGAGGAAAGTACAATTTTGCAGAATGCAGCCCGTGCTTATCACGATGAAAACTCACTTTTCCTCGCTCTTCTGGAATCTCCCTCAACATTACGGTACACGTAATTACAATTACGAGCCTTTTACACATATATATACACACATTCACCGTATCCTCGGATAATTATGATTGTAAGCAGTCTACGTGCGTGACCGTGCGATATGGGTGGGGCATATTCCGGTGAAAATTCCGTGTGCACAGGTGTGCACTCGAGATACACATGAGAAATTGTATATATATATATATATAACGGAAAAACACAGGGACATTAAAGTTTACAACTCGCGCGAGACTATGCGACGAGATTTTGGATAATGCAAAACGTATCAGAGTCATTTTAATTCTTCTTGAAAAAAAAAAAAAAAAAAAAAAAAACATTTTCGTTTGCTCGGAAATAATTATTTCGTTGCAAAAACGAATTCTCAGCGTAGCTTTCCGAGGTCGGAATTTCAAAAATTATTGTCTTCAAGCTAAAGATTACAATAGATGGCAATTTTTGTTACTAAATTTTTGACAATCCCGAGTTCCGAGAAACGATTCTCGAAAATATAATTTTTTTTTATCATCCTTCGATTCTTACGTCACCCCTGTTTTTTTTTTCTTTCACGCTCTCGCAGTATTACCCCTCTCTATATGACGTCACGTTTCTCTCTCTCTCTCTCTCTCTCTCTCTTTTCTTTTTTAATCCATTTTCGTCGCTTATTTCTTTATTTCTATCGTCGAGTTTCGACGTGCCAGACCGTTCTATAGTGAACCGGCTGTTGGAGAATCGAAAAGTTGCTCGGAGCCTTGATGCTCCTGTAGACAGAGGCAGACCCCCCATACACATCTACACACATACAATTTTTCGTTATATAACTCGATTGGAAAAATAGTCTGGTCCAGTTAGAAAGATCAGGGTTTTCTGTGGAACACCTGACGCTCTATGGCGAGGCCATCGAATAACACTTTCTTCGGCGCAAACTCGTTGTTTTCAGCGAGTAGCTATAGAAGGGGACAGGTCAGCCACGAAAAATTGGTGAAATTTATTACGGCATAGCGAGGTCCGGAATTTGCGTGAAAAATTGGCGAATGCTGGACGTGGGAACAAAACAAAATTTAAGACAGATGTAAAAAATAAAAAAAATGCTGCTTTACGATAAACTCGACTCGTTGTTTCAACGACAGCAATATATGATTTCTTCGAGGATTTCAAAAAAAAAAACCCTCTCCCCTTATTTTCCAGTTCGAACTCAAGAGCAGACACCTCGATTAATTCAATTAATCGATCGTCGTAAGCGATAATAAACTTCTGAAAAAAAAAAAAAAAAAACGTGCAACAGCACCCACCAATGAAAAATGCAATGCCGTAAAGAGCTATATGAGATGCAGCTGATGCAGGTTGAGCCAGAGGCTCCCTGGCTCTTGGAGAGCACATATGGCAGATAGACGCCTTGCTCGAGAAAACTTGGCAGTCATGTTATACAGTCATGTATAGCTCAAGAGATAAAGGGTGAGAGAGAAAGAGAGATAGGGGTGGGGTGGGGGGGGGGGGGAGAATATGGATGTGCGAAAGAAGAATACAACGAGAAGTATATCCACGAGGCAATTCAAGCTGTATCGGCAATATGTTGCTCGCGCTAAAGCTCCAAAGAGCCCGAAGAGCATGTATACTCGGCCAAGAAGACGTAAAGTGAGCTAAGCAAAGTCGTACGACAGATGCCGCACGCGCCACGATTCCCCATTCCAAGTTTCATTCGCGCGATGACTCGCCAATCGCGTGTAAATTTATCGACGACATATTGCTCGCAAATGGTCAACGACGACGATATGCTAGCAGGAATCTCACAAAGGGGTCCGCAACCGCTTCAATAAAAAAAAAAACTTTGAGGATAGTAAAATCTGTACTATAATTTACAATAAGGGCTGTAAACCGTAGTACAAGTTTTCCTATTCTCCAAGTTTCTACTAAAGTGGTTACGGAAGCATATACGGACATTTTAAACTCTCCTTAACTCTTTTTTTTTCGAGTAAATTACTTATCCTGTCGACTGACATTATCTGGGCATGGGTTGACACGAAATATCGCCGGATTGAAGTACCCGGAGCTGCTGGAGATCGGTAGGACTATGGAGAATCGGTTGGGGCAGGGAAAACGAACATGTTTTTGGAAAAACAAATTCTGTACGCAAACGAATTATCCAATGAAACGATCATGAGAGTAACGTAGCTAGCGTTTTTTCTTCTTCTGCTTCTCCCAACCGATCAACTTTTAACGAGCATCACACAAAGGAGGTTATGTACACACAGGCCACTGTGTGTTCTTGACGAGATGATGAGACGGATAAAGAGGGCAAAAAAAATGATATACTCAAAGTCTTCGCTGTTGTTGAAATTTCTACGGAAGAGAAGCATTTTTTAACAGTCAATTAGCGAGTTGCTCAGTCTCTACTGCTGCTGGTACTCCTGCCCAGATAGCTCAATTTTTACATACATACATACATATATATATATATATTTACTTTCAACGAAAAGTACCAGCTATCCTTCTTCCTGGATCTTTCGAGTCCATTCGCGCGTTTCCACTCTTTACTTTAGGTGTATAGAAACAGGGGTGCAACGAGGATCCTTGCGGATGAGAGCGCATGGAAACAAAAGGTTAACGCTAGGGTGAACGTACGAGGGTGTAGAGACGTTAATAACAGGGAACGATAATGAGATACGAACTGTAGAAGCTTCGTAGGATGGACGTCCTTAATTTTATACAAATTTGTCCTTCTATTGTTTAATTGTCGTTGAAATTTGTTCTACTATTGGAAGAATTATGAAAGAAAGGGTTGAAACCGCATACTGGATGTGACCCGGACGTTCTTTACGAAATTTCACAATTTTTCAAACACACAACCTAACAAGACTCAACTTTTTTCTACACTATTCCATTCCTGGGAATTCCTCCAATCCCACTACCATCGAAATTTATCTGGGTGGAGCATTTTCGAGAATTAGCCCATTGGCGATATTAAACAAACTATCGTGTGGCAAGTCATATTTAGTCTCATGATTTTCTGACGAATTCTCTACCTGCATCCTATCTACCAGTGAGTTCTAGAGTTGAAGTTGAAGCATCAGAATGCAGCTATCCGAAGATTCTGCGTCTTTCGTTCCAGTCCTCGGTTGACGGGAGAAGGGGGGGGGGGGGGGGCTCTCGGTACCGAAGAATTTAATCATTGCCGGAATGAAATTCGAAGGATGCGCGTTAGTAGAATAGCGTCTGGGAAGGGAGTTGCGTGGCAAGACGGTTTTGTGAGAGTCTCTCGGTGGTGATGGTGGTCGTGGCGCTTGAACAGCGATATAAGAAGCGGGAAGGAGGAGGAAGAGTAGAAGAGATACTGGGGATGCTGGAAGGAAGGAAATGGGTCAGGCATAAGCAAAGAAAGAGGAAGAGGAATTGCAGGAGCCGCCAAAGGCAGCGAAGAGAGAAGGAAAGAGGAGGAAGAGGAGGAGGAGAAGGAGGAGGAGGAGGAGAAGGAGGAGGAGGAGGAGGAATAAAGACCGCTGGCGTTGGTGAACGAAAAACCAGCATCTAGGTTTTCTCATACTGGTTCATCTCGGAGCTAGCATACAGCAGCAACGAGCGAAGCATTGTTGGCCGAGTGACCGATGCACAAATAAATTCTGGGCTCCTCTCCTCCATTCAACCTCGTCTCGACGAATCACACACCCCCTTCCTCCTGTTCGTCGTTTGCGTGAATACAACGAGAGCTCTGGTACAACGAAAATCGTACATGTGCCATGCTGAAATGGCGACCAAAGGAGAGAATGGAGATGAATTAAAAAAAAAAAGAGGATGTGGATGAAACTCGTACAAACCGCGTTACACATTCCATTCTCATCTCCTTTATTCGCGGAAACTATAAATTCCTCACAGCTCGATCGAAGTCGCCCAAATTTTTGTCTCATATTCCGGAGACAAACCTGGAAGCTATTTTTCACTCGTGCATTCATTAGTTTCTTTGCACAGACGATTCGGCGTGTCTTTGTACTTTTTTTTATTTCCCGAGCTAAGGAGAAGGAAAGATCTCGTTATGATGTGGAGGTTGTAGTTTCAGAAAGTTATGCAGTGTATGGAAAAGAAGCGGAAAAGATTATACGATATAATCAAGTGACTTCCGCTCTCTATATATATATATTTTTTCAGCATAGTTGGATGGAAAACGTTGATACTTAAGTTTTCTCTCCGATTCTGTCGGTCCTTCTCTGTCTCTCTCCTATACCCTAGTTTCGGCGAGCTTTTATCCTCGCACTTTCCATGCAACGATGATACGAAACTGCACATAGGGGATGTGGGGAAAATGGACACTGAAATGGACTCGTTCACAGGAACAACCGCGGTTATACCGCCGAGATTTTCCTCACTCTCGGTATATATTCCCACCTCCGTTGGGAAATCGTCCTTCTTGAATACGTATATATATATATATATATATATATATAACGCACACATACACTTAACCCATTCGCGGAGCGTGATTTTCGTCGTTGAAAATCGTGGTATTCTCGCTCGGGCTTATACGTCCAACTTTCCCTTCGTAATCGAAAACCATTAACCTTTTAATTGCGTATATTTTCATACGAATGAAGAGACAGAGAGAAAATGAAATGGAAAAATTGTCGGATTCAGTGATATCTATCGAGTATTTTTAAACAATGTGTTTGTCATCGCGCGCGAATATAAATTCATTCTTCGTTATTCCGGGAGAGTTGGAACGCCAGATGAGATCAGACATTATCAAGCGATAATGAGAGATTGGATTTTGAAATTCGTAACAGCTTGAAAGATCGAGTCGTGATTTCCCATGTTTCGGAGCAAAGATGGAGGTGTCTGATGTTCCCGCTGGTATTTCTGGTGTATGTGTGTGTGTGTGTGTGTGTGTGTGCGTGTGCGTGTGTGTGTGTGTGTGTGTGTGTGTGTGTGAGAGAGAGAGAGAGAGAGTGAGATACTTTATCGGGTTTCTTGTGCCTGCGGTATTATCATGTCTTGTCTAGTTCGTGAAATCTGATTTATTACACACGCTCTCCTGTGCTCTCCTCTTTGCTCCTCTATCTCGTTGCTTGTTACCTCGCCCCTGTCGCGATCACAGAGTCGCGGGCGTTGTCTTGACTCAGTAGCTTCAACCCTCAAACTTTCAAGTTATATATGCCACCTGAGGTAGGGGATGAAACTGTCGTGTGAAGGCAGAGAAGAGTAACTGAGATACCATCGAGAGACTCTCCTACCTATGGACCATGAAGACCTTGTTACACCAACGCACACACTGAATGTGATATCTAAAACGTGTAGGGAGAGGGATTAATTGCTCTCTCGACCTTTTCGTCCTTCCTGGTAGATTCTGTTCCACTATTATAGCCCGTAACAGACCCCGGACAGCCCCAAGTCTCGAATATCATAGAGGAACAGGTAATGCCATTTGGTTGATGGTGGCTCGTGACTTAATACACGGTGAATCTCGATATATCACTTTCATATCGCTCATCCCCCTACGCATGGTGAATCAATCAACCGTAATCTCCCCAAAGTGTGACAGAAATCAGGGATACTCGAACAATTATCAATGAAAAATTGTCTGCGAGTCCGCAGTCCAAATGCAAAGATCGTACCTTCATTTCGAACATGCTACGAGCATAGCGTACATATTCGCTTATAAATCACATGTAACGAGAAACTCGATAACGAATGAGCCATAATGCAATCACAATTATTGCCAGGTCATCTCAATTATGGATAATACAATTGCGATGAGAAACAAAAAACAAAACAAAAAATTATTCCATCGTATTTGGAATGTTGATTAGCAATTATGAATCGTTTAAACGCGAGTAAACGAGAGCAACGGACCCGCGACTGCAGAGAGACTCGTATACACGTGCAACCCGTACAATTAGGCTAGAGCCAGTTTGTTGATTCGTGCCATAATCATGGAAAACTGCTTCTACCGCAATCCCATCACCCTTTCGTTTGGTCAAGCAGGTGAGCCAACATTCGCACGCTCCTGATGCTAATTCCAAACGAGAGGATTTCCAACACGTGAAATGTTCAACCAGAAGGAATAGCAAGGGAGAGAGAGAGAGAGAGAGAGAGAGAGAGAGAGAGAGAGAGAGAGAGAGAGGAAGGGATGCCGATAGCTTTTATAACAAGGCAAATTGCGGCTGGCCTATTATTCGACCTCGAGGTTATTAATCGACGGGCTCTCGGTGTGTAATACCTGAAGAGAGATAGAGATTGTAGAGGGCAGGGAGGGATGTTGAAACGATTCAAGTTCGATCGTCCATGACTCGATTATCCCTCTAGAGAGAGAAATTCAGAGCGAAATGATTTTCTCTACGCAGTATTGTTTGATGACGGAAAATGGTACGGTCCCGTGCGAAATTGGAACACGAGATGACGGTGAGCCGTCAATGATTGATACGCAGATCGATGGAAATGCAGTGGGTACACGCGAGAGCAAGCGCATCGGGAAATTTAGGATGGAATGGACGGTCGTCACCTAGCAGGCGATAATCGGGCAAGCCTGTGTTATACGTTGTGCACGATATAATCGCCCGGAGCTGCTAAGGAGACGCGAATTGAATATCGAGGATTCCCAAGTAGCCAGAGAGATGGGGAAACACAGCCGGAGGCTGAGAGCATCGTCTCCTATGTACCGTTGTTCATCTAGCTTTGTGTACAATGCGTGAATGGAGTTTACCCATCGCTATGAGACAGTGCTCAATCTGCTTGGTTGCAGCGAGGGCATGTATATATGGGCGACAGGGTGATTCAGAATATAGGTGAACGCGCAATATGAGTGGGTGGCTGGGCTGGGAGTTCCGGGACTGTCCGATATAGGGGCTGAGTCCTTTACGAGTCAATGGTTTCCTCACAAGCCCTATTGTGATCCTACTATAGATTGGGGACACTCACAACAAGGAAATGCAAGCTCTTTATTCTCAGTAGCCATGCATGAAACTCGACCAGTGGGAGGTCTTCCAGTACAATGAGTCAGCCTATAACATTCGTTGACTCATGGGATCAGTCTGTAGATCTAAACCTGGACCTCTCATTAGAGTCACAAGTTCAGATCCAAAGAGCAAAGCTCTATCAAAGAGGGTGTGTATCCATTGGTAGGATCGATAAAAACGCGCAATATAGATGGGTAGCTGTGTTAGGAGTCCCAGGGCTATCCGATACAGGGGCTGAGTTTTCCGGGAGTCAAAGATTCCCTTACAGGCCCTATTGCGACCCTACTATAGATTGGTGATACTTACAACTTACGGGAGGCTATAGACTCTTCATTGAACAGTCCTGGAAATTTAATAGTGGAAGGTCTTCCAGTATATAAGAAGCCAGCCTAGAATCTTTTATGACTCGTGGGATCAGTCTACAAGTCTGGATCTGGGTTTTTGATTAGAATGATTAGTTAGCCGAAACATTTATCAAAGCATTTGTCGAAGAGTTCCTAACATATGCTTGAACGAATTGGTCGTAATCCAAGAAATCGTTGATCCCCGGACTTGAAAATGGGTCTCTATATGAGTCAGTATCTTCGTTAGTTTCCTGATGGTATCTTTCACAGTATCCACTACGATATTTCGGTTAATATGTTTGAAAATGCATTTAAAGCTGTCTCGGGCCTTTTTTCCGATCTGACGTTGACACATCTCGCTTTTATGATCCCGAATGCATTGGTTGCACATTAACTTTGCTAATTATTTTTATTGAGAAACCTAAGCCGAGTAAGAAGAACCATAGTTTTCCTCAAGCCAGCATCTGAATGCACACGTCTTGATATTCACCATCTACTCTGAATCACCCTGTATACATATATATATATATATATATATATATATACATGCAATCGAGGAGGGCTGGTAAAGCTAATAGACAATCGGGGATGCTTGATAGCGAGTATTTACAACGTGTATCCTATCATGTACCCTCACGAACGTTTACTTAATGAATCGAGTACGTGTAGCAATGAAGATGATGGATCACGGAGAATTTACTCGTGGTTCGATTACATCGAAACTCGTACCTTCAAAAATAAGACCCCTGTCAAGGAGAAATTTCCCTCTAGCCCTTTTCCCCTTTTCTTTTTTCCCTCTCTCTCTCTCTCTCTCTCTCTCTCTCTCTCTCTCTCTCTCTCTCTCTCTCTCTCTCTCTCTCTCTCTCTCTCTCTCTCTCTCTCTCTCTCTCTGCCTATCGGAGATCCGTTGTTATATTGAAGATCGAATTTTCCTTAGAGACTTTTTTGTGCGAAGAGTCCATGTATGCGAATCTCGGACGCATAAGAGAAAGAGAAACAGAGGACAGAGAGCATTAAAAATTCACGATTACGAGGTCACACAAAGGAACGAAACGATCCTGGAGTTTGCCTTGTAGCAGACCAACGTCCTCTATTTTCGGGAGCACTTTCAAAGGACGCAATAGTATATACGTGTATGGGTACGAGCTTAAATATAGAGGAGCCCAGAGTGAAATTCTACGACAGTTGACAGGAACTATCTCTCTCTCTCTCTCTCTCTCTCTCTCTCTCTCTCTCTCTCTCTCTCTCTCTCTCTCTCTCTCTCTGTTTCTCTCTCTCTCTCTGTCTTTCTCTCTCTCTCTCTCTCTCTCGCTCTCTCTCTGTTTCTCTCTCTCTCTCTCTCTCTCTCACTCTCTCTCTCTCTCTCTCTCTCTCTCTCTCTTGGATAACAAACGAAAACGAATAGATAGTGGAGATACACGAGTCAGTGACAAGTGTAAGAAAATTTCATCCGGCAAAGAAAAATACAGACGGTTCCATCTCAAACTATACGCTCAGTTCATACTCAAATATTCTTGGAGATTCCCGAAAACTCATTGTATAAAGAAAAAAACAAATTATTTCACGCATCTTTAAATAAAATTTTTTTTTTTGTAATTTATTGTTGAAAAAATGAATTAATTAATTTTGAAAAATGTAAAAAAAAAATTTCTTCCGTCCGTTATGACGCATATTTGAAAATTTCACGACGACAAGGTACAAGAGAAGTGTACACGTGTATGCATGCAGTTGCCTCGCGAATCTTTAACGTCGAAGTATATAAGCGGACGTATTATGTATATTTGAGTAGTCGTAAAAGCCTCCGCACTTGGTCCAGGAGGTTGTACAAAGGGGAAAGGACTCGAGAGAGAGAGAGAGAGAGAGAGAGAGAGAAAGAGTGCACACACGTTACGTAAGGGTAGCAAAAGAACTCGTAGAGTCTCTGTACTCTCAAGTGCACGTTCCAGAGAGAATAGCATGGGAGAGAGAGCGAGCAAAAAAAAGAAGAGTGCAGAGCAATAGTACGAGACTCTAGGCTCGTCGTCCCTCTTGCGTCTTATGCCGGAGCATCCAGTAATACAGCAAAGTGGCTACCCCCTTTTACCATAGTTGGGCTCTGTATATGGGACATTTTGTGCCCAAAAATCAATCTTGAAAAAAAAATTTCCAAAAAGTGCTGACATATGAATTCGAATCCAAGTGAACTCAGAAATTCATAAAGTCCCAAGTCTTGAAAGCCATTCATGAGAAAAATTATTTTAAAAATATGAAGAAAATCATAACGTGAATAATTAATTCGAGAGTATTGGAAATTTTGACGATTCTCGTAAAATTAGAATTAAAGTTTAGACTCTGATACGCATGCGCAAAAAATTCTGAACCCAACGAAAGATAATAAATATTCATCGTAATCGAATTCAATGCTACTGAAAATAAAAGTAAAAAATATGCCTGGGATACGATCCATATTCAAAAAATAATTTAGCATATCGAATGAGGAAAATTACGAGTATTAAGGATGGTTCGATTTTGGATAAAATTCCCAGTATATAGGAATCCACTCAGCAACACTTGCGAAACTGTCTTTATCCTCCGTTTTTACCTCTCTCTATTTTTGTGTTTTCCTTTCTCCGCTCGCTTTATATTTCTGCCCGTCTATATCGTCATCGTCGTCACCGCACGCGAAACTACACGCAAAGAGGACACTTTTTTTTTCTCGCAAGTATAGGAGCAGCAACCTCTCGTTATCCATCTCGTCCCTCTTCTTTCTCTCCTATCTCGACCAATAGAGTATACGGGAGGGGGGGGGGACTATTTCTTCTTTCTTTTCCTCTCGTGACGTTTTTTTTCTCTCGACGATGTCCCATGCTCCCAATATTTTAGGAATTCAGAGAGTTCAGTCCACGTCGTGCCCGAACTTTTGGATCCTCGTGTATATGAGGCAGCGAGCAGTATTGCAATGGAAAATTGGACTCCAAGAGGCTTTTGGTAGAATCGTTGGAAATATGCATATACATATAGATCCGTAAGATACGAGGAGAATTTTTTTCGAGTGCCGTTCTCGCGGAAATATAACATTGAAAGATCCCTGGAGGGTTCATTCTAATAAAGAAGATAGGATGTGAGAAGGGACCGAGGCAAGACGAAAGAAGAGAAGGTTGAAAAGAAAAAGATTTCCTGTACGGAGAACCTGAAAAGACTCGACCATCACAATTATTTTTTATCGTACCTGGTCTCGTCGCAATAAGGGGAAAAATATCATAACTACGCTCGAGATTATGAATTATAACATACCTCTGCGTTGTTGATGACTAAAATCCTATCAACTGCCCAGAACACTTATTCTTTTTTTTCCATCACTACAAGAAACAAAACTCAAAAGTTCCCGGGTATATGTAGCTCGTATGGCAAAATGAATCGAAATGGAAAATAATCCGATCTGTCGATGCGTCACGGAGCAACATGAAAAACCGAGTGACAAGAGAGAGAGAGAGAGAGAGAGAGAGAGAGAGTCACATAGAAATGGTTCTCTTGCTCTTCAACCCCTGGGAATCATTATTCGTCATTCGACCGAGAAAATTCGATTTGGTTGTCAAATCCCTCCAGGCGTATTGAACGGAGTACACCGGAGAATGAAACACACAACGTGTTAAATATACATCAGTATATAGAGAACAGTTGGCCATTCAATCCCTCCGAGGATTCGATGAGGGTATAGAGGCATTGGAAATATAATAAATCGATTTTCCATCGCTGTGTGAGATCATTAGATCGCAGTAAAAGGCTTTTAAGTTTCGTTTCATTCATCAAACCTTCGAAATGTCGAATTAACAAAAATCCAGAAAAATACCCAAATATGTCCAACTCCCAGCAGGCCTGAAGTCTTTTGGAAACTTTCATCGTCACCACACTTTGCTATTTCTCTCATTTTCCTACAGACTTTGCTATTTTTCATTTTCTTCCATTTCTTTGGGTCTACAATTTTCCTACTTGCGATCATTCATCTCGTAGAAATCGCAACAAGGCACGGGGAAACTGCCGAAAACCGATACCAGGCCCCATAATATAAGGGCGCAACGAATCGCAGAAACACACACGTTCTTAAAACAAATCAGAGCAATCCTTCGAGAATCTCGATAGCCCTGATACATCAAGGTATCCCAAAGTAGAAGATATCCCTAGATCATCAGCCCACAAAATACAATGAGACCATCCAATTTGACAAACGAGACTCTCTCTATATCGCCCCCCCCCCCCCCCCCCCTTTACACCAATCCTGGACTCCTCTTACTATCCTAAGCGCATGAAGCGTCGAGCTTCAAAGTCCATCATTGCCATCAACACTCCTGAAACATACCAGACAGCAACATATTGGCATAGCTATATAAGGAACAAAAGGGAACAACCGATCTTGCTAGCTGCCATTCGATCATTTGCGTTAAGCCGTTTAGTGCATTCTATAGCGGTCGATGGCACTGTAGAACTTGTTGGAACAAAAGGCGCAGAGCCGGATGAACGAAAGATGAATGGAATTGAGATTCGGTGATGAGTCCCGCTGTGTGTGTTTCGTTCGATTTTGTATCGTGATTAAAGCGGGAAAGAAGAGGCCGCTGGCTAGGACGAAAATCGTTACGTATCCTAAATCATACGGATCTAATCCCATGTGCGCGGCAATGATCTATTGGCGATTTCAGTTAGTATCGCGGTTTCACAAGGACGCAGTAAACTCTAGCTCTTCGCTGTGCATACATGCATGTTTGGCTCTCTCGCTGTACTAACACTCAATCGGTAGTTTACCTTGTTATCCTCGTGGCACATCAAAGAGCACCAGAGAGAGCCTCGAACCATCACTGTTCGACGTTCCCTCTCTGGTCCATGATGGAAACACTCGGGGTTTCATCCTGATATGATCCACGCAGCTCGGAAACTCCCGCCCTTTTGAAATACGATTAAGGTGGATAATAATGAATATGAGAATGCTTGGCTCGAGCAAATTTAACCCAAACTCACTCAATCCATCCATCTCTCTCTCTCTCTCTCTCTCTCTCTCTTTGTTCGTGCGATGCTGGGTTATGATACGGGCGAGAATACCCGAACGACAGGGAGAGTATTAGAGGATAAGGGACGCAATTTTATAAAATGATATTTCGAGGCTGATCCCGGGGATCGCGGCCACCATAACCGCACCACCGTGACCAGGGCTCGTCGTAGCAACGCTAATGGGATTACACCATCTCTATACAGCGGTCTTTTCATATGTATAGGACGTTACGTTCCGAATCAGCAAACCACAGTTTGGAATTAAAACCAATGAAATAATATCGCAAATAAGCTGAAAATTGCACAGTTTAATATTTTTTTTTCTAATAACCATTATTTTTAAAATTCATTCTTATTTACTTTTTTGTATTCAGGGTCTTCAATTTTTTTTCTTCGTACCTTACCTTCTATTAAATTAATTGTACAATAATAACTACGCTCTACAGAAATGATTTTATTTCTATGAACTTGGATGAGAATGAAGTAAAAAAAATTGTACTTGTTCTCTTTCATTTTTCTTTGAGGTCGTTTTTCTCACTAGATATATATACATATATATTTACCTCAAACTCGTTCGATCGCTCGGGGATTCTCGCTGGGGCGAGAGAGAAGAGCGAGGAAAAGCCAGTGCAAGGAGGATAAGGGATTTCCAACCCCTTAGCCACGAGGATAGAGTGAGGGAGGTGGAGGGAGGGGGGGAAGCCAGAGAATCTAATATCTTTTAATTACAGTCCCGGCTTAAGAGTTCGAAAGCTCGAATCACGCGCGGGGCTATACCGGCCAACCTTCGCGATCCCATATATAACATAGCTAGAACTACCCCGCGAGAACTGAATATATATACCAAGGAGCGAGCAAATTTTATCGTCCGTTAAATTTCGATTTCTCGCACCATGCCCGACATTAAAGATTTCACAGAAAACTTGTAACGATGAAAAATAGTACAGTACAATCTATATTTTTATTATTGTTATTATTGTTTTCATTTTTGCTTCCTCATAGAAGAAGCTTTGTTTTTATTAAAAAAATGAAAATCCGTGATGTTCATGCCAGAGTTCTTAAAACTTGTCATAATGTCTAAACAGCATTTATTTATAAAAAAAGTGCCTGTGCATATGTATATATTATAACTCTATATCTCTATACAGTCCGACCTCCGAATAAGAACGGTAAAGCCCCCAAGGGGAAGAGTTTTGTCTATATTTCTGGTACCCCCACCAGGCGCGCGCTCCACGCTCTCGGACTCGCTCTCTCTCTCTCTCTCTCTCTCTCTCTCCTTTTCGCATGCGGACCTCTCAATGAGAACGCTCGAAAGTGGGGGAAGCGCTCGAACGAGAAATAGGGGAACCGTTCTTATTCCGGGCGTTCTTATTCGGAGGTCGTACTGTATCTCTATATCTCTATAACTTAAGAACGCTGTCTTTTCGAAGACAAGTAAAGCACTACAGCATGTTCTTTTTACTGAAATTTTCGTCAAAATTCCTCAAAAATTACAAATTTTAGGTTATTTTAAAATTTTTTAAAAATGTCCATGGTCGCTCTAACTTCCACGAATTTTGAGATATCGACTTTCTTTTTCTTATACAAATAGGCTGGGAAAAAAGAATTTTTTGGTATTGAATTTGGCGAGAATCGCTTGAGAGGTTCAAATTTTTTTTTAATTTGGAATTTTCGAAAAATTGTTGCAATCGGATTTACCGTAAATCGGTTGAGTGATTCAGATTTTATAATGTTTAATATTGAATTGGACGACAATCGACAAACGGTTTTCAGATTTTATGAAATTTTGTAATTTCTAGTTTACCCACCGTATATCCTTCAAACTTTTTACATTAGGTGAAATTAATTTTACGTCTTATACGTCCTGTAAATCCCGTTTTAAGGTCAGAACGAGAAATGGCACGATTGATCGCCCCTTTCGAGAACACCCCTGGGTCATGTATGTATTATTGAATGAATATTCATACGATATAGAAGCATCAAAGGTCACGATGGTTTGGGATCCTTTGAGAAAGGGTAAAGGCACTTTCTTGGCTGTAACAACGAGGGGTTTTGTGTGTTGCATCGTGACTCTCGGGTTGTTGAGGGTAAAGCGAGTATAGACCGTGCGGTGATGATCCGTGATATCAACCACCGGGACAGCGGCTATTGGCTACGTTCGTTCTATATATACGTATATATAATAATAATAATCTACTCTCAAACAAAAGGGCATAACTCGGGAAATTCGATGACTCGAGTCGGACGTTTCAGGTCCTTTTGTTTGCGAGCTGTCCGAAGCCAATAGATCGTGCCGGTTGGCTCTGGAGCTTGAGGGAAGAAGAATGGCAGAAGCTTCCGGCAAGGGAACTCGCGACTAGACGAGAAGCTTGCGAGCTTGATGGCTCCACAGGACAAGAAGCTGCAGAGAAATGCATTAGCCTCGGTACTATGTCTGTATGTTGATGCTCTATATTTCATAGAACTCTGTCCCTAGCTCGCACTTTCCCTGGTATACAAAGGAAATTCAATGTCAACTTGACCTCCAACCTTGATTGTCTCGAATTCGTTCTATAATTCTTTAGATTATTCTGTCAATCGTAAAAATTCAATCTGAGTTCAATAATAATTCTCATAGCCAAAGAATTTAGGGTATTTTTGCGATTTTCTTTAAATTTTATCATTAGCGATCAATACAGGGATAGGTGGCCGCTCAGTCATAGACCGGATTTCGTCGAAACGCAAAATTGTGGCCAAGTCTATCGGCTAGGTTTTCCGCACTTTACCTCTGCAGTCCAGCCATTCTACCCAAAAAAAAGGTTCATAACGCCATCTTCTACAGAATTGATTTTGCTTTCGGAAAAGGTTCAGGGGTGTCCCCTGAGTGTAAATTCAAGTTGGCAGGACGCGGAGGGGGTGTCAACATTGATCGCCAACGGTCGCTTGCCATCGAAAAAACGATACTGGCCCAGAGTTGGCAACTTATTGTATGCCAATGCTCGATCTGAGCATGGGTTAGGTAATGGCAAATATACTGGCCCAGGCTCGGCCCAACGCTGGTCACCAACGATCGGTTACCCAATGCCGTGCCATACGTCGGCCATATTGTAAGCGTTGGCAATTTTTTCCCGGGTTTTTAGTAGATAATAAAATTATCTACAACTTTTATTTTCAATTTTTTCTGTATGGTACATAGTTTTTTATTTATAGCGTGGCAAACTTCTCCAAACATCACCATTTTTACTGTTACAGCAGCCTTTAAATATATATTTAGCAATAACCATATTTAGAAAAATTTGCCACGCTATAAATAAAAAACCATGGTCTATACAGGAAAAACTTTTAAATAGAAATCGTAGAGAATTTCATTATCTACTAAAAAGGTTTCCCCTAGTTTTGTCATACGATGCACTGTTCACGAAATATTTTATAAAACGTATTTTTCATGATGGCAGCTGTAGCTCGACCCCCCCCCCCCCCCCCCCCCCCCCACATCCCGTCAACTTAAATTTACACTCAGGGGACACCCTTGAACCTTTTTTCAAAGAAAAATCAATTCCGCAGAAGATTGCAGAAAAAATTGCTAGATTGAATGGACTACTGTGCCCACGTGCAAATGCGATACAGCAGTGCATTAGATAAGTTGCGGATGATACTCTGGATAAATCTGAACGAGAAAAGTGGAATGTACGAATTGAAAGGGACAAGGGAATGTGACATGATTGGGAATACAATAATAATGATATAATTAAATGAATGGTACAATTATGCGAAGAGCTGTACCACCAGGGAAGATGGGACACTGTAAAAATATTTTTGAACCAAATCCTACAAGGCCATTGAGATAAAACGACCCGTGTATTCCTTTCGTGATTTCGCCACACCCTCAAGCATTTCTCTCGCTTCGTCGTCCCTATAGAGCCGAGAAGGTTTGACGATGCTCGCGGGGCACAAGGTAATCCAAGGGTCAGGCACGATGCTGCGCGATCCTAACGAGTTAAGTTTGTCTATTCGTGGATGTTGGTACACATGGAAAGCCATCAGGGATACAGAAGAAGGAACGCAAGACCAAAAAGCGTTGGGGAATTCCCATCTTTTGTCTTTCTCTCTCTCTCTCTCTCTCTCTCTCTCTTGTTACATGCCTAGATTGTTATATGCCCAGAACTCTTCCAAGCTCCGCCATTTTCCTTTTTCATAAAGGAAGCCTTGTTTTCGCGAAAAAAAAATTTTGAGACACTCATTTCAGAATAATTGCCAATTGATTGAAAAATCAGTGCAACGCTCTTGAAATTTTTAAAAATGTCAAATTATCGTATTGAAAATTGTCAGATAAATCAATAAATTAAATTACATTATTTATTTATTTTTTTTTTTTATTTGTGTGTCCCAGCGTATAACCTTTGCGGGTTTTTACGTATTACCCTTTCCATTTGATCCCATCCTATCAATATACCCTATACCCGCACTTCGTTAAGCTAACTTAACTCCCGTAGCATGCGTAGCTGCTTTTTAGCTACTCGGTATCGCATTCGCCGTGGGCGTCGGGAAACTGCAGAAAACCCATGCCGATACAGACGGCCTTATTTTTACCGAGTTTCCGATGTGTTACCATCAGAAACTCAGTAAAACTGCCACCCGCTCGGTAGTCGGAGCGCCAAACCAGTGCACGGCTAAGCGGTCAACCATCCAAGTGGTGGCCTCGGCCATTGCTGCATAACTTGGGAAATCGCCACAGAACAGCACACCGATCGCGCGTCCACTACCCTCAATCGAAATGCTTTATTATTTAAGTTGAGAAAAAAACAATCTCTTCGTGCCTGCAACTCGAGTTTATCTTCTGAAATTACGAAATTGTTGCATTTGGTCCATGCGACGGGAAATTAACATATTCACCTCCTTGGCTATTTGAGCGAGCCTGAAAAATTTTCCTCAACGATAAGCACAATTTATCGATGCGGAAAACGATTGAAATACTTCTCAATACGCACATACGTTTTTTTTTTTTTTTTTTTTTTTTTTTTTTACCAATAAGGTTTCTCCAAAACGCGAATTCGTCTTCGACAGTTCCACACGCTCGAGCGATTTTTACAAAGCGTAGTAAACACTTGATTTTTCAGAGCTTCAGGCAAGGAAGATCGCGTGATTCATCTGCCAGGTACCCACGGTCCTTTCGTTTTTTTTTTTTTTTTTCCACAAATATATTGTACGAATTCGTCTTCCTCGAGGTTCGACATGAAATTTTTATTTTATTTTTTCAATCTCGCGTGCCTCACCTGTTCCTCCTCGGGTCATACGATCTCGCGTGCGTACGCCAATATAAAAAAAAGCAGCCATTTATCCCGTCAACTGTGTAACCCGAGAGAAATTCGTCTGACGAGTATCATACGACTAAGAATTTTTTTCTAACTGACTGGTTTGAAAGGAATGAATTTCTTTAAGCAACGGTTGGATTTTTGAAACAAAAAATAAAACTATTTAGACAATTTTTAAACTACGAAAAACTAGTTTTGTCAGTTTTTAATTTAAACTTTTTTTTTTATTTTATTTTTGTGAAAAGGTCGGACATTGAGGTTTATAAGATGGGATTGTTTGTTATAATTTTATGAATATTGTCGTAAGCTGGAAAGTAAATGTTCCATTAAATAACACATTGATTGATGACCGCTGGTGCGATCGTGGACGATTTTAATGAAATTTCATTATATTCGAGGCTTAGTCGACTAGATTATCCCCCCACCACATTCAGACTCACCCTAGACCCGGAGTAAAATGTCTGTTGAAAAAAATGGATTACAAGTCGCGAATCAATAATGAGGGGGGAGGGGAGGAGGGGGTGAACAATTCGAAAGCGGTAAATCCAGTTTACGGTGATCAGTTAATCAATAATAATTAATGCGAGACCGAGAGAGAGAGAGAGAGAGAGAGAGAGAGAGAGAAAGAGAAAGAGAGAAGAGAGACAGAGAGGAAGAGCGAATTATAATAAGTGGATATAGTGAAAATTAACGGTTCATAATGATTTAGCGCGCAAATTTAATTAAATCAGATTGTCGGTGGAACGAAGGTTGAATGACAGTTTCGAAATTGCGTATCTCCAAAGTATCGGCATAAAGAGAGAACGAATTCATTGCTGTCAATCAAATATTAGATCAAATGTATATTTTTTTAATCGCTGAAACGATAAACATTTTTCCCATTGGTCATGACTGCAGTCATGACCAATGGGAAAAATTGTAATCAATGTTTTTGTTCAATTATCACGCTTCAAAGAAATTAAAAAAAAAAATGATTAAATCGTCGGGGAACACCCAACGAACGAATTAGATCTCGATTTAAAAAGGTCAAATTTCCTAAAATAATAGGAAAAAACATATGTGATTCCCTGATTCATATGACGAGTGTCAACAAAAGATAAGGGTAAAAAAATATTTCACGTATACACGAGCGTCACCGCATAAAGAAGAATTTAAGAAAAAATGAAAATTTTGGTTCACCCACCCTCAATCATTCCTCATTAACTCGAAAACCGTTTGTCCAACGATGAAAATGTATAGAACCTAAATACAAGCCAACGAAACGCCGAAAAAAAAAGGTCGTGTTCAAAATTCTTGTAAAACGCTCATTTTTTAGCCGCTATCGGCATTTCAATCTCATGTTTCCTGATTCATAACAGGAATCGCTATACGCTGTAAAAAATTTTTTAGTGAAAATTAATACACCGGTGTAGGAAGCTCGGATGCATATACCGGATATTAATTTTTATATGCGTACATATTGTATGTTTAACAGTGCTGGTGTACTGTTCCCTATTGAGGAAAAAATCTGTTGACATTAATAGAAGACCGTATTTGATTTTTAATATACCTTTTTACGAAAAAGAAAGACAGTAATTTAGGATTACAATAATTGGGTACTTGAAATTTACCATACAATCGCTGAAATTTTAGAAAGAAGATACATCAAATTTCAAGTAAAATAGTGCTTCAAAATTAATGCACCGACACTGAAAATTTTTGTGCATAAATCGTTTCTTATAAATTTCAAGCTTCAAAATTAATTTAAAAAAAAATCATAGTTTTTTCATTATGATAAGAAAAATAATATAACAAGGGAAAAAAAGGGGAGAGCAGTGGCTTAGTGGGTGAGGCTCTGGGTTCGCACGCAGCGGACCCGGGTTCGAGCCCCACGGCCGACACCGATGGAATTTATTCTATGTGTTTAATCTGCAAACCCGGTGGTTCGGATCCCACCAAAACAAATGCCCAAAAACACCTTTCTGTGATGGGTGGGTGGTCGGGGTACGGCTCTGGAGGACTCCCGCAGCGGTTCTTATCGCTCGGAAGGTGGCCGCTTAGCCGTGCACTGACTTACCCACTGAATCACAGTAAAGGAGGAGCTCGCTTAGGTCTCCTCTGGAGACCGCACTTGAGTTTACTCGCGCGGCCACCAGGGGGGAACTAGGGAGACTCTGACCTGTATCGGCGGAAGGTTTTCTGCAGTTTCCCTCCGTCCTCGGCGAATGCGATACAGGATAAAATGGTGAAGGAGCGATGCGGCTGCAGACGTATGATCGCGAGGAGGAGTAGGTGGTGATAATAATGGTCGGAGCAGGCGGTTGATGGTCGGAAAGTATACGAAATCACCACCCTTGTAAGAACCCCCAAGAGGGGGTGTGCAAGTAAAACTCGACATTATTATTATAACAAGGGAAAAAAAAGTTCCCCGTTGATATTCACTCGTTAAAAAATTTCTGTCTGAGCCGAGATTTGAACTGCCTACGTACAAGTTTCCTATACCTATAATGCCCCTGCTTACTAACCCGGGACGCGATTGTAATGAGAAACTTTTTAAAAAATAAAAACTTATGTATACGGGATTCTTGGCAACGTTCGTCGAGCTCAAAAATTAACGATCGTTGGCTCGATGCAATTTCCTGATGAACAATATCCGCAAGCGCGTACATTTCTCTCGATTCGTTGTTTACTCGAGAATAATGAAAATAACAACAACAAAAAAGTACAATAAAGAAAAGTCAAAAGGGGCATTCAACCGGGAGCATTAACCTGTGAAATTGCTCGAGAATAAAAATCGCGTGAAACAAGAGTTAAAAAAAAAATACGAAAAAAGAGTACCGTGTGTACATATAGCTGACGGAAAAGCCGTAGTCTCGCCGCGTGAGAAAAATGAAGAGAGAGAGAGAGAGAGAGAGAGTGAGGCGCAATGGTGCAGAGTTAAGAATACCCTGGAGAAGTGGCTGAGGCGTTTATTGCCCTCGTACTCCTCCTCGTCCTCCTCGTTCTCTCGTTTTCCTCGTCGTCGTACGTTTCTACAACGAGGTAAAACTTCCGGTTTGTTGATTCTCCCCCCCCCCCCCCGGCCCCCCAACTATAACTCTATTCGCATCCACCTCACTCGGCTTCGTCGCCTTCTCGCATTTCTCACAAAACCCTCCCGAGGCCTCCGTTGCACCCCGAAATAACATTCCTATCTTAAAAAGTTAGTGAGTGACGAAACGATATATTTTTATCGAAATATCGAAATTTTCGAGTTTGATTGTCCCCATTTTATTCGTCCTGTGATTGGTTGGTTGGCGGACAAGGATTGACACAACTGTCAGTTTGACAGTTGTGACAATGATTAGTCGATCATCGAAACTAGATTGGAGCGCTGCAGCGCTGTCAGAAAACCGTTCGCGCGCGTGTGATGGACCCTATTGGAAATAAAAAATGGGTCAGCAAACAAAAAAAAAAGACGAACGGACTGCGATCCTTACACGACAATTCGTAAAATTTGTCTGAAGGATTGATTCTCATTTTAAAATAATTTTAAGAGCGATCTATAAAAAAAATTGAGGATGCAGCAATTTTTTTTTCAACTCACGGTTCAAAATTAAAATATTTTAAAATTTCTCGCGCTACCGCGTATGTTTTGGAGCTCATCGTCGTGCGTACAAGCTGATGTTGAAATATTATTCGATCGCTGTCGAATTAATTTTACGCAATTACCATCGGTTAAATGTTTGTAAAAATAATTTTTCCTTCAAATTTATCGCTTATTCCGATCTATCAAAAAGTTTAAAACTCACTCAAGCCCCCCCCCCCCCCCCCGGCTTCATTCCCAATACATTTTTCAAATGAATCTCGAGGACGCCTGGAAGGGCGATTTCCAAAGATTTATCGTTCTACCTGGTACCGAGTAAAGGTACCAAAAATATAAAATGCAGAGAAGTACACCCATGAGAGATGCGCAAGGCGAAGAGAGAGGGAAAGAGAGACAGAGAGAGATGCAAGAAGGAAAAAAGAGAAAACCGTGAGCCAGCTCGACTGTATGACTTTTCCCAGCCAACCGCGAGTACTGAACTCGTATATATGAGGATGGTAATACGTTTTTCCATTTTTCATACACAATTTATAAATGTACGTATATAATATCCTGCAGCCTCGTGACACTGGGTATAATGGACGAGCAACTCGAACTGCCTCACAGTGCTTTAGACCGAGGTAAAAAATCGGGGAGAGAGTTAGAGCATTTTGATAAAAATGGAGAACATTCATGCAAAATATCTATATTTCCAGAATATAGATAACCTCAAAAAAAAAAAAGGAGTGAATATTGGCGCGTAAGGATTCGCATTTCATTGCTGTATGCACTTTCCTGTCTGGTTAGATTAAACCGTAAATACCTATGGGGCATTCCACGTGATTTATGGCCTGAAATATTCTTTTTTTAGAAACCCTTTAATAGTTCGTTCCTGTAACTCCTGAACTCCAAAAAAAAAAAATTATAATAATAATAGTAAGCTTCAAAAAGTTCTTGAGGCTCCTCTACTCGTTGAATTTTCGGCTCGGTAGTTGCTGCTATTTGCAAATACGACATCTGTCAAAGCTGCCTCGGGCGAAAAAAAAACCCCTTAACTTGGCATGAAATAACCCATGTATGGCCAAAGGTGTATACATTTTGTCGCCGGCATGTGACGCGCAAGCTTTCGTGAGAGGAAGAGAGAGAGAGAGAGAGAGAGAGCCACGTCCACTCCGTTGGTTTCCTGACAAACGTCAGACACAGCTCGACCTCCTGTCCGATGGATATGCCCTGCACGTTTGCTGACTTTTCGTTCTCCGTCGACCCCCGGGATAGAGAGAGGGGCGACACTCTATGTATACCGGGGGCCCGATATGCTTTCACGCAATATCCCCCTCCCCTCCCCCCATCCCTCGTTTCAGTTTTACCCGATACATACAACCCCACGTCGAGAGCTTCCACGGACAGCTCGCTTGGTTATTGAAAAAAAAAAAAGGGAAGAAAGAAAAAAAGCTATCGAGGAAGAAAAAAAACAGCACTGCCGCGATTTTTCCGGCCGGATAACTCTCCGCGGGCGCAATAAAAACGGCCTAACCAGCCGGAAAAAAACGTCAGTTTTCTTTTCGTATATATAACCGTGGACGACGAGAGAAGCTACACGATCAATGTTTAGATAGCTTTATTTAACGTTTTTTTTTCTCCAGCTATCTGCAAACGAAAAGCTCACTCTCACACACACACACACACATACACACACACACACACACACACACACACACACACACACACACACACACACACACACGCACGTACACACAACAATTTAACGCGGTGCGGAAACCATTTTTCTGATAACGCGAAAAAAAGTGTACAAAGAAGCGGTAAACGATGTTTTCCTGATTGGTGATAGCGGAATTTTCGTTTTCTCGATGATAACCTACAGGGGAGGACTTACTCAAAAGGACTTTTTCTACTTTTTAATTTTCATATCTTGCCAGCAGCGATAAATTTATTTGGCCTCTGACACAGGTACAGCACTCTGCTGCATAAAACAAAAATTTCTGATCCATTCGCTCCATAGCTTTTTTTTTTATCACTATGCTTGAAGCACTGACGGTTCCAGGGTGTCGAGCTCCACGTGGGCTTGACTCGAAGCTGTTTTTGAAGGGCATCAGAGTCCCGACGAGACCGCATCAATCTCCGACTTCCGGGTCTATTGAAAAGCCCATTTTTGGGGGATCCCCAATTGTAGATTAGGTTAACAACTCCAGTATACGGGGTTGAAATTTCGGATAATCGAGTTTTTGTCATTGAGATCTCAGATCTAGCTTAAGCGCCTTGGGCTGTTCTAAATCGTTTTTGGCATCGTCTCTTAGTTAGAAATTGAAGATGGACATTCGGAGTATTATCCGAGAGACCCGTTCATTAACAACTTGTAGAGGACCAAAACTCAATGAATTATTTTATTAACTTTTCCACGAATCCTCCTGGGTCAGTTATAAACATGAAAGTGCAAAGACGTCTCCAACTGTACCAACATTTATTGAGGAAACGATATGATGATTGATATTGCTTCCTCACAATCGTACCCAATTCACAAGGCTTCCTCCATGAATGTCTATGCCATGGACTATAGTGGCCTCCATAGAGGAGTAGGAAAAAACGTGATAAAATTCTCTTATGAACAATTCATCATAGAGAAAGTTTTGTGAATGATGGAAAGTTGCAACGAAACATGGAAATTAATTGATTTGATGGTAATTTTTATCGATATTGGGTCTCGTGGCTTTTATCAGATCTCTTTGAATTGCACGAATATATTTTACACATTTAATCGTGCCTCGTTGAAAATAACGACGTCAATCTCTATCAGTGAATGATTTTCTGTCATTCAAACGATATCCCCCCCCTCCTCGTGCCTCCCGTCAAGCTCCGTCCGGGTTTTAGGATCACGACTTCTTGCGAACGTGAAAAATATCAAAAACACGCGAATCTCCAGGACAATTTTTCATGTAACTAGCTGGGAATATGACACTGGCCCGAACACACATCAACGAAACTCCTGGAGATTACGATGTGAAGGGGATAAGAATAGGGGGGGGGGGCGATGATGACGATCCCAAAAACCCAAAGTATTTCCACGCCTTGAACATTTTTCTGCGTTACAGCAGTGAGATCGGTGTTAGTCCATTCAACGCAGGATACAGACAATCCCGTATTTTTTTCTCAACTCATAGATATAACCTTCTCGTAATATCCAGCGTCGCGATGTCCACGCTCGCTGGAATGAAATACCGTTGGACAACCGCGAGAGAAGATACTCTCTCCTTGTTCTTATATATATATACATTCTTTCGTCGAGGAAGGTCGCGAAGACAACGATTTTTCTCTCACAACGAATTTATGGACACAGAGAAGGATTTTCTTTCTGGCTCTCGTCGTATAGTTATAATTCTCTCTCTCTCTCTCTCTCTCTCTCTCTCTCTTTCTCTCTCTCTCTCTCTCTCTCTATCGCTATCTCTCTCTCTATCTCCTGTCCTCATTTACTCGCGAAGATTCCTATTCGTTGTCTCACGCTTTTCCGACTTCCTCGACGAATCTCCGGCGAAGAAAAAAAAAACTCTTGCCCTTTCTTTCCCACAAAATATTCTTGCTCTTTTTTCGTTTGCTCGTCGTTCTCGTTTCCTCGAAATTAATAAAGAGCCCGGATACTCAGTGGCGTTATTCTTCGATTTTTTTCTCCCCTTATTTTCTTTCTTGCGTTCTGTTTTTGGAGGGGGGGGGGGGGGGGGGGGGAGCCCAGAGAAAATAACTCAGTTCTCATTTTTACTTGTTTTTTCGATTTCGCGATTCTCTTTGGCCTCCTATTGCATTCATCTTTACAAATTGGATATTTGTAGGATTAAAAAAAATGGCAAACTTTGCAAGGAGCCAGTTTGGAATGACGAAAATTCTCAATCTGAACCGGACAAGACTCCTATCTGATGCTTCTCAATCACAGCAAAGACAATTAGCCATTTCGTAAAAAAAAATCGACGTGCTAATGAGTTTAATTGGCAAACTAAAGAAAAAAAGATTGTTATTTGATTGTTTCATAACTCTAGATTTATTTTATATTATTGAAACGAAGGAAGGATCGTATGATAATCCGAAGAACGAAGCGCAATCGTATAATTATAGATTTTCAATCCTGATATTCGAATATTTCATCCGCAGCAAAAATACACATAAATCACGCTCGAATCTCATTGAATATTCTTCATCCTTTATTTTCCATCGATATTTCTCGATTGGCCCAGCATCATCCTTTATGGTATATGTGGTTGACAGGGGAAAGGACGAGGGCGAACGTCGTGTGGCCATAAAGAGCTGGTAAATCGATGTCGATGGGCCTCGAGGAATTTTTATGCGATAGGCGAAATAGAAAATCGGCTGTACGAAGGGTTCGTTCAACGTAACTAGATTTTTAGGATATTTTTATCGCGAAGAATAGGAGTTTTGAGCTAACAGCGAGATCGCTGAAGTTTTGTTTTTTTTTTTTGTTTCATCTCCCCAACTCCGATCTTTCCGTTCTTTGCAATTTCCATGCTTTTCTCTCCCTCTTCGGGCATATCGATATTCAAAACTGTGCTCTTACAAAACTTGAGCGATAGAGATCTGGCTCGTCGACTCGCACGAACGAGTCTTTCGGTGGAGAAAAGTTATCTTCACTTCGGGCACACCAAACTCCCTTTTTATATGCCGCGGGAACCTCCCGCATCGATGAACCCCCGCATATATACCCGTCTTTTTCGCGTCACAGCCGAGAAGAGAATTTTGGTGTGTTTGACTTAGGAAAATCGACAGTGACCCGAAAACATATACTGGGTATATAGTATATATACATAGAGTTTATAAAGATCTTGCAGCCCCCGTGTAATCGAGAGGCTCTCATATATGGGCACTATGAATGAAGGGGTGCATTTGCGAAATTTTTTTTTTATCATGATGTTTTTTTTTATTAATTTGATTTTTTACTTAACGATAATATCGAAAAAGCAGTGATTTATTATTCAAAACCCATATAATCCATTTGAATCTTAAATAAATTTTAGCCGATGTAAATTTTTATTTTAATTTTCAGAAAAAAAATAACATGTTTTTGACGTTTTGAAATGGAATTTTTGAGTTTCAAGGAAAATACCTGGCAGATTCGTGATCGTTGGAAAAAATTCATGGAATAATTTCAAAAATCGAAAATTTTTTGGAATTGTTGTGAAAAATAAATGTGTTCACTAAAATCGCTGTAATTTTGCTTCCCGGTGGAGTTTGGACTGTACCCTATGATAAATCTCTTTGTAATCGTCCAGACGTCGAAACCCCGATAAGTCCAAATCCCTAAATCTGGAGCAAAGTTATGTCCATTTGAAATTTCATGATTTTCAGGTTTTCGATGAAGAGGGCAAAGAAATGAAAATTTCTTGCCATCTTTCTCCATATTTTTAGGCTGTGGGCGATCGGAAATTTTCTGCTGATTACGAATAACATGGAATTTCTCTCTGAAAATCAAAAATTTGATTTGAAAAAGCAAAAAAAACGCGAAATATTTCACTTTTTTCATTTCCCAAAAATGTGTGGCTTCACTAAAATAGCTATAACTCTTCTTTCCGAAAAATTTGAAACTTCGTTGAGTGCTCATTCTTTTTGCAACCGTTTTAGCTTCAAAATGGTGCTTGATTCATCGAGTTACATTAATTGAGATCTTGGGATGAATCAAACGGCATTTCCTGAGGCTACTGAAGGGCTTTTCAAAACACCCCTGATGAGCCCATATCTGCCAATCGGGAGCAAAGTATATAATGGGCATTTGAAATTTCAGTATTTTCAGGTTTTCGTCAGACTTCCAAAAAATTAGCTTTCGAATAATCATAAATATCATAAGATTATTCAGGTCACTTGGGCCCAATCTTGAGTTATTTATTTTAAAAAATTCAAAGTGAAGAACCGAAATTCCAAAAAAAAAAAAAATACCAGAAAGAGATAAATTCTTTTTGTCTAGCCAAAGGATCAATGAGCCCGAGAAAAGAAGAAAATTGATCTCCCTCTCTCTCTCTCTCTCTCTCTCTCTCTCTCTCTCTCTCTCTCTCTCTCTTCCTCTCTCTTCTTGTTTGTGCTTTCCTCTGACCGTTATACGCGGGTACCACCCTCTTCTGTATTCCAGCATGTGCAATTCCAACGAGAGAGCCAGAGTGAGGCTGCGGAGAGCCCGCAGAACCACGCTCACTTCCGTTTCACGATAAATCTCCGAGTCTAAACGTAAAAGCCAGCAATAAATAGCGGCTGAATCGATGGTATAGTATGGGGACGTGAGGGGAAGAGAGAGAGAGAGAGAGAGTCGAGAAAGCAAAAAGGCAAAATGAGGATGGGGGAAAGCGAGGAAAATGCGAGCGAGCGAAAGAGGGACAGGGAATAGTGGTTTTTTTGTTTGTTTGAGCTGCCGGTTAGTGTACCAAAAAGAGTGATAGAGAGAGAGAGAGAGAGCAGAGAGAGATAGGCAGAGGAAGAACTGGCCTGTATACTTAAACGGGTCGACCGATGGATTCCCTCATCTCCCTTTTCTTCCACCCCGGAAGTAATAAGGGTTGCGTGGTTTTCAATCCGTTTTTTTGTATCCACAATTTTCCTTTTTCATATTTTTTTATCCCCCCCCCCCCTCTCCTCTCGTCTTTTTGTGCATACACCGCAGTCGGTCACCGAAATAATCAGTCGAATTCCAAAAGAAAAAACGAGAATGACGAAAAAACGTTTGGCGTTACAAAGTAGGGCATCACACGTTCAATCAAACGAATGTCCCCCCGAGCAACCAGCTGAAGATGCATTGAGCATGAGCGAGGGAATATATGTAACACACGTATTCGGAAGAATAGAGGAAAAAGAAAGGGAAAAAAAGGAACCAGAATGTGGGACGAGACCTTTCAATCTGTTCCTCGCAATGATCATCGCACGATGAGGGCACGAGAGAGCTGTGTGATGAAGCAAGATAAATTCTGAAGAGATGCAAAGGGATGACTTTTAGACTCGGAAGATAATATAACTATAACTTAATTTAACAAAAACAAAACTAGCAGGTTTAAATTTCAATCCTCGTGTCCTCATTGAGATTGCTATTCTCTTGATCTTAAGTTCAACTTCTTCACATGAGAACGAAGCTTCTTCCATGAGGAAGAACAATGTATCGAATAATAGCGATAAACATCAACAGATGTACATCACAATGTTAAAAAAAAATCAATTATCGTTATGATGCAACGCACAAAGGAAATGAAAGTAACATTACTGCGTTAGCCAAAAAAAAAAAGCCAGATGCATCGCTCTCTATCCTCGGTGGTATCTGAGAATTTTTCAAGATCCTCGGGTATCGTTGGAATCGCGTGTAGCAATGTGGTAAGCCGGGAGGGCTGAAGTTAATACTGCGGGCGTTCGAGAGTAGACCGGGGCGCGAATCGGGGGTTGGTCGATGGTCAAGCTAGCATGAAATACGAGGATTCCGTCGATGGAAAGGGGTTGGGTTGGGTTGGTGAAGGATAAAGGGAGTGGATAGATAGACCCAAGAATCAGCTAGACAGAGATGGAGAGATGGAGAGTATGAGGAGAGAGATTATTGGCGTGATACGAAGGGTTGCCGAGCCACATGATTACCAATCGCTTCCGATCAGCTCGATCGTCTTGCCCGCGTTCGCCTTTCTCCTCCATCCCCTTATCCAACCCCGTTGAGGCCCCCCCCCCCCCCCCGTACAGCTAACGCTCAGGGCCACAAAGCATCTCTACACCCCGCCCCACTCACGAATTCGATAGCCAACGCGCCGGAACTTCCTCTAGCATATAAAACTTCGCCGTCTCCGTCGTCATCCTTTTCCTCTCTTCTTTCCTCCTTCGACTCCCTCTCCATTCCCTTCCACTCACATCGTCCCGCATTCACGAATAGTATACCAGACGATAAACAGAATCGTCGTACCCACTTTTCCCGTACTACACTGAGTCTCTCCACTCTTCATGATTTCCTGATGTATACCAGAGTCGTGGACTTCCATGAACCATCCTGTTCCAGCTCCGACTATCCGATAGCAGGAACAAAGACCAATGTTCTTCAAGCTCTCCTATTATAATAAAGTAAAGATAACCAATGACTGGACACTTGAAAAAGTCCATGCAATCGGCACGAGTGTGTTAAAACTAGTAAGGAAGTAATTTGAGAGAAAGTGTCCTCATTTGATGGTGGATGAAGGAAGCTTCGTCAAGGGCGCAAATGAGATAGAAAAGCAATGTGCAGGTAACCACAGTTTCAGAATCCTTTTCCGGACTTTCAATGGACAGGGGAGTTGTAGGGTAAATCGGTATGGTTTTGGCCTCTGGATGTTCCTGAGGTCAGAACTCCAACGACAATCCATGACGGGGAAAGTTCGGAGTGGACGTGTCAATTGGGTCTGTTGGGGATTCAATCGTGGAATCCATTTCCACTAATTTCAATTCGAAAGTCCATAAGACTCCAATTATATTCTAGCAAAGTACCGATAATGGGCTTATCCGTTTTGGGATATTCTGTACTTTTGAACAATGGAATTCGGTCTCCTTCGTGAACACAGGAGGTTAATCCATGTGAATCGCGGGTTTGATAGTTGTAGAACAGGGTGCGATAATTCACAGTTAGAGGTGTTGCTTGCTACTGTTGGAACGTTAGTGCTATCCTGCACTGGATCACCTTCCTCCTGTACATCAGCAAACTGTACTTCCCATCTTTCTCTCTCTCTCTCTCTCTCTCTGTCTATCTGGCTGGTTGGTAGTCTGTCGTTCACATGGGTCAGGGGTCAGAGAGCACAGGACCGCTCTCCGGTGTGTGGAAATTATTGGGTGACGGCAATCGTAGTAATTGCTGGCACGATCGATTCTCGTGCCTCCTTACCCTATTCGGTTTCTCTCACCATCATCATATCCCTCCCCCCCTCTCTCTCTCTCTCTCTCTCTCTCTCTCTCTCTCTCTCTCTCTCTCTCTCTCTCTCTCTCTCTCTCTCTCTCTCTCTCTCTCTCTCTCTCTCTAACCCACCCTCTCACACTCTCTTCCGAGTTACCTACATACCTGGCGACGTCACAACCCATCAGACTGCAGCTAGCAACACCACCATTGAGCATCTCTCCTTGCTTTCCGTGATGGAATGGTTTCTCAGTCCCCCACGAGACCTTTACATCCGTACGATGATTAGATTGATAGTGTTCTGGGAGGTCCAACTCCCAGAACTCTCGGGATGTTTAGATGTACCGCTCCCGCGCCAACCGATCATCGAGCCCGGGACGGTTCTCGGGTGTCCTCGGGAATTCCAAATGACGAAACATCGACGCGTTTCAAGCTTGTGGGGAACTATATTCGTGATCACCATAACTACGCGAGCTATTGTTTAGTTTTCAATCACGGCTTTTGAACGAAGACAACAAACAACCCTCCATTGAACCTTTTTTTTTGAGATAGCTATTAATAAAGACACTGCATAGTCATTTTAAAAGAATAATCATTGTTCGAAGTGCCAAATGATGTTTCGTGAATGTTGATTGGATTCAGGAGTAAAATTTGGTGAAAATGAACAAGACGTAATTAATATCATAGAAAAATGTCATGGAAAACGTCATCGTAACGTTCCGAAAGATTTTAGTTTTTTTGGATTGTTACTGAACGAGTCTAGCAACTTTAATTATGTACAATGGTCTCTTAAATGAATATACCGTAATTAGCCAAACTAAACCGGATCGCTTTACGCCACGAACTATGCATACGAGAATGGGATAACAAGAGTTTTTTATCTCGTACTACGCGTGCATAGAGCACAGCTCGGATTCGGAACAATTTTCGAAACGAGAAATATATCTCGCAGCTGGTGAGTTCCGCGGTCGAATCAGAGTGATTAACGTTATGACGATATTATCATCGTCATTATATGAGCCGAAGTGGTTGCAACTATTCCCAGGCTTTATATAGATCCTTATTTTTTATTTTATTTTTTTTTTTTCATTGTACCCACTCCGGAAGAGAGCCACAAAACCGAAACATATATACACGTCACTGTACTCGAACGTTGAAATGATGGACTCTCGACTTCGCGAGAGAGTTTCTCGTTTCGAGGCTTTAGCCGGTTCGACGATATATAACGAAGTCGTTGAAAACATCATATTTCTCCTGTATTATTTACCGTACTGCATTCGGGCATATTCGTCCTTAAGCCTCCGCGATGCACCAAGGAATACCATCATTATATTTCCGTCAATTTTACCGTGCTTCACAATTAACCGCGACCCAGTTTCGTATGCATTATTAATGTTGTACTTTGCCGAGCATAAAATTGAGAGAATCGAAATTGAGAGAATGCGCGATGCAGCCGGTTGTACTACGAGCTCGTTTTCCTCTGCAAGTCAACTCTGTATGCATTTCTCTCTCTCTCTCTCTCTCTCTCTCTCTCTCTCTCTCAACATCACGGATGTGTGTTGAACTTGCTAATTTGTCACGTTACCAGCGATCACTCGTGTACGAGAACATTGGGTTTTCCTTTAAATTTCTACCAGAGGTCCAGTGAATCCGGTACATCGGGCGAAGTATTTGGGAAAAGCTGGAAACTACGTAGCAGCACCACGCCCCAGACAACCAATCAACGATTCTACGCAAAGAGAGAGAGAGAGAGAGAGAAAAGAGTGAAATGGGAAAACCAAGAAACGAGGCCAAACCGAGGGCTTTGCCATTGAGTACTTTGCCTCAGATTTCAATGCATCAGCTATCCGTGTGCCGACTGAAGTGCGATTTGGATCGAGTCAAGCTCTAAATTCGGTAAAACTCTGCCACAGAAAGAGTTACGAATTCAGTGTGCGTTCGTGTTACTGTTGATCGAAAAATCGGGTTCAACGTAGCACGAGAACAAATATTAATCCTTCGATGCAAAGGTTCATATCGGTTCTCAGAATTCTGGGGATCACTGGATTCGAATGAACGAGATAAAATCATAAAAATTTTTATGACAACGTCAAGATGGCTGATCAACAATTTAAAAAAAAAACATGCGACACATTTCGGGATCTAACAAATTCTCAAATTAAGAACTGGGAACTTTTTCTATATCGTTCCTCGCTTTACTAACTCATCCTATCCGTTGAACTCAACATATATAATTCGATAAAATCCAATCAACGCTCATTACTACTTCGTCTTCTGCAAGTATCGCATTTATAATTGGATACTCGAAATTACTCTTGACAAAAGTCACGGTTTCCTTGCGTTTTATCGAATTGAACATCTAGAGATTTCTCAGACGCCGTCGGAGAAAGAAAAAACCAAGATAAATATTGAAAGACCAAGTGGCTCATTCACATCTCTCTCTCTCTCTCTCTTTCTCTCTCTTTCTCTCTGCGTTGCCGAGTGAGCTAGGTAAACGTCATATCGAGAAAGTTTCTTGCGTATATACATAATGCGCAGAATGCTAAGTTTAATTATGTTTTAAACTTTGATTATAAGCGTCACTGCCAAGGCCTCAAGTTGTCATCTCTCCCCCTCCCACCATCTCTCTCTCTCTCTCTTTTCTCAGGCTGCCTGACTTCTCGAAACTTTTCAGAAAATGATTCGCAGTGGCAACCGAGTATCAAAGACTTTTCCCATTGCCGGTTAACCGAATACGAAGACTGGAAGAGCCGTCCGACATCACCAGTCTATCTCTCTCTCTCTCTCTCTCTCTCTCTCTCTCTCTCTCCCCTCAAATCTTGAATTCCTCGGGCATTTTTTTCTTACTATCCATAACCTCTACGCGTTTCTCGTGTGTCTGAAGTAGATACAGCCATTTCAGAGTAGACACAAGTCGTTTGTAGGGTTGGCAAGGTTTTTTTTTTTTGTATCAAAGTAGACTGAAAAAGTGGCAGGAGCAGGGGCCATTGTCGGATTTCAGTCTGGATATATCTCATGTGCTCCAGTAAACACAGAGGATCACACAGGGGTCTCGTTGTTCTTTTGAAATCGTTATTCTTCGAGTGTACATGCGTTATATCGGGGGATGAAAAGAGACGTAGGAGATTCTGAAAAAAGAGTTGGGGAAAAAGAAAGAAAGTGGTGGAAAATCAGGGTGGGAGGGGGGGGGGGGGGCACACACTATGAAGGAATCACGAACTATTTTATAGCTACAAGGATCGTCGTTCCTTCTGCATGGCACCCAAGTATACATGAATGTGTGTGCATGTCTATGGCAATGATACCTCGATGACATATTCATGAGAGGAACAGCGCAAGCAAGCTTCTTTCTGCGGCGTTACTATAGAGCAAATTTTAAGGGGGTAGGAACTTCATGTTTTATGCATTACCAACAGAGCGGGGGAAACTTTTGTTGCCTATTGCCACACACGCATACGGAATACAGGGGAATAAGCATACCCTCTTTTATCGTACTACCGTACACTGCGCTATGAAAGGTATTCTAGTGAAATTTTGTATTTTTTTTTTCTTTTTATTTCTCAGTGAGTACAACGCTCGACTGTACACCTTTGCCCGGACGTATATGCAAACAACGACGACTCTCTCGCGAAACAGCCCCGGGAACGACCCCTTGAGCCTCAACAACCGATAACCCCAGTATATATATATATATATATATAGTATGATTCAGTGTACATACGTCTAGGCGAGATGACAAAAAGAGGCAAAACGAGAAAGTCAAACAGCGAAAAGGAAAAACCTCAATTTTTTTTCATGCAAACGAAGCTTTCTTTATGGGGAAGCGTGTTACGGGACCGTCCATTTTGTTTCCTGTGTTCATTCATAATAATTGTCCTAGAAAATTATTTCGAATGACTTTTGCCCTCCGAATCGTGGGACTTTGGCCATCAGACGAGGTGAAGGCAACCGTTAACTCTCCCCTGAGACCCCAAACAGAGAGGTGACAGATCGATCGATCGCTAAGAAAAATCAGGGGAAAAATGCGAATTAACTTCGAAAAATTGTTTGCGCATGAAGGAAAGAATGCTCCCCCGAGGAAGAGTGAGAGGCCTCTAGCTCGGTGGATGTTTATCGTGTTTTATCGCTTGTGTACATATAGACAACTTCGTACTCGTGAGAAAAAAGAATGAATGAACGACAGTTATTTGCGACGAGAGTTATTAGATCAGGAAAAATTCACGAATATAACTGAGCAATAATATCAATATTTGAACTTTAGTACGTCGCTTGGATACTCCACGTTGTCTCGCACTATGTTTTTATCGTAAAACAGCCCCTTTGCTCAACCAATAAAGCAATTTTAGTCTATCCCTCGAGCTCTCGAGGACTTTTATTTTTGTTTCCGTACAAAAATGGACCAATTCGTTTCGTTTTTATTTTTTACTCGCTCGCTTTATGGTCCAACAAAGATACGAAGATGATTGTATTCCTCGTGACAGGAAAATTGTTAAAGAGCAGTCATAATGTGATGAGGAGGGAATGGGCCGTTAGCCCAACTCGAAATAGAAAGAGTTCAGAGGTTAAAGAAAAAAAAAAAAGCAGAAAGTAGAAAACCGGATTGTCGATGCATTTCACCCACGTGGCGCTTTGCCAATCGGACCAAAGTGACCCCAGTGAGGGACATTCGACAATCAAGATAATATATCTCTCTCTCCCTCACGTTGAGGAGAGCATTTATTGCCACGCGAAGCTTTTGCTGTTTTCGCTTTCAAACCCCCCCTCGTGCCAATCGGAGTTTCTAGAGCAAATTCTCGACCGGCTAATTGGTTGTGAAACGTTTTAATCACCCCGTCGAGGTCCGGCAGTTTCTCCCTTTCCCCCGTGTGTTCTCAGGTGCTTCTTTTGTATCTTTTTTTTTTATATGTACGAATTTTGCGACACGTCAATTTGGCAAAACTTTCTGGCAGTATTACAATAGGCATGACACCGAAGCCCCGCTTCATTCGGTATATGAACTTATGCGACACGAAGAAATAGAAAATGATCGATCCTATATATAACGAATTAACGTGAAACAATCGATTACTCCGTTTTCATAAATTTTTTTTCGATATTATTCTGTAAGATATCGAATTTAATGATTATGCAGAAGCGATGAAACAATTGAAATGAAAATTGTTCGATTCTTCGTCAATTGAAATTTTCAATGTCCTTGATGGTAAACAAATTTATTTTTTTTTTAATTTCATTTTATGCGTATACGCGGACCGATGGGGTTTTTAATATCATCTCATACCGGGTCGTTAAGTTTACAGACCACAATTATTGAATATATATGAATTATGAATTATCATATTTTGAATTTTGTAAATCCGAGCCTCAATACACGAGAAGAGAGAAAGCTGCAAATTATATGACTGTGTGTGTGTGAATGTGTAGCGTGGATCGTGAGAAGAGCGTTGTTCAGCGTTAAAATTTATCGGATTTACAGGACATCCCGGAGAATATATATGTATAAGAGTGCACGAAACTACCAGAATGACAACGATTTTGTAAGCGCCCTGATCACCGATTTTCCTCCACATACACATATATATATTTCCATATATATATGTATACATATATCTGCGAATTCACAAACGAGAGATAGAAACGAGAGACACGTCCCGTAAATTAAATCGTCGCTATCGAAACTGGACGCACCGCCGGGAATGATAATTCGCTGCTGGTACATCTACGCCCTCCCCCAGAGTATATGCACGTTTGTACGAGAGCACGCATGGAAATTTATGCGGATTACTTTATTCCTCTGCACTCTCTCCTCGTATTTATTTAAAAGTCTGCTCGTGATCCCCGTATGTTTATAGATGTATGTTGGCTAATTGCAAAATTCGACGATTTTTTTTTTGATATGAAGTCCCGTGGATGCAGTGCCGAGTTTCGCTCTCTCACGTTTGTGCGTTTCGTCGCAACGTGATTGGATTTGGGTCAAAAAATTTGCGAGACCTAACTCGTGAAACCGCGGAAGAGAGATTGGAAATAAGAGACAAATAAAAATCTCAATTTTTTTTATATTTGTATGTAAACGATTCCAGGCCAGATCGTTGCCACTATTTCAATCCCCGAGTGACCGCAGCCAATGTTTTTATAACTACTTGACTGAATTTGGCATAAGGATTCTGTGTATCATGAACTGGGATTGTGACCATTTGACATTTAGGATCGGATGTAATATCGTGGTGACAAAAGAGTTTTTGAGAAAAAGTTAGTTTGAATATATCGAAAGATCGTAAGCTGATCGATCGCAATCTGTGAGTTGCGGTGTGCGAAGTGAGTCGGGGATCAGCGCGACTCACTTCATACCGTGTGCAGGCTTCGCCGCGCGCGAGAGGTGCTGATGCAGTATTGAAATTATTTTTCTCATATTATATGAGCTATCGTGTCTTTCATATGCGATGCTGTTGAAACAAAATGGCGAATAACTCTAATTTCAACAGATATAGTTAACAATGAACTCTAACGAGTATAAAATAAAGTTAAAATTGAATTTTCGAAATACCTGACTCTTTATGCTTATAGACGAAAATTGTGAATACACTCTGTCATCGGATCACCGATTGTTCGTAATATTCTTGTGCGGAAATATAGCCCGTGAATAGGGCAAAAGTGTGCGATGTAGAGAATAAAAGAAAAGAGGCTGATAAAAGGTGAAAATGTATGCGCATGTGAAATTTCTACATTTGCAGAAGAGAAACGAGAGGGAAGTCGAGTATGGCTTGCTGGTTTGCCTTTCAAACGATTCTCATCCCGAATAGACGGATATTTCCACAGTAGTCGGTCTCCATACCCTGCACGTGCAGCCCAAAATTTTTATCCCCGACGATCCATCTGACATTCAGATTTTTATATTTCACTCGTAAATTGGATGAATAAAGATCCACGACGTAACACACGCCGTACATTGTGCCTGTATAAGTTTTCATGTATATGGAGTTGAGTCGTGTAGAAACGACTCGGTGCACAATGGAGCCAATCTCATCTATCTATTTTTATTTTAGAATGGGAACATCTCTATAAATTTGAATTATTAGAATTTATTCAAATATCGAATACGGGATTATTATGAACCTCCTTTTGTTCGATAGAACGGATTCGTGTCCTGGACTTGAGAGAAAGTGATTGATTAGATCGATTTATGTAGAAAAAAAATAAGGTTGGGCAATCATAAAAAAAATTTAAGATAAGTGGAAGCTTTATGGGGATTCGGGTGGGACATCTCTCTTGCGAGTAAGATCTCCGCTCGGAGCCACCTAGCGGAATTCTGGCGCACTGCTAAAATCTCGCCAGGTATCTCGCTGAGTTCCGTTGCAATAAATTCTCGATATATTTCACTTCACGATCTCTCGTCAAATATATCATAAATTATTCGATAAAGCGTAGAGTGCAATTAATACAGGTTTGACGATGGAAAAGCGTACGGAAATTTGCTGTAAAAGTTTCAAGTGGAAAGTGGGTCATGACGATGAGCAGTCAAAGGGTGTAAGAGGAGATTGAGCTAAGCTCCAGGGGAGATAGAGAAAGAGATTGAGCTAAGCTCAAGGGGAGAAAGCGAGAGAAAGTCCTACTAGGCTAAAGAGAAACGAGGCCACAGGCTCAGAGTTGAATCCAACTTTGGCTTCGAATGGATTTACCCCTCTGTCCTTCGAATTTCCTTCATCTTTCTCTCGCTCTTTCACATTCGTATGTCTCTGAAGAGGAATAGAGATGAACCGTAATTCAACGAGACGCCTGTATTCTCGGGTTGGCCCGTTCTACTGCGGTGACTCCGTGTCTTTTGTCATTAAAATCTGCCCCGGTAACATTTTCCGCTACACCAAAGTTCTCTTTCTCGCTTTTACCTCCTTAACTTTTTCATCGTTTTTTCATTCTTATATCCTTCGCGTAAAAATAAATCATGTCACACACCATTCGCAATACTTCAATCTGCCATTCAATTTATCCTCTCCAATCGTTTCAATGTATAGTGGGTCGGATTAATCCCTACAGTTCAGTTCCGCGCTACCATTCACGGATACCTCTCACGAGCTTTAACCAACTTCCCTCGCAATCACTATCGCGAATTCCACTACAAGAATTTCGCAAATTTCTCATATACCACGAGGAAACTTTATCATCAAAACCATCCACTCAATATATACCCATGCAGAGCTCTTGCTTCACAGATTTTCCATTCTCCTCCGTCAATTTCCATTATTCGCAGGGAATCTTCGGAAAGCCTGAGATTTCTAACCATCTTCATACAAACAGATCTCGAATAATCTTCCCAGTCTCAATTTTTATGATTCGTGGTAAGATCTACGCGATGTAGAGTTTTAATATTATTTTGAAACGTATACCACGTCCCATATTATAATGTATTACTACTACGAGCAACCTTACTTTTCTCCTGTTAGTTAACTCTCCGTCGATACACCGAACAGTAAAACTGGGTGTGGTTACGTCGATGATTAACCCATCGATTTGGCGGTCGGTGGCAATGTAAATCGGCCCCGACAAACATTTTAATTAACGGGTAACGATGAGTTGAAGAGCCATACATGGTTGGATGTGTTTGGGGTTTTGCATATGGCGAACGGGAAAGAGGTTTTTGGTTGTATAAAGCGTTTGGTGGTCTGTTTTAGGCGTGCATGAGCGACAAATTCTCTTTTAGGCAGAGAGAGGGAGAGAGAGAGAGAGCGTGATGAGTGAGGCAGCGGATGGGCAAGGGGTCCAGATACACCTCTGACTAACAACAACAGCAACAACAGCCACCGGAAACTTTCCAAGTACGTGCTATATTATACATGGGATTTTCCATACAATGCAGGACGATACTTTAGTCCAGATAAATTTTCCCTGGCCACCTATTTATTTGCGATTTATAAAAATGAAATAACTTACTCCCCAATGTCTTTTTTTCTGACTTTCCTTGGGGAAATTTACGAAATTCGAAAATGTGCCTTACGAAAATTTCCATGACCGAAAATCCTTCGACCACACGTGAAACATCCCATACCAGGATTACAGCATAATATTCACGTTACATACTCCCATATTTGTAACCCTCGCCCTTGCCTATCCCAGCGTTTGAATATATACCCAGCACTGTTCTGCTTTCGATCCACAACGAAACACGCCATAATTATCGGAATGATATAAAATAGTACGCGGAGAGCGTATAAATAGAAAATGAGAGGGAGAAAGCTCGATTGTACGTGTCTAATGCGAACAAACATAATACGAAATTTTCGAACGTGCCAAAATGCCTTGTTTAATCGTCTCGTTAATGCTGATAAATGATATTCCGTTGCTCTTCAACTAAAATTATTTAAGGGTGAAATTTATTTTGAAAATAAACGATATATCTATACAACGGCAATTGTAAACTACGCTCTACCAATGTCGTTTCGGCAAAGACCATTTTGATTGTGCAAACTCAAAACGTATTTGAGCAATTAATAACGAAAAATTCTGCGTGTCGTTAACTTTTCGCTTGGGGACTAATGATGACTTTTTCTTTTAAATACTTGGGTATCAACACAAACAGATAAAAATAATAACCAGGAAATATTTATGAACGCAATTGTGACAAGTTGAGATACGGGAAAAAAACGCGATCTCCGCAAATTCAGAAAGCTCGGAGTCCTCGGTGCCTTCGTCGCCGAGAGTCTCGGCGATGTAATAAGATTTCTGCAAAGTCTGAAAAGGAGAGGCGTCTCATCGCGTCCTGTGACGTTTCTTTTTGTGCTCGTCGGACTTTTCCGAAGCTCGCGAAGAGAAAAGTCGAGTAAGGGAAAGAGGGAGTAGACTGTGCAGTTTTCTCGATTTCAGCAGTACAACCTCGTTGCTCGAGAGAAACAATCCTGCCCCCGATCTTTCCCAGCTCTTTTGTCCTATCTATGTCTGTATCTTTGCGTTCTGCTTTTCGACTACATGCTAGGAAAGTGTGAGCAAAGTTGCTTCATGTACCGTTCAACACGAAACCTCCTACATGCGAGAGAAAGATGTTTCTTCTCGTGTATAACTCTCTCTCTCTCTCTCTTTGTCTTAATCTTTCTCTTTCTCTCAATCTCTCTCCGTTTCTCTCGCCATGCTATCATCGCTGGCGAGGAAGATTTTCTCAGAGCTTCCTCTGTCTCACACTCTCTCTCTCTCTATCTCTCTCTGAATATCCAACGAAGCTTTTGGATGCATATATGAACGAGCAGCTTAAGCTTGGTACACCAAGTGCCCGAATCCTTCGACCAAAGTTACGGCATCGTGTAACACGCGGGATATCGTATGAAACACGATGGCACAAGTATACGTATGAATATAGCCGGTGTCGTGAGGGTTAAAAGGGTTTAACATAGAGTTTCTCAGCGAGCAAGCAAGAGATTGAGAGCGACCGAGAAAGGACCGTCATAACGTCAAAGAGTCATCAGCAAGGATCGTCAAGCCTTCCCCTCTCGGAATTTTACGTGTGTGCGAGTATTAACGGGCTAATCAAAATGTGTCTGGAAAGTTAGAGTGTTGCGTTAACGCGGGCTGTAATAACGGCTAATGCTGATAGGAAGAGCTTTGGAGAAACGCGGACCGGCGCAGGGATCTTTCAAAGGTGTGATAATGAGGCAGGGAAGCGTTTTCAACCCTCGTTGTCCCTTAACCTCATCCATTATCATCCATCCTCATTTCTTTTCCCCCGCGTATTTCAGAACGATCGTGAAAAGGTTGTATCCCTTTCGAGGCCAAAACTCTTTCCCTCTTTGTTCCTCTCTCGTTATTCGAAGGATAAAGAAAAAGATAGAGAGAGAGAGAGAGAGAGAGAGAGAGAGATTTCCAAGCCTCAGCAAGATGAGAACAACCGAGATAGACACAGAGAAAGAGAGAGGTTGTCAGAGGCGGCGGGTATCTAGGTATAGCCAACCCTGCGGTCGGTGGTTTCAGCCCCATTTCACCCTCCACCCCAAGAAAGTAGCCACCCCGGCACCACAACTACATTGATCCACATTCCATACTTTAACCCCCTTTACCACTAGCCAGCGTCACGTCCCGTTACTTCGATCCTCTCTACCGGTTGAACCCGCCGAGACCATCAGCAACCTCGCCAGAAACCGGGACGATTCTCTCACGTCTACTCCTCTACTCCTCGTCTTGTTCGTCATCTTTCTCTCTCACTCTCTCTCTCTCTCTCTCTCTCTCTCTCTCTCTCTCTCTCTCTCTCTCTCTCTCTTTCTCTCTCTCTCTCTCTTTCTCTCTCTGTCTCCCTTTCTCTCTCTCTCTTTCTCTCTCTCTCTCTCCCTTTCTCTCTTGCCACCTGCATCAGAATCTCCGGGAAGAGACCCGCGGGCGTCGCAAGATATTTGCCTTTCAGGGTTCCTACGTTGCCCTGTTCTATCTTCGTCTTCTTCGTCTCATACAATTTCTCTGGGCTCCTGTTAAACTGCATAGATTCAGTATCCATGGACTATTACATGTCGAATCAGCCATCCAGGATTAAACGATAATTGGAAGCATCCAAAGAATTTGGAGCATCGAGAATATGAAGAAGTCGATGCACATTTCGGCCTCTGATCTCCTTTCAACGACTACCCGTACCAATTTGTGATAGTTGACAATCGATTTCTAAACTTTTCTGATGGAAATTAGCCAGTATTCCTGAAGATTCCTAATGAATTCGTCACTACTGACGATTAATTACAGATGAATCGTTGATGGCTAGTTTGACATGGAATGGTTCGTGTATCCGGGAGCTGTGCATGACACTCCCAACGAGATACCTATCTTGCAACGAGGCTCACCTTCTACTTCAATCACTCTCTCTCTCTCATCTCGCGGGAAAAAAAATAGTATGGGAAACCAGTATCGAAGAGAGTCTCGGAAAGAGTCTTGGAAAGCTAGAAAAGAGTCTTAAATAGGATACAAAGCTCTTTTCACGAGCTTTTCAGTCTTTCTCAGACTGCCTTTCTGAGATATTTGTTGTTTTTGGCAACACGGTTTTTCATATTTTCAAATAATCTTTACGAGACTCTTTTAAACTGGTAAAGGATCTTCCGATGGCTGTCTCTCCGAGACGCTTATTAAGATAGTTTTTGTCTCTTTCTTCTCAAGATTCGATACGAGACTCTTGTAAAGGTCAGCTAAAAATATCTCCAAGACACTTATCGAAATGATTGTCAATATTTTTGAGCAATCTCTCCGAGATTAATTGCAAAACTCTAATTGGGAAGTTGAGTATAAAGTATAATTAGTAGTCTATATTTCTGCCGCAAAAAACACTATATTTTCGCATTTTTATTTTTTCTATGGGCGAAAGAAAGGAAGAGAGGGATCGGGAGAATCTGAATAAATGATGGCAAAGAATTCACTTTTGTCCGCGGAGGCTCGATATTTTCGGAAATTTTAATGCGTATTCACATAGGTTTCGTTTTGATATTTTTTTCCCAATTGGTCTCGTTCCACTTCGTCGCGAAGACATGCACTATTATTTCTCCATATGAGAAACCGAGAGGATTTAATATTAAATCAGACTTTTCTCTTCGACAATCACATGAAACTGTCAACCGTGTTATCTGTCAGCTTATCACATCGCATGAAAATATTTTCGTCTGACTTCTTGGATGATCAGTAAACAATGCAGCTTGAAAATTGCTCACACGTTTCCATGTGATAAACTATCAAAATTTACAGTTTTGTGTGATTTTCTAACTGGCATGTCCGATTTTCTATTGAAATATCTCTTCTCTTATGGAAAAATAAAAGTGCACGTCTTCGTGGCCAAGTTGATGCGATCAATTGGAATAAAAACTAACAGAAAGAAACTTATGTGGGTAAGGAATAAAAATTCCGGAAATATAGAGTCTCAACGGGAAAAAATTGAGTTCTTTACCTTTATTTATTCTGATTCTCCCTATCCCTCTCTCCCTTTCACCCCTCAACGGAAAAAAAAAAAAAAAAAACTAAAAATGCGAAAATATATTTTTTTGCGGCACAAACATATACTACGTATAAGGTACACGTCTGGCTATTGGGACGTTAAACTATACCTGATGTTAAACTATATCTATATAGGAGTATAATAGCTTAACGTGGGGTGACCGGCTACTGGTACAGATCCGGCTACTGGGACGTTTACCTTACTCAACGTTACAATCAGAGCCTTGTAATTACATAGTCTCGGAGAGATAGCTCGAAAATATTAATAAACATTTCGATAAAAATCTTGGAGATAGTTTTAGCTGCCTTTTCGTATCGAATCTTGAGAATAAAGTGATAAAAAAAAACGACCTTAAAAAGGGTCTTGGAGAGACCCTTAGTATCTGAAGATACTACGACCATATCAAAGAGTCTCGGAAAGATTCCTTGAAAATATGAAAAATCGTTTTGACAAAAACAACCAAAATTTCCGAGAGACAGTCTGGGAAAGACTGAAAAGCTCGTGAAAAGAGTAATGGCTTTGGATCCTATTCAAGACTCTTTTCTAGGTTTCCAAGACTCTTTCCGTGACTGGTTTCTCATACTAATTTTTTTCTGCACGGAATTGCCTCCATCTCATCCATGTATACGTTGCACCGTGATATACAACGAGATTTACGATCGGTTTTCCTATTATTCGATACGTTTTCTCCCGCCGAAGGTCCTCGCAAGATGATTATTCGAATGACTCGAGAAATTCAAAAAATTCTTTCATATTTCCATCAGCCACTCAGGTAGGGGACCATATTTTATCCCAAGTTCCCATACCCGTACCGATTTTCCGTATTATTAATATGTACTCGAGAGCGTATAGCATCGACGATCTCCGGGCAATATTATATCGATGACTGAACGTCAGAAAGGCATATCGGGTACTGTTTCAGGATAGATCTGACTTCCTTTCATAGTTCAATCAATCATATATGCCTGCCGGAACTGAGAACTTTGTCAACGAGCCTCTTTATTCACTCCCATCCTTCTTATTCATCATCTTCGTAATATTTTTTTTTTTTCTTCCTCCTTCGAACTCTTCTCGTTTCCAATATCGTTCAGACTCGATCGTCGTTTTCATCTCCGAATATAAAAGTTTGCAGGAGTAACACGGTGACCTAAATTTCACCGATGCTTCTGATACGTGTGTGGAGGAGGGGAGGGGGGATCGAAAAGAAAAAATTGCTACAGAATGCTTCTTGGAGAGTCCAGGATTCCGTATACCATCGCCATTCGCCAAATATATACTATGCACTATATAATGTAAACTATACTTCACTCATCTCATATCTACGAAAGTTTATGACCCAAAACTCTCTCTCTCTCTCTCTCTCTTTCTTTCGGTTTTCCTCGCTGTCGTCACTCGAATAAAATTGCAAAATAAAACTGAATATAAAACGACTCGAACATACGGACATCTTCGCTCTTTCTCTCTCCTCTCTTAGACTATAACTTTCTGTGTTGATACTTTAGCACGACCAGACCCGATCAAACTTTATTGTCCTGACATTCCGAGGCACACTTTATCGTGCTCTCGTCTCGTCGTTTTTCCATCTTCGTTTTCTTTTTTTGTTTTCTTTTTTCATCATCTCGGATAGTCTTGTGAGTAACTTTATAGTATACCTCGCTTGTATAATACATATACTGTCTTGCGCATGTCTGCGATCTGGGAAAAATTATCTGTGACGCTGATACGTCGTGAATCGATGAGAATGAGCGGCAAAACTGCCGAAAGAATTGCCAATGTTTCGAGACACCTTCTCCATCGTCAAAAGATCTCACGTACAGAGACATCGAAATAGCATATAGTGAAGGGAAAATGGAGATTGAAAAGAGAGGAAAGTGCAATTACCGAAACGCCTCGAACTCTATACCCAAACCTCCCTCGTACAGCTCGTCACTCTTCGCTGTTTGCTGCAAAGATCTTATTGCGTACTTCAGAAATCGATTCCGGGGGCTTGCCTTCGTTCACGAGAGGCAAGTTGAAGAGAAATAGCGATAGCGTATCTTCGAGTGGACGTCTCTCATCGTATATCCTATTCGAGATGATGAAAGTTAGAGACAAAGGGGTCTGAAACTGTTAAAGTTCCATTCCCTTATACACCCTGCTCGTAGATCTCTCTTCCTCTCATTCTCGATAATTGGTTCGCTCTATACATAAATACAGAGCCCATGAATGCATGAGAAGTTATCAGGATTGTACCGAACTCCTGGATTAAACAATGGAATCAAAACAAGATTGCCAGCCTTGAATAGGTTTAAACGCTCCTGATACCCTGATTTGATGCTTCATTGCTAATATGAGCGAGCAGGGTATTATTGAAGATAATGCGTAGGGAATTTTTGTAGTTAAAATTTCCTGGCTAAACTTGAGCTTTTGGTGGAAGAAATATGGGTGCTGAGAATAAAGATCACGAGCCACACGCAGTAAAACGAGAATATCAAGTCATATATTGTTGAGGTCCCTCTGGGTTTAGAGTTCTGTGCAAGTAGATAATAGTAGTTCTGAAGCTTCGAGAATATGAAGGCATTATATAGGGACGCTAGCGACCATCTTCGTGCGAGAGACGGCTTCGTGCAAAGCCCCCTCGCGGAACATTGGCAAAGCGCCCATATTCTATAAATATCGTAAGGTCGTCTTTGAAGTCGTTAGAACCCAATCTGACATCGCATTTTCAAAATTCAAAATTTGAGGTTCCTATATTCAAATCTGATATATTTACAACATTAAAAATAGCCATCAGCTTCCTGAAAAACGTTTTATCAACATTTTTCAAAAAGTTCTTTCTCGCCCGATAAAGATATGGCTTAATTGAGAGACGGATGAGGTATCTTGGAACACTCCAATGAAATTTAACTATTCTCAGTTTGAAACTCGTCAAAACTGCCGTTATACGGAGAGGCAAGTCCTCGATAATGCACTTTGACACAAGTATAGCCACTTGCCATTTCGGTACACTGAGAGTAATACATGTACGCTTTCCCTGATCCGTTTGGAAACGCTCCGAGCACTTTCGAAGGGTCTTCTTACACGGTGGAAGTCGTGTTTTAGCTGAAAACTTGGGCGAATCCTCCAGAGTCGAACCTACGACGGGTCCCCCCCCCCCCCCCCCTACTGAATCCGACACCCGACGCATCGGAGATACTATTTCAACTCCAACTCCAGTGCAGTATCCTCCCCACATGGGCAACACATATCGACATGCTTGGCAGACAAAAGGCCAATTCATCCCGATTTGAGGGCCAGTAAAAATAATGCCAGTAACGTCCTTTTTGCTTGGTGGCAATCGATATATGCGAGATATGCAGTAGACACATATCCGTAATGCTTTTGGCTCATACAGACAGATGATATATCGTACGTGAGTTTACTACGGAATTGAGAGAGAGGGGGGAAAAAAAATCAAATTCGTCAAACCTTCATTTTTGTTTCAATCAATGGGCAAACTCTTCCCCTCGGAATATCGAGAGAGATAGAGAGGGAGAGAGAGAGAGAGAGAGAGAGAGAGAGAGAGAGAGAGAGAGAGAGAGAGAGAGAGAGAGAGAGATCAAAAGAGTCAAGAGAGCCAAGAAAGGATATATGTGTTCGTGAAAGGATAGGCGAAAATTTAGAAAGTAAGGTAGGAGGACCAGAGGGAAGTGCAGGAGCTGTGAGATGCAGCACGCCCAACGGACATCGAGATACTACGTGAGAATACTGACAATCTTAGAAACCCGAATAGCGGGCATAAACCGGAAACGAGAGAAAGCACCGAGAGTCCCAGGAACATATACATATATAAGCTGGAATGTTCGGGGTACGAAGATACAGTGGCGTAGCATCGATGAGAGGGATATTATGTTACGATGAGCCAAATTTTAAACAATATTTCGAGGAAATTTATGAGAAAGGATAAAAGTGCCTGGTATTGATAGATCGAAGATCCCTGAATTTTTAAACTGCGGTATTCGTAACAGTCAATTGAACGCGAGTTCCCAGGGGGGAATGGCGTTTTCGATAAATCGATGCAACGAGAGCGCGATTTTCTTCAAAGAATAAGTCAAGAATGAAGAAACGAGTGGCCGTTGTGAACCCCCTTAAAGTCCTCAAGTGCATACACACCAGTGTACTCATGCGAAGATCCTCGATATCGCGATAGCAAACGGCTCTTACTTACGCCTATCTCGGGGCCAGCTCTCGTGTCTTTCTATCTTTCAAGGGTTTGTCCCTTCTCAATCTCTCCTTTTGTTACGTCCCCGGGAGCTTATCGGAATTTAGATAAGGACGCAACACGAGAATGTTGTTATTGACTTCTCTTTCGGGTCAAGACAATTAAGTCCTTTACACCAGGGACGGAAGTCACGTCTTTGATATGGGAAAAATTGACCGGAGGGGTGGAAAGACCGTAGAGCCGAACTGTGATATTAGCAGCTGAGGTTGATGAAAGTAGTTGTACTCACGTTGTTAATACGCTGATGAGCTTGGTCGAGCTGCAGTAGTGAAGTAGTGCTGATATTAATTGCGTGCAGGGTTGATTGATGGAATCGTCCGTCGAAGTGTTCGTTAAATAATTTTATTGTTCGATTACAATGTTGCGAGGATATTTTGATTCCTCTAAATGCACTACAATACTGGGGAAGATTGAACGTCTTCCCAGTATACAATTACTACTATTGGTTACACGAACACGCACACAATTTATTCGCTTAATTTTATTATTTGAGAGTTTGACAAAAAAAAAAGGAAGCGTGGTTATGCCGAGAGAGTTCGATGCTGGATTCGACTATGGTTCAAAAATTAAGACCCGACTCGAAGATATCTGACGGTCAAGAGTTCAGACTTGGGTGTGGTGCCTTGTTGATAAAATTTTGGTCACAGATTCTGCTCGATCTGGCTGCTGACTACCGACTGACTGATATTGACTCGACTTGGATTGGATGGACACCCGTGACTGAAGTTTTGAGCAGAGCTTCCGCTCAATCTGGCTGTTCGTTACCGACTGACTCTTAGGGTGTGGCCCATGGGCCCCTCTGGAGCAGAGCTTCGCTCTGCTCGGTGGCTGGCTTTCGACTGACTTTTGGTTGCTGGATGCCTTCCTTATATACCTGATTTTGTCGTAAATTTTGGTAGGATCCTTCAAAGAAGGGGTAGTTTTATTTTTCTCTCCTGTTAGTCATCGCCTGAGTCATCCCTTTGTCAGTTCCTCTGGTTGATCACGGAGAGTCGCGATTTTCCCTTATTGGGTGTTTTTATTATCTCTTGTTTCTCTATCTTGAGGTGGGAATTTTTACGAGTTTGTACTGTTGTGTGATATCTCCCGGTACAGCGTTCCTTTGCTTTTCGGAGTTTATGAACTGTAGCTACATCAAATTTTACGAGTTATTGGGGTGCGCGCTTGACCAAGCCATCCCCCCATTTATTGAAAGTAGATTGGGGTTCCCGTACTCCCGTGTTTATTCGAGCGTGGGTTTTTCCTTGGTATGTCTTTATTATTGGGGTGGATTATTGATTTGTTCGATGCTACCTTTGTGCCACTGGCTTCCTTTGGTATAACTATTTTTCGGTAGGCTGCTGTCCTCTTGATTCGGCGGTAGTCGGTCACTTCTCTTGGTTGGTACAGTGGGGTACTTTTAAAGTGTATGATAAGGATATGATAAGGAGCTGTGAAAGGGTATGTTATCAGAGTAGGATTGTGGGTTTTGTCGTAGGAGAGTGTAGCTGGTTTGGGTTGGGATGTAACACTTTTACGCGCCAACTTGATCCCTCTATCCCAAGAACTTTTGTCAACGCGAGCCATCGTTGACAAAAGCTTCTGCAACGGAGAGTTGAAGAAAAGACGCGCCATTTTGACTGATTCGGCGTCAATAATGAGGCTAATTTTTTATTAGCCGATAAAAATTATAAATCACGATCGTAAAATGCAGTTTCATAAATCATCATCAACTATCGCTGTGACAACTTGTAATTTATATATGATATGGTACACTCAATATTCAAATATCTCGCGAAAGAGAAAGCTTTTGCGTCTACGAGGTTACCCAATTACTTCAACCATGCAAATTTTTTTTTATCCCGCATTGTTGTCCCTAGAGTAGCATTTTCTTGCTCACTAAGAAATATCTGAGAATCGTGTAAAAAAAAATAATAATAATAATAGTCGCAAATCACGTGAAACGTGTGTACGAAAGGAGCAATCTTCGAACGAGACGAGAAGTTTTTCGCGAATTACTCGTGTACACCCACGTATATATAGATATATATAATATACGCATACACATAGTTTATCAATTTACCCCCGACTAATCCCTGAGAGTAATAGATGAAAACGTCGGAGGAACAGTGAAAGATCGGCTCTCGCTCATGGCGTGGAATCCCGTGGAGGAGCATATTGGACTGAGAGAAACGAAATAAGTTTGAATCTTCCTCCGTGTCTGTATACACGTATACGTATACGTATACGTGTATATTGCCAAGTCACATATATACACGATGAGCTCGTTTGAGGAACATGGGAAGAGCATTGGGGCAGGAAAGAGAGGAGAATGGTGAAGAAACGAGGACGGAAAAGTACGAGTTGGAGTAAAAAATTTCAATTACTCGACGCAACGTCTTTCTGGCCATAGTTGCTCGTGCTCTTACTACTTCCTTCTGTATACACCATTTTTTTCTATATATATATATATATATATATATATATATATATACGTTACAAAATATGTATACGTATAGCGTGTATAGTCGAAACGGAAATCTGCTTTCGTATTTTCCACGATGCTGCGTTACAGCCCGGTTTGCACCATCTTTTTCTTTGCTTTAACCGAGAGTCAACGCGCGCGCGCCCAGAGTCCATGAATCACTCGGCACATCCGAGAAGTTTACTCCGCGTTATAGCACCGCACGGATATATATAGAAGAGTAGAAGATAGGGGGTGGGGGTGGTTTTCTCTTAGCCAAGGGTAGCGGTGGTTGGTGTGGCGCGCGCGAGAGCCAAGCGGAGCTTGAAAAATGAAAGAGCGCGCCGGCCGACAAGGAGAAAATGAACGGTCTTCTTAATTATAAAAAGTATGAGAAGAGGAGAAAGAAGAGGAAAAGGAGGAGGAGAAGATCCGGACGACAGGCAACATCGTCAAAAGCTTCTGGAAGGAGCAAATGAGAGAGAGAGAGAGACGAGGAGATAGGAAGAAAACGGTGGAAGAAGATAAGGAGCCCGCGCTATCAAAAAGTACAGTGTACAGTGCATTATGAAAGGTGTGCGTGTGTGTGTACGCTCTATTAAGGTCCCCGGGTGTTTCTGCCAAGCTCTATACGTTCATCTCGTGGCAGTGAAACAACCGCGGTAACGCAGCAGCGCCAGTATACTTGATCTATACGTGGGGTATTTGTGTATAAATGGGTATAGCGAGTAAAGTATGAAGGAGCGAGACGGTGTGGAAAGTTTAGCCAGAGCAATCCTCTCCACCGCTATAAGTATACACACTGCACCGCGAATTTTCGACTCTCCGCGAAAGCTTCCCAGCTGCGAAATTGCTAGCTCCAACGGTCAACTTTTCAAACTTCCGAATCCCCCCCCCCCCCCCCCCCCTTCACTTGAAGCTATATACGACAGGTATTCTTGGTTAAATAGTTCGTATGAAACCGAGTCAATTCTACCCCGATAATATTATGATACTGCCTCACTTTTATTATTTCTCGCTCATATACCGTTCTCTCTATATATCTGAAGCCTGATTCATCGAGTACAACGCGAAACTGGTGTCAGCTGGACGACGAATAAGGCACATTTACAACTTTACCGAAAACTTCATTGCCCATTAACATCTCTATCAGAATTTAGGTTCTCCAGCTAAATTAACAAATTTTTAGGTTCATCTACCAAATTACAACTTAAGCCAATAATATCTCTATCAGAATGAGGCTTTCACTAACATTTGTACCCAATTACAAACCCAACGGATAAAGAGTCTCCGACGTGGCTGATGATACGTTACCGGAAAATCAACCTGCGTGTCATCGGATAATCCAGCCGTAACTTACCATCAGCCTAATTGGCTGGAGATTTTAGGCAAAGCCTCATTCTGGTAGAGATGTTAGACGCTGCTCGTGTCCGGAATAGTTGTAAATTGGTATGCTTGTTGAGAATGCTTGAGTTATAGTACTTAAATTCCGATGAATTATGTGATTGGTCAGTGAGGTTTTGGGTAGAGTTGTAAATGTACCGAAAAATGAATTTTGTGGCACCACAACTGTATCCACTATGCTGCACTTACCCATATCCTAATCTCAGATATGTAAGAAGATATATCCGTGCCTTATTTAAGTCTGGTTATTTAAGTCATCGTTGATCTGAGCTTTGAAAGCTCAGCCTTTTTTTTCTTCAACTCTACAAAGCTGATTGGACCAGAAAGTAATAGTCATACTCCCTTTTTCAGCACCATTTACCCCAATAATCGATGCACTCTATCCACGGTATCTAGCGAACAATTCTTACCTTTCCACTCGTCAGAGACACGTCAATTTCTTTCGTTCTTTTTTCTATTTTTTTATTTTTTTATTTTTTTATTTTTATTCCCGCTCGCTTCATGAACGAAGATGGAAGAAAAAGCCTGTTGTGGAGTTTCCGGTACTCGAACGAGACTACCGAGTGACTGGTTGGAGTGATATTGCCTGTGGTATACATCCTGTGCAACGTGCTGTTTTACAGATGGCAGAAACCCAGAAACGAAAAGAGGGAAAAAAAAAGTGTAGAAAGAGAAAAACGAAAAAAAAAAGTGACCCGCGTCCCCGGGATCTTCTCTAAAAACCACTCTTCGAGATTTGCATCGTGTATTTGCTCCATTGTGAGGCTCGTTCCTCCCCGTTAAAGACGCCCGTGCGTCTGCTTGAACGAGAAACTAAGGCAGCCAGAAGAGAGAACAAGAGGAAGGAGAATAGGGAAAAACAGAGGTAGAACCGCTCATTCGAGAGAGCCAACCTGAAAAAGAGACGCGAACGAGAGACGAGGAAGTTCTGCAGAGGGATGAGCATGCACAGCCTTAAACTACGAGACGTTTTATCCCTATCTTCCATTTCACTTCTCGCTCTATCTCGTCGTTTTCCTTCATCGTCGTATTTTCTTTGGCTATATACGGGAGAAGAGCTTGTGGAGAAACGAACCTCTTTTGGATGAACGGGCAACGAGCCAAAGCTTCTTTGTATCGGGTATACTCTCCCTCTCTCGTGTCGTGAAAATACACGAGGAGGAACATCGAAGACGTACTAATTGAGATTTAATTTGTACCGCGGGAGAATAAAGACGAGTCTCTCGATACAAAGGAATGATGGAAATAGAATAACGGAAATTTGTACCGGACCCAAAGAGAAAGAGGTAGGAATTGAACGAGACAAGAGTCTCTCAGGCTATCGATAGCCAGCGAAGCGGTATATGAATAATTCTTCGGCCAAAGGCAAAATATCGGAGCAGTCTCTCTTCTCCATCTCTTTCTTTCTCGCTGCGCTGAAAGATGCGGAAACGAGAAGCATAAGGAAACAGAGCAAAGAGCTGATTGTCACTCTGGTATTCCATTATTCGATTGCAGAATCCAAAGAGGCGATTTGTCCCGTTGGAACGCATACATAGTACCCGGTTGAATAAAACATCGGTCACTTTTTTTTTTTCTATACTCCCGGGTGATGTCTGCCTCGATCTTTTGTGCAGCAAATGTATGAGGAAACAAAAAAGTTCTTAATTGTAGCCATCGGAGCGAGTAAGAGATTGACGGAGAATCGCTACAAGTTCAGTAAGCTATTGATGAAAGGAGTAATTAAGTTGGTTGAGTAACTGAGTAATGTATATATATATATATATATATATATATATATATATATATATATAAATTTTGGAACGAATCAGAGACCCGTATTCACAGTCGAGTCTTATTTCTAAGACGGTCTTAAGTCGTCGTTTAGGACGACTTGATTGGTTGTTGGCCGTCTTAAGACCGTCTTAAGAAATAAGACTCGACTGTGAATACGGGCCAGAGTATCCTAATAGCCTTGATGAGTTCGTGTGTGGAAGAGCTTCCGCGGAGTTTTTTTTTTCGGGACACGCCTGCTTTTCCATGTAATCTAGTCGATGAAAGAATCGGGAGTAATGTAAACCGCAATGTGTGTGTTGCGGGAGTTTGTCGTCTTCGAAGCACGACAAACCGTGATAAAATAAAGAGGGGCTTGTACACCGAAGTGTCCAAACGGGGCAAGGGGCGAGAGGGTAAAACGCTTAAATATGCATGCGGCCAAATTGTCCTAAGCAAACTGGTCCGAACGTCCGGATTTCCCTTGGCTCGTTAAGGGAGGTTTTGATCCGAGGAGGTCAACGAGGATATAAACTCCCCGTGGCTCTCGGGTTTGCGGGGTTCATTCCCGAAACGTGAGAGGGAACATATCCGATAATCATGCACTCGAAAAGTTCGCGAGTCCACTTGGTCGTTCTTGAGCAAATAAATATTCAGTTAAAAAGGATTTGATCCGCATTTGAGTGGAGCAATAACGAGTTGACAGCGCATCGTTGGGAAGTTAATTGGGCTCTCGGTTGAAGATGTATGAGAGCCTGCGGATACATGATCATATCGAGGAAAGGGATTTTACTAATTTTCAATTCAAATATAAGGAAATACTGATAAACTGTTTTGTATATAAATGTCAAATCTCCTTGTGCCAAGTGCTGTTGTTCCATATCCGAAAATTCAAACGACTCAGACAACTAAATATTGGATATGGAGGAGGGCTGAGCTTTTACACACTTTTCCCGACGAAGACTGGGTGAACACGATGGACAGCCTTAAATGCAAACGATAATGTTCAGATTGCCATTTTGTTCTTATCGAAATGACACCTTTTAGGATTCTTGGAATCAGAGAAGTAGGCAGATGAGCTTGGTAAATCTGTTAATCTGCATCTCATTCAGTAAAGATTACGCGAGCCACGTTTAGGGAGGGGAAGAAAAAAATCATTGAACAACAAATTCCTAATTAGCTCGGGTCTTGGGTTCTCAACGACGATGACAACGGCGACACGTTTATATAGCAGAGGTGAATGAAGGATTTAGGATAATTGTCTCTTGGCATAGGTTGAGTCGCGAGCGAGTTTGAATTTTCTCGCAATTAAAACGACGCGCGACGAGTGAGCTGTATATGAAAGCCTTGGGTTCTTGGGAGCCGGTAAGTTAGAGTCAAGCACATATATATTCAAATGAGGCCAAAGAGAGTGAATAAGGGAGAAGGAAGTATCTGCGTCTGGATGTTGGGCTGGTGCACAGTCACCAAAGCCCAGGAAACAAGTCAAAGTCACAAAGAGTGGGAGAGAGAGAGAGAGAGATTTTCTTCGTCTTCTCATTGTTTGCTCTCGTTGTCTATTTCGCATATAGGAGTCCCACCACCTTTCTCCTCCTCATCCTCCTTTTTCTATCTCGTATACGAGCGGTGGAGTTGCATCCGATGAATTATTCAACTTGTTGTGTTGAATAAATAGATGAACTCGAACTCTCTCTTTCTCTCTCTCTCTCTCTCTCTCTCTCTCTCTCCCCCCATTGGTATAACGACTCTTTTCTTCATTCCGCACGCATGGAATACGTTAGAGCTGTTAATCCTTTAGGCGCGATTCATCACAATGAACGGCGATGGCAAAACTGGAGTTTGGGGGTCGGAATCTTTAATTACGACTGGCTGAAGGATAACCGCTTAGTTGTGAACAGGTCCATGTGTTCCCAGACGAGATTTTCTGACGGGAATGGGAATTGTCGAGGGGATCGATAAATCGGAACGATGATTAGGAAGAAGAGATTTGGGTCTGTCAAAGCATGATGAAAGCCTATCCCGGAATAACCAAAAATATAGATTTTTAATTATCACTAGAATTGTTTTTAGTGCACCGTTCCTACAATTCTTATTTTTATTTTTATTTTTCCGAAACAATTTCTGCATCAAATGCTCTAAATGTATCCTAAATGCTCTTATTCCAATTAACAAGGAAACTACATAAAACTCTAGACTAATTATTCATTTTCCTCCATTACCCTGAAACTTCTCTGCGTATCCAGTCTTTGACAATTGTATTTTTTTTTTTTTTCCCCCCACTTGATACAACAACGAGTTTGAACAAAAAGCCACAGATAGTAGAGCATCGCATGAATTATCAGGCAGAAACGTTGAACGATGATATATACACGAGGGGGAGAGAAAACAAAAAGCAAGATCTTCGGTATATCTCTCGTTAAAACAAAGAGTTTTCTCTTTGATGCTCAACAAAGCCTGCTCCGCTCATCCGAAAGGACTCTTTCTCTTTCAGTCGTCCACACTGTGTGTCAACGATCCTCGGGTATATAATGTGGAGAAACGTTGAAAAGCCTGAATCTCTAATTCATCATAATGGGAGAGGCAAAATTTTCCGTCTCCAACAAAATCTCCAACGCATATGATCCACCATTATGGAAAAGAGAAATATCAAATATGTACAACTCACATTTTTCTATTAACCGTAATTTCACGTGCCCGGATTATATTTATTAATTCCTGAATTCGATGTATCCAGCCCCCGGTGTCTATGATATGATCCATGTAAAACAAAACACCAACAGACCTCGATAGGGTTGAGTTGGGGCACTTTTACGGTAGAACAAATTCTGGACGAGTTCTGCACAGAAAAAGGAGCGGGGAAAAAAAGATTGAAAACAAAGAAGAACACACACAAGAGAGAGAGAGAGAGAGAGAGAGAGAGAGGGAGGGAGAGCGAGAGAGGGAGAGGGGGGGGGCAAGAAAAAGAAACTTGAGACTGGGGAAAACAGGTCTGCAAATCATCCTACAGATTTCTGCTTCGAGGACAACAACGAGTGACTCGCACACGCGAGATCTTCTCTCAGAACTGTTGGAAGCAAAACTCGCATCTTCGACGCAAAGTCTCGCGTATTCTTTTCGCGAATAGACCTCTCCCGGACCTAGGAGAGATCTCTCTTTCTCGCGGCACTCTCGTACTCCATCTACGAACGACTCTTCCTGGTACGATTGTTAGGTTTTTTTGTTCCCCATATATGACGACTCTCCGAACGGATGTACGCCACGAGAGAAAATCTCTCTCTCTCTCTCTCTCTCTCTCTCATTCTTTTACTCGCTCCGTCTCGCCCTGGCTACTGAACCTGGCGTTTTGCTTCGGAGTTGAAGCGCGAGGAAGCGAAGAACGATGGGAAATCAGGCGAATAGTATGGCTCCAGGGAGGGCAGTAGAAGCAGGATTGCGAAGAGAGCAAACGGGCGAGCGGTTCGTGCTATGGAATAGAATGGAAAGGCTATATATGTGAGTACTGCAAGACAGAAATTTCATCGCAACTATATATGTGTACCAGATTTTCTTCTCGCTCACGATCTTTCTTTCTGCACGCCCTTCGAACCTTCTCATCCCTTAGAAATCCTCTGCCCTTCTCTTATTCACTTCAGGCCCTTCGCCACTTTTATCTCGGGAAGGATGAGGGAGAAATAGAGAGGATGAGAGAGAGATGAAGGAAGAGAGTATCAGAACTTACATTCCCCAACTAGGTATAAAGTTATGAAGTGGCACACGACATCGTACAGGACCTTAATAAAGCTCTATCAGTCCCTAAGTGGTGGAAAAATATTTTGTCTATACCAGAATTATAGGTGTTAATTATAGGTGCCAAATTAAAAAATTAGGCGCTCCTCCGGTTTCGCGAGAAATGTAAAACTTCCAAGAGTCCGCTATACCAAACATAAAACAAGCGGTCTCTTGGATAAATAAATTTTCAAAAAATATTCAAAGCATATTACGATAAAGTGCTTTTTAAGTACTTCATGAATACGCAATGAAGAATTAAAATTCTCCGACCTTTCGGCCGGAAAAGCATCCGTTAACTACAAAAAATGCATTTTCTGGTAAAAAAAAAAAAGACTTTTCCCAAGCCTCAATCCCGTAAACATGTACACTATATATACTTGATCGCGACTGAGATCGGCGACTATACTTAGCCGAAAAGCACCTAATTTTCCAATTTATCACGTAATTAGCACCTAATTCTGGCATGTACAAAATTCTATTCTTTCAACGTTGGGAGCGGTAGCTTAACAAAAGTCCGGAATCGGGTGTAAGCCCGCCGTCTAGACGCTTTTTGTACATCCACTATATACCGCGCACTGTATCCTAAAAGCTCTATCTATACATGCATATACGTGTATGCTGTAACTTCACCCTCCTGGACCCATTTACTACCAAACGCGTGAACGCTAACGGCTGTGGCTCTTCGTGTAGCCTCGCTCTGAAGAAAAAGTGAGAGATAAGATCGTTGCGAGAGTACGGCGAGAGGTGGGGAACACGATTTTTGCATCGTGCCAAGTGCGAACAAGTATACGGAATGATTGAAAACGATTGTATATGTTACGTCGTGAAATATTTCAGGAGGATCTCACGTGGATTGATAATGGATGAAGAAATTGAAGAAGTGTGAGAAAGCGATCGGATCTTCGTATATCGAGAGTCCTATTTTCCTCATTCTTAGGGTTAAGCTCCAGCCTTGCGAGCTCGTAAAGTTAGTGATAAATTCAAAGAATTTTTCTTCATAAATTTTTTGGACAAGCCTCGAATCCCAGCCTTCGTTCAAGCTAAATTCTCGGTTGATTTCAACGAAACCGATGAAGAAAAAAAATGCAATGAATATCCGAAAATTCTTCGTTAACCAAATCCAGATTCGAACTAACCGCACTGACGAATGTCGGGCAAAAAAATTTATTTCCATAATAATAAGATACGAGGCTTGTCGAATCGTCAAATTCAGCTGGCCTACATGCGATATAGAAAGAGAAAGAGAGAGTTAGGAGATGAAAACGAATACGAAAATCCACGAAATAAAATCATTCCTTCCCACGGAAACACGGTAGATGAATTTATTTTGCGATTTCGTTAGCTCATATCACGGGATCATGTATATATATATTATATATATATATATATATATATATATATATATGTGTCCGTGGGCACGCACGGACGGTGGAGAGAGGACTTTTTGATATAGACACGCATTGCGAAATGCCTTTTTACGCTTCTTCCCCCATTTCCACGTCCGAAACTCGCAGCATCCGAGGAAAAAGAGATAAGAGCGAGAGAACGAGATACAGAAAGAGGCACAGAGTATATACGGGAGTGTGTATTTTTGCAATCTCCCGGGATCCGAATGCATAAACAGCACGCGTCAGTCTGTGTCCGTCAGCATGAATATTTCATGCTTCAATCCAGCTGTCTCTCTTCCACTCTCTCGTTTCTCTGTACACATTCCGACGATGGATCGCAAAACGCGCGGTGCATCCTCCTCTATCCTCGCTTTTTTTCATCCCATTCACTCACTCCATCCCTCATTCTCATATTCGAGAATCTCCCTCGTCTCGACTTCCATGCACCCCAAACCGCATATCCTTTCCATTGCGTCCGTATAACGTCGTCACCATACGCTTCGTAAAATCAGCCCCGAAGCTGGACCACAAACCACCCCTTCCTCCCTCTCACCCATGCCGGTTGATGGACATTTGCATGGAGTCTATGTGCTCTCGTCGTTCCTCTTGCTTCCTCGCATCGGTATTTCTCCCTCGTTTCCGTCGTCATCGACGAAACGCCCAGAGCGTCTACTAACCCACCGATAGGAGGGAATGATGTTACCAACCGCAAAAGGCCCAAAAAAAAAAAAACAATAACTTTATCGCTGCATAGTCGACAAATTGTCCTATTTCTTTTGTATTCTCGCCTGGTATTCATTTTTCTTTGTTTGCATCTTTGGCCTGCAAGGTGATCCTTTATCTCATTTCGCCAGAGATCGACAATTGCAACGAACAATGCGATCTCAATGTACATTCATGTAGTTAGCTCAGAAGAAGCGAGGGATAAATAATCTAGGTCCTTGGGGGCTTTATAAACTAAATAGCTTTAGTTTACTTTTGTGTATAGGTTACCGGTAGAGCATGAAATCAGTGTCGGAATTCTGTAGGTTCAATAGGATGGGGAGCATCCTAGCATCAAGAGTTGAAAACTGCAGCCTTAATGATTCTAAGTTCGAAAATCCGTGTAGCATTTCCATATTCATCTTTCGCCTTATTTCATAATGATTTTGAAGTATCTACGGATCGAGAATTGTACACTTACGACCTCATTGTAGAGAGAACTGTAGGCGCTACCGCATCAAACTCGCTTTGTTCTATGCTGCGCAGTTCATTCTACGCAGCTGACCTTGTAGCTAGCGGTGCCAGCGATAGGCTCAGTGCTTCTCCCACCATCGCGTCTCTCAACATACGTCGCAGAGTGGGAGGACTGTCGCTCCCCACTCCGTTAAAGATACCTAAATCGAGATCGTACTGTATCGTATTAAATAAAGTACAATCTACGTTAGACAGACGTTGGCTCTAAGCTTATCGTAATATATTATTCGTTTCCGTTCAATAGATACCTTCAACCTTCATCTCTCAAAAGTCTAGAGACTTAAGCTGGATCACAAAATCCTGTAAAAGCTTTAACGATACGGAGAGTCAAAAAGAAAATTATGTTCGACGACGATTCTTACGGCTTTAACCTATTTTAAGCTGAAATATAGGTCAAATCCGATAATACCATGTACATCGAGTAATGCGAGCGCATCAGTAAATTTGTGTGACGTGCGCTCGCGGTTTCGGTCAAAATGGGAGATTCTTCTCTCACCAGAAAAAAAAAAAAAAAAAAAAAAACAGAACCGCAGTGTCGAGTAATGCTTCGGCAAGCGAGAAAATGCAAACATTCACTGTTTATGGGATTTCACGATCAACGTTGCCAGGGAATGGGTGGCTTGAACGTTGCGGGTGGATGGATTTTCACGCATTGTTTCACGAAGGGTGTCACAACCAGAAACATAGAGCTCATGTTTGTGCGCGAGAGCAACGAGTTAAATTCGCGATTATACGTACTCAATGTATATACTGCAATATGTATAAATGAGTTATTCTAGGTAATCTTTAGGATCATTCTTTAGACTTTTCAATGGTAAAGGGTTATTGCAATGGAAAAACAACCGAAAAAAATGTGAATGCCAATTCATATTACTTTCTGCCCCAGTAATTATATTATATTATACATGTAATACTTAATATTTTAATATTGAATATTTATTATTATGTATTATATTCTGAGTTGTAACTAATGCATTATTGTTTATAAGTAATGCATACTGAAATCTATAATCTATCCACTATTTTTTTTTTATATATATATATAATTTCCCCTGGCTACTAAATAGCATAGAACTGTAGATACGTCAGTAAACAGAATCCACGTATTTACAACTCGAAATACTCGATTTTTTACAAATTTTAAAAGTTGGAGCATGGTTTTTCGCCTTTGGACTCAAAATCATCGTTTTTCAAAATGCTCTTTTGGGCACAAATAATTGAGATCTCTCGATGAATCAGACGTCATTCTCTGAGTCTACTTAAAAGCTTTTAAACACCCCCGACAAGCCCAAATTCCTCAATCTGGAGCACAGTTATGCTGGACATTTGAAATTTCGTAATTTTTAGATTTTCGAAAAAGTGGCCAGAGAATTGGAATTTTTTTTTTCGTCTTTCACCATATTTTCAGGCTCCAGACAATCGAAAATCTTCTGCTGATTACGAATCACAATTGATTATTACGAATCGAATTGTTCCCTGGAACCTAAAAATTCCATGTGAAAAGGCAAAAAAAACAACAAAAAATTGCACTTCTTTTATTTAATGAATTTCCGAGGGTTCACTAAATCCACTGTAACGTTGCTATTCCTGAAAGATATATGACTCTATTCGGTGCTCATTCTCTTTGCAATCGTTCAGGCTTGAAAATGCCGCTTGATTCATCGAGCTACGTTGATTTTTTTATTTTTTACAAATTTTCAAAGTAGGAGCATCGATTTTTTTCCGATTGCCTTCTGGATACAAATTCGGGAATTTTCAAAGTGGAAAATCAAATAACGGAATTAAATCCATCACTAATTATTTTGAAAATGGTTAATGCGGATTCATTATCCATTATTTTGGTAAAGAGGGTATGATGGGAATCCAGCATTGCTCATTATTTTCCTAATAATCGTTAATGAAATTTAATCCATCGTCCATTATTTTGTTAATGGATATATGGATCATTATTCATTGCCCATGTTTTTTCTCAATGGGTAATGAAATCTCGATCGAACTTTAATTTATTTTTTAATGACTCATGCGTTATTTTATACATTGACATTTTTATAACCCTGATTGTTTTACATGAATATGATGTAGAGCTTATAAATATATTCGAATCACGCGTATTTTACATGTTTATGGAAAATATTTTTAGCAAAAATATTCATGGAGGGCAAGCTTAGAGAAATCTTACTATTGAGAGAACAATTTAAAAAAAATATACGATATTCAGCTCGTCCCGAAGAAAGCAATGGAAAATCAACAAAAAAAAATTGATTACGAATAGAATGTACGATATACCGTGTGATGGATACAATTTTCACGCAGAGCACCTGTCGTAATTTTCGCGAACTTATTAGCCACCGGTCGCCAGCGCCATCACTATCGCGCGCGGCTGTTTCCTCAACTCTTCGAGCATCAGCTGTTATTTTATTGTTTACAAAATTTAATCGCTGCGTATACTTTAAAGCATTTTGGATTTTGCAATGAAATTCTCGAGTGACACACACCGGAAATTAATGAAAACCCTTCTCTGGACGTTGTTGATTAATTTTACAACAATTGCGGCAGAAATTGATGCTTCGATTGATTACGAAGTCGAGGGTAACGGATTTCATAGGTTAGTGATTCTACACTACGCTTCAATCATGATCAACGCATAGAAAATAATTTTTTTCCATTAAATTTTCTAAATATATGTATATAATAATAATATAACAACGATCAGAAATATTTATTATATGAAGATTTTTTTTCTACTGATTTATGAATTTTTTTGACGAAAACTTAAAAAATATCAATTCAGGACTATTCGCTATCGCGTCGACGTAGGCAATTTTTTTCAAGAAAATTGCTATGTAGCTTTGCACCTGTCGCCCGATCCTACGCTCTACGTCAACATTGACGAGTTGGCGGATTTGCGAAGGCACGGCACGGTGTGTAAAAAAAAATGTCAAACTCGACACATTTCTGCTGCGATTCTTCTCTTTTTTCCTTATTTCGTTTGTCTTCGAAAAAAGAATTAACGATTTTGAACTATTGTCAATGTTTTTTTTTTTTTTTTTTTTTTTAATGGTACGCAGACCACAGCCTGCTCCGAGGGCGAAATAGACGTAGAAATTTTTGCAGAGAAAGCGAAACGTCAGAACATTACCGTATGCGGGCCTCTCGTAAAAACTGAGAATTTTTTGAGTCTGCCGCTTCACCAGCGCTATCGGTTGCCTCATGAACATGACGAATACGTCAATGTAACACTGGCGAAGCCTGTTTTGTTACTGGGCTGCAAAGATAGGATAAAAGAATATGCCGTTTCGAAAATTGATCTTTGCTCGCCCTGCGTCGATCTCAGTCTCAAGTGGCGACAAATTCCCTACAAAATGGTACGAGCAGCTCGAAAGATTCGAGAGTAGCATAGAAAAAGGTGTAAGGCATCGCTGTAATTTATATCGTTACTATAGAAAACAGAAAGTTACATTTGGACGGTGCCGGTGGGTAATCTCGCGGATCTCGATTACATCACGAATGCGACTCTGATCATCGTGTGCCTCGGCACGGTCGTGATACTCCGTGCATTATATTCATCGAAAGACGACAAGGGAGAAAAGAGAAATTAACCTGCGACTATCCGATCGATTAACACAAAACTTCTTCAATAAAAATTGTAAAATATAATTCACAAGATTCAGTTACGTATTACACTTGTAATTTTTAATTTTACCACAAACAAAAATTCTCAATTATTTACAACAAAATTCAATTTTCCCGCGTTTAATTCACTTCACAAAATAATAATAAAAAAAACTAGAACTTTTTTCATTTATATTCGATTAAATAAAAATATATTTTTAGCTCTGTAAAATAAATAAATATTCTTTTCAGCAATTCTGTATCGATTAATAAAATTTATATATGATCAAACCAATGATTGATAATTAAATTCAGGCTTTTGCGTTTCGTAAAAATGACTGCATTCGAAATTTTTCCCGCTCATTTAAAGTCTCTATATATATATCGATTAATGGTAGTTGAATATCCTACCTTGCCGACTATTGACAAAAAAGAAACTTCAAAATATTTTTATATCCCACCTTGGCGGGGCGGGAGGAGGGACCTGCTGCTTTATACGGGGTTTTTTTTGCTGCAGGTCGAATAATCGACCTGCTGCATTTACACAGTAGCTGACAGTAGCCACCCACGTAAAGTCGTGGCGGCAGGTTTTCTTGTTTCGTTGGTTTCTTCATTAGCGTGGGCGTAAATTATTGAACATTCGCCGCGCGATAACACGCAATATGCTATGATATAATGGAAATCCTTAAATTTCGGTCGTTCATCAGTCAGTGAACCTTCCGCCGCGCGTGTGTCTGTGTTTTTTGTTTTTGTTATAACTGCGCGAGTACGCGTTTTTTATTTATTTTGTTCACATTCAATATTGACAATTGGAAACTCGAGTGTTTAGCGTCATGGGGAACGCGGATACGAAGCTTAATTTTCGTAAAGCTGTCGTTCAGCTGACGTCAAAGACCCAGGTAATTATAAAAATGTCCAGTTATTAAATCTTATTGCCCCAGCAGGCGTCGTGTCTGAATATGCTCTCGCGTTTGACGTTTTCATATTATTTTTTTTTCGAAACAGACGACACTATTATTGTTGCAACTATTATCATTATTATTTATTTTATCCAAGCTTGCCACGAGTTCTGAGAATTTTTTCTTTTTTTTTTCATTAAGTAAATATAAAAAAAATATTAATTACATGTATATACGAATTTAAATTTTTCCCAGCCAAGTAATCGCTTTTCCACTTCAATCGACTATCGATGGATTATAATTACTAACGTAAATGCATTTTTTCCTATCACCTCAGGTTTTTTTTTTTTTTTTTCCATTTATTTATCTATTTGTACGATATTTTTGGTCACAGAGCTAATCCCTTGAATAAAAAATAATAACACCATATAGCGTTAGTAAAGAAAAAAATAAATCCAAATAATATTAACCCAAATTATATTAACCGCTATGGTCCCACTGTGTAAAAAAAATTCAGATTTTGAGTTAAAATCTTCAGACCAAAATATTGAGTAGAAAAATGTATGACTGAAAGGGTTAAAAGTATATTAAGGTATATTTTTGAAAATAAATTTTTTTCTCGCACAATAGTTAATTATTTGAATGGTCGTAATTCGATTGAATTCTTTTTTTTTTTTACATCCGAAACGGTGAATTTTAAAAAAAGTAGATGTAAAAATAATTTATGTATATGTACAGGTGATCGATGCGTCCGACGACGTATTCTGGGATCAATTTTGGTCCGAGAATGTATCGAATGTTCAGGATATATTTACTCTGATACCGGCGCCCGAGATAAGAATATTGCGAGAGGAGGCGCCGTCGAATCTGGCGACTCTCTGCTACAAAGCGGTGGAAAAATTGGTCAAAGCCGTCGACAGCAGTTGCAGAACGCAGCAGGAGCATCAGACAGTCTTGAATTGTTGCAGATTGCTAACGAGACTATTGCCCTATATATTCGAGGATCCCGATTGGAAGGGTTTCTTCTGGTCGAGCTTACCGGGCAAAGAGGAGAACGACGAGAGCGTGCCGCTCGCTCATTCTTTGCTCAACGCGCTTTGCGTGAGTACTTGCACAAAAATAACAATTTCGTTGCGAATTTTCGTCATTGCCCTCGAGACAAATTACAAATTATCAAATTATATGAGTAAAAACTTCAATTATCAGCCAATTTTGGGCTTCACTGTCAATGTAAGTTACACAGCTTGGTGTCTATGTTGAAAAACACGTGCCATAATTTTTTCAGATTTTTTACCTTCATTTTTTTTAGCTACAATTGGTTATCGAATTCTTTCATTTGAAACTTTTTTGTTTTTTTTTTTTTCATTGAATTTTGGCGGCTCGAATTTGAAAAAAAAAAGAAAAATAAACCAATTCTATATTTTTTTTGTAAAAAAATCTTAACTTTCCGAAAAAAAAAATATAGCCTAATTAATATACGTGTAGAAGACTCTCAAAATCAAGATTATAATCTTAAAAGTTGTTTTTTCGCCATTGCCGAAAGTTCAAAAAAAAATTTCCATATTTTTTTCCGAAAGCTGAGAAAATTTTACGTAATGCATGTCATTTTTAAGTTGGGATTAATAAAAATGTAAAAAAAAAACATAAATCTCGTTTATTCTAACAATTTTAATATTTTTTATTTTTTGGAGTGGCTGTTGAAACGAACAATAGACAATTGTTGTATACTGGTGTAAATACTGGATTATTGTTTTTATTATTTTACCATTTACAATAATTCCAGTTGAAATACATGTGCTAGAGAAAACGTTTCTGAGCTCGACACAGGTTTGAGAATAACTGTTCCCAAATTATTTCGTACAGGCGTAGAGTCGAATGCAATGATTGAGTACCTTTGACAGTCTTTCAACGCAAAGATCTTTGTTCAATTCCTCTCTTTGAATTCAGATACTCAATATTTTCCAAAAACTCAAAAGTTACATTTGGTAACTTGTTTGAATGGGCTTCTACCAATTTACCAAATGTTACTTTTGAGTTTTTGGAAAATATTGAGTTTCTGAATTCAAAGACTGTAATTGAAGAAAGATCTTTGCGTTCAAAGACTGTCAAAGGTACTCAATCATTGTTTTCGATATCGCCTGTACCGAATAATTTGGGAACAGTTATTCTCAAATCTGTGTCGATATCAGAAATGTTTTCTCTAGCGCATGAATTTCAACTGGAATGATTGTATGTTGTCGTAATGGTAAAATAATGAAAACAATAACCCAGTATTTACACCAGTATGCAACAATTTTCTATTGTTCGTTTCAACAGCCACTCCAAAAAATAAAAAAATATTAAAATTGTTAGAATAAATGAGATTTATAATGTTTTTTTTTACATTTCTATTCATCCCAGGATTGTTTTTAGAGATTCTGACTTAAAAATAACATGTATTATGTAAAAAAATTTCAGCTTTCTGAAAAAAATATGGAAATTTTTTTGAACTTTGGGCAATGGCGAAAAAACAACTTTTCAGATTACAATCTTGATTTTGAGAGTCTTCTACACGTATATTAATTAGGCTATATTTTTTTTTCGGAAAGTTGAGATTTTTTAACAAAAAAAATATAGTATTGGTTTTTTTATCTTTTTTTTTTTTCAAATTCAAGACGCCAAAATTAAATGAAAAAAAAAAGAAAAAAGTTTCAAATGAAAGAATTCGATGCTCAAAGGTAGCTAAAAAAATGGAGGAAAAAATCTGAAAAAATTATGGCACGTGTTTTTCAACACAGACACACCAAGCTGTGTAACTTACAAAAAGATCCTTGATAGTGAAGCCTAAACTTGGCTGATAATTGATGTTTTTGCTCATAAATATATATAAAATTATTGTGTATGCAAAAAGTTTGTTAAAAATTAAAAGGATTATTATTATGATTGAAAATTTCATTTTCTCATTACATTTAAGGATCTTCTGTTCTGTCCGGACTTTACAGTAGCGGCCAACAAAAGATCTGGACCCGTAAGTTATTTTTTCTTTTCATAAAAAGATATTAAAAAATTAATATTTTCGTCTGATCTGCCATTTCCATGCAATTTGCCATAAATGTCAAAAAAAAAAATTTACTATTCATCGAACGTCGTGTGGTATTTTTTTTCCCCCCTTTAAATAATATTTTTACGCAGGAGAAAGCGGAGGAATTGCAATCAATCGACAGCTGCGAGTACATTTGGGAAGCGGGAGTGGGATTCGCTCATTCGCCACCTCGTTATCCGAACATTGATACCAATCGTACGGAATTGCTGAAACTTCTGCTGACATGTTTCAGCGAAACAATGTACAATCCGCCCAGCGATCTTGCTATAACGCCAAATCGCTGGATTCAACATCTCACGAGCGCTGAAAATCGGTAAAGTTTAATTTTTTCACGAATTAATTTTAAAAATTCTTATCAAGCAGTGATTAATTATTTAATTAGTTACTAATCAATTATGTACGAGCCTTTTTTTTTTAATCTTTACCAAATAAAAACTTTATTACAATCATGCAGAAAATTGAAATAAACATACAAATTGTTCGAGCTGGACAAAAATGAGTGATTTTTTTTTTTTTAATTTTTAGGCACGCTTTACCGATGTTTACGTCTCTGTTGAATACCGTCTGTGCATACAATCCCGTGGGTTTTGGTATACCGTACAATCATCTCTTGTTCACGGACTCACTGGAGCCTCTCGTCGACGTTTCTCTCCAAATTTTGATCGTTACTTTGGATCACGATACGAGCGGTGGAGCCGCCACGACGGAGGAAGGCAACCTTGGCGATAATTTATTCATCAATTATCTGAGTCGTATACACAGGGACGAAGGTAAGGGATATCCTAAAATTTCTGCAATTAAAAAATTTCGAAGATTGCTCTTCTTTGGATCTTCATTCATGAGAAACTTTACGGATTTTTCTCCTGAAATGAGACACGTTGATCAAGGGACTTTTCGCACAAAAAGTCAAAGAAATTACGAATTTATGGAAAGTAAATCGAGCGTAAACGAAAAAATGGGGGGGTTTTTTTTTTTTTTTTTTTTTAATTTCAGACTTTCAGTTTGTTCTGAAAGGAATTACCGGATTGTTGAACAATCCAATGATGCAAACGTATTTGCCGAATTCAACGAAGAAGGTGCACTTTCATCAGGAGCTTCTCGTATTTTTCTGGAAAATGTGCGATTACAACAAAAAATTTTTGTACTACGTACTAAAGAGTTCCGATGTTCTCGATGTCCTTGTACCGATTTTGTATCATCTCAATGACTCCAGGGCTGATCAATGTAAATATTTCGAATTATCATTTATTGTTATTATTTTGCTGGTTTTTTTTTTTGGTACTCGAAAAAAAAATGATCAAAATGTGATTTATCAATGGCTGGGTCGTTTTTTTTTGTTTTTTGTTCTTTTACAGCAAGAGTCGGCCTGATGCACATCGGTGTGTTTATTCTGCTTTTATTGAGCGGAGAGCGTAACTTCGGTGTGAGACTAAACAAACCATATACGGCTACGGTGCCGATGGATATTCCTGTATTTACAGGTATATGATAAAAATAATAAGATTGAAATTGGACCTGAATCCGTTTAATAAATAAATAGAATTAAAATGTTCCAAAAATGAATTTTTATAAATTCAATTAAAAAAAAAAAGGTGTCAACCTCACGGTATGAATCCATGGATAATAATGGCAAAAGCGGCGAAAGTATTGACAATGAATTATTATCATTGAAAAACTGAATATATAAATGAACATATATATGGGCCATACTCCCAAATCCTGTACGCAAATCCGGCCTCCAAATTTTCGATGTTTTTTTTTTTATGATATCTTGACATTATTTGGGTGTCAATGAAGAAATTTCTCGAGTATAAAAAATCTATGACTTCAATTCGCTGTGTGCAGAAAGCCACAAAACGGCTTTAAAAATGCCTTAAAAAAAAAATAGAAAAATCGTTTTCGATCGGAAATTTTCCAAATTTTTCGGAAATGATGATCATTTATTCGTTTCACTCGTCATTTTCAGCGCGAAATTCAAAAAATAAAACTTGAAACGTCAATTTCACCGTGTTTTCCATCGATTTTGGAAATCGAATTTTTTTTTTTCACAAAGTTCAGAAAATTTCCTATGGAAATCATGTCTAAAAATTTTCCGCTCGCTTACCTCCAAGTCACAATTATGGCTTAAATCAAATTTGAGCTGTTTTTAATGACAAAAACCGCTCAAATTTTATTCAAACCATAATTGTGACTCGGAGTTAAACGAGCGGCAAATTTTTAGACATGATTTCCATCTTTTTTCTTTGTGATAAAAATGAATTATCGTAAAATTTTTATTTTTTTTTTTTAGGAACTCACGCCGATCTTCTAGTCACAGTTTTTCACAAAATCATCACCACCGGGCATCAAAGATTGCAACCGCTTTTCGACTGTCTGCTCACAATATTGGTCAACGTTTCTCCCTATCTGAAGACCCTTTCCATGGTCGCCAGTACAAAATTGCTTCATTTGCTCGAGGCCTTCAGCACTCCCTGGTTCTTATTCTCCGCCCCCACGAATCATCATCTTGTTTTCTTTCTTCTCGAAATATTCAACAATATAATACAAGTAAGAACGTCAGTTGAGCGCAAAAAAAAAAATTCATCGAGCATGAATATTTTTCTTATTCTTTTATTAGAAAAAAAAAATTCATCCGTCAATTTTATTTTCGTATTTCCAGTATCAGTTCGATGGAAACAGCAATTTGGTGTACACGATCATACGTAAGCGTCAAGTTTTTCACGCACTGGCGAATTTACCGAGCGACTGCGGAACGATCGCAAAGTCGCTGAGCAAACGTCAGCGCAGGCCGATACCGTCGACCAGCACGTCGACCGAAAACGTCAGCGAGGCCGCCATGGAAGGCTCGCGTCCTGCCCAGCCAGCTGAGCCTGGAACTCTCAAAGCCACGCTTCTCGAAACTCCAGGTGAAAAAATAAATTTAAAAAAAAACAGCGCAGATTGAAAAAAAAAAAAAGAAAATGAAATAATTGAAGAACGAAGAGCGAGAAACTTTTTTTTCTCGCGATGAATTGAAGAAAAAAAATACTTGCAGGTATCGAGAAAATGACGGAAAAAGAATCGGCGCATCCTCTGAGCCCGTCGGTCGATGTGGACATTGGAAAAACCATCACCGACAACGGACATCAAGATCAGCATCCTTTGGAGGAAATCGTAACAACAGCGGAGACTCAACCGGCTGCGTTGAAACAAAAATCTATCGTACCGGTGAGAAAAATTTTGTTCGTACATAATACCGCAAGAGCTTCAAAATTATCGGTTATTTCTCGATAGGTTCCCTGCAAACAATAACGAACGAGTCAAGTTTTTTCTGAAAAACTTAACGAGTTTGCTTGTAAGCAGGGAACCTTGAGGGAAATATCCCGATAATTTTGAAGCTCGCGTGGCATTCGAAGGATTATTTTTTCCATCCAAATTTCGGCCAATGGAATTGCACCATGAGACATCACACAATTAATAGTTATGCAATTGAATTTGGGATTAATTGAACATTTCCCTTCACTTTCTCATCAATGATTTTCAAAGAGTGAATCTACTCATGCTTGATTGAGATCCTTCAATTGCCACAATAAAATTCAATCTGTCCTAACACGGAGCTCACTCGATTGGGAGATCTTTTGTTTTTCATATCAGCAACTAAGAGAGAAAATTGTGAGAAAAATTATCAGTTTGAAATCGTGTAGGTTGTACCACGTGACGTCGAATGGTGCAATTCCATTGGCCGAAATTTGGATGGAAAAAATAATCAATATTATTATTGTAAAATTAGATACGATATTTTTTTATGCAATCATTATATTTATTGCAGAGAGGCGGTATTCGCGTCGGCGAGCAAACTAATCATATTGCCTCTAATCAGTGGGTGCCGTCCGGCGATTGGGTTTATCAATGGAAAACTAAACTTCCGCTGCAAACGATCATGAGATTGTTGCAGGTATTGGTGCCTCAGGTCGAGAAAATCTGTATTGACAAGTGAGTAATGATTTTTCTTTTTTTCTTTTTTTTTTTTTTTTTACAAATTATAATACAGAATTTGTGAATTTTTGGTAATTACAAAAATCCCCCATCGTTTTAAATATTCGGTTTGAATTTAATTACTGACCAACAGGCATTATTATTATTATTATTATTATATTTTCGTTAATTTTTGTTTACTTTTTAAATTTATTTTCATTCGAAACTCGATAGGCTTGTCAAAATTGATTAACTAAAAAAAGACCAAGTATTTTTTTTTCTCTTTGATCGTTGTAAAAATTCATGTGTTACTGAATTCATTTTTTTTTTGTTTTTTTAAACAAACTATTTGTGTTTTTTTTTTTTTCTTTCTACAGAGGCTTAACCGACGAGAGCGAGATTCTAAAATTCTTGCAGCACGGTACTCTCGTCGGTCTCTTGCCGGTTCCGCATCCAATTTTGATAAGAAGATATCAAGCAAACGCGGGCACGACAGCATGGTTTCGCACCTACATGTGGGGAGTTATTTATCTCAGAAACGTTGAACCACCGATATGGTACGACACCGACGTAAAGCTCTTCGAGATTCAGAGAGTCTGAGCCTGAGCGTTAATTGTGAATTTTCTATAATGTCGTGCAAATGTTTTTACTGTTCGTTGCGTTCTTTTTTTTTTTTTTTGTGTTTTATTTTTATCGAAATCGAGCGAAAACTGATCGAAGGAATATTGGGATAGGGCAATGGCATAAATACCTTGACCTAAAGTTTACGAATCGTGAGGTTGAAAAAGAGACGGAAAAAAAAAAACAAAAAAAAAATCAACTAATTCTGGCTGATCGTGAATTACAAATGGAAAGCACGTTGAAGACCTTTATTTGCTCGAGCATTTTTTGTCTGTACAGTTTCGCGCGTAGAATTAATCGACTTATTCTCGCTTTGTCCGTTATACATATTTTTTTTATTCTCTCTCCCCCCCCCCCCCTTCCCTAATTATTAACGTGAGTGATTATTGTAATACACATGGTATACTTATGCTTTAAATTTATCACTTGTGCGTATCTCCAAGTTCTTCTCGTGACTCTCTCAGTCGTCGGGTCTCAGGGGCTTGTCCGGAAGAAGGGGGGGGGGGGGGAATATGTATGAAGACTGAACGAACCCCAGGAACGTCTTGAATGCACCTATAGATTATGTTTTCGGCAGACGTAATCAGAATAGCGATGTGATACGTAATGTATAGGCCTTTGGGGACAGTTCATCGGTGGCTTTGACAAAACACCATTTATCGGTGAGTTTTTTTTTTTTTTTTTTGTATCATGAGAGTTTTGCTCCCGGAGCGATTGGTTCAAGGAGAAATAACTATATGGGAAGGAAAAGAAAGTAATTGAGATTTGAGGAAGATTGAGGATGAAATACGTTTTTTTGGCAATTTTAACAGCGAAGAAGTAACTCTTTTGAGAGAAAAATCAAGATTCGTGACGAACAGCCTCGCTTTAAACGAGTATACACGCGTATTAACGCACGGGAATGCCGCTTCACTGTTGGCTGTTTATCGAGTGGGAGAGGAACGGACTTAATATGCGGATTGGTTGAGATACCCCTCGATCGAGAATTTTTACGTCTTCGCGAACAGGGACATCAATTCAGTTCTTTGTTCATCTGACAACTCTAAAACGACTTAATTCCATAGTATCACCCATTCTGGTTCTGCCGTGAATGAAAAAAATTTCAACGAATTCATTTAAAATTCTCCTACAGCCCAAAAAACAAAGGATTGTACTAATCCGCTAGGGGGCGCCTCTCCATCGATATTCTCTTGTTTCGAGTGTCATTGGACGTCTGATAATCGAATGATTGTTACATATATATATATATATTTTGTCCGTCTGTTTGTGCTGCTGGTGTTTTTTGTTTTGTTTTCTTCTTTGTGAATTTACAGATTTTGGCGTATACAGATCCTGCAATTTTTATCACAGCTACCCTTGATGATATTTCGGAATGAATATTTTATCCGCCATTATGTAAAATCAATTCGTCTCCGTCTTTCAAAAAAATAGAAACGCGCGCATGATTCTGCGGATCCTCGTTCATGGCTTTGTCGTAAGACGGCGGTGGTGCTTCCTGGGGTGAATTAGACGGCGGTGGAATGAGTATGGCAATGTGATACGGCGGCGGGGGCGGTGGTGGCGGTGGAGGAGGCGGCTGTTGCTGCTGCATCTGCAATTGAAGATTCATCTGTTGTTGATGAAGCCGACGATTCAGTGGTTCTTCCATGGCGAATTCCGGATTTTCATCCCTTAAGGTAAGCGCAGCGGTCAACGTTGCTATGTGCTGTGCCTCCGGTTCGAGACGCTCCTGATGCCGATGATTGTTCTGGGCGCGACGAAACAACGTCGAGTAGAAACATCCTGACAGCAAAAGAGTGAAGAGAAGACCGCAGAATATGAGCATATCGAGTCCAGCGTCCTGTTGAGAAAAGTTCAACTTGCGATTTTTTTTTTTTTTACCAATATATACGCGTTTGATCGCGGTGTCCCGTATAGAGATTGAGGTTAAAACAATAATGGAGGATGCCTCTTTTTTGTATTCCAAAATACTTTTTTTCAGCTTGGATAGCGATAGGTGGCGCAGGCAGCTCCGAACGATAAGTTCGCGTCATTCCTAACCTCAATCTTCGTGCTATATTCGAATATTTTTTGCCTACTAATAACGAACATAACGTAAAAATCATGCTCAAAAGTTTTGTGCCGTTACGAATATCATAAAGAGCCAGTTTACAACGTGTGAAGCCAACTTTTTTTTGTCCTAAAGTATAGAGAGAAGTTATGGCGAAGTAGGGTCCACGGCTGCCCAAGATGGCGGATTCCTTTACAGTAAGTGAACTCCATAGCAATGCACACCGGGTAATACATATGGTCCGTGATACACGAAAGCGATTGGACGAATGATAAAGCCGAATTGGAGAATTTTTATTTCATGCTTACCCGATTGCCAAAGTAAAATTTGGCCACCGAAACGAAACCCGTTGCCAGTACGAACGTTATCCAAACGCCGCACCTTAGCCTGTAACCCGCCAATTCTGTATCGCTTATTTCGGAAAAATCCATAAAACCGGCCCTGTTAAGGCCGTTGTTCGTTGTTTCGGTCGGTAATACAGATCTCTCGTTGCTATTAACGGCAGCCCCTCCACCACTGGCGGCAGCGGCGGCGGCAGCAGCCGCGTTCGTAACGTTACTGTCGAGATAGAGTTTTAGAAAAATCAAAAGAAAAACTAAAATCAAAGATCAAGGTTATGTTGAAAAAAAAAAATCTCTTCTCTCATTGTACGTAACTCGAATTGAGGCAGTTCTCGGAGGGAGGAAATGGAGTAAGAGTGAATTATTAAGAATCGGCAGTTAATCGCTCTTTTGATTACCACAGTACATATTTGTTTGGAAGGTTAAGCATTTTTGTATTCATCAATTTATGAACTTTCCTGTCTTATTATAATTTTATACGGTCAACCTAGTTTGGCTTTGATGCAGCATGTTAAAAAATATTGATTTCAATGAACGAGTGTCTTTTTTTTAAATCATCATAGAGCAAAAGCGTTAGGACATGATTTTAGGAAGTTCGTAATAAGAAGCCTGCCTAAAATTATCCATGATTCATTGCGTGAACGCTCCATTAGATTACTGATGTGGCAATAAAGCATGTCGGGTAATCTTTCAACCATATATCGCTTCAATTTTCCCACCATTCTCCAAAACCGTGGTAATCCTCATCTTTCATTATATTAACAAATTCTGAATTATATTAACAAATTCAAATCTTACAGATTTGAATTTCACGCATGAATTGCCTCAATCACGGTACATATAATTACGAGGCGAGTTAACGAGAAAAAATCCGGGGAATTATATCATCTATGCGACATCGTCTCGATATTATTTTCTTCGTAATCTTCATCATAATAATGCCCGAGATAAGAAAGCTTGCACAGCAAGATTTTCTATCGAATTTTCTCGGGAGACACGGCTGTATCGCATATTAAGTTTTCTTCAAGTAATACATAATCGAGTCACCCTGTATATAGGAAGAACATGTTCCACGGAATCCTCTCGGTAGACCTTTTGTTCTTTAATTTACTTGCTGATGTCGATGTCCGAGCGTGATCCGCGAAAACGGGTAATCCCACAGTCCGCCGTTCCTTCGTCCACGGTGGAATCCGGAACGGATGGATGTTGGTGCGACTGAGGACGATGAATCTCCGACTGTTGTTGTTGTTGTTGATGATGATGGGATCGAGTCGCGACACTCGGACCGGGAGTACAGCTGTGGACGGGTACCGATGGACCGTTGAGACTTTGAAAACGATGAACCGGAGTGACCATAGGTCCAATCTCCCTTCCCCGTCGACCGCGTTGACCTTTTGGCAATGTATATCGTTTTTTTTTTATTTTCGAAATAATTTAAAAAATCATTTTTCCATCGAAATTTTATATTCAAAATACATTCTGCGATATATACCTACGAAAACATCATTTTGTTTAACGACAAATCAGTAACTAAAAATGGAAAAACATAATCGCGTTTTAGCAGTTTCTACTGAACAATCCAACACTTATACATGTAATTATACAATTCTACGAACTAACGGACCTTCCAGCTTGTATTTCGTTAATTTTTTTTTAATCGGTAATTCCTCCATTTTCGAATTTTCGAAAAATGAGACACGCTTCTTGTTCATTACTTTTTTTTTAAATCTCTGATGTTTTCACAATGCATTGTGGGAATGATTCCCCGCGTAATTTAAAGTCCGAATGCAGTATATAATTATATAATGGCTATACGTGGTGTCATAAAAATGTTATACCAGAGCGTGCTTTCGATGCGGAAGCCGCGCAAGGATATCTGCGGCCTCCAAACCCGTAGTTCCTGCCCGCCGGCTTGTTAATCCAGAAATGCATCAAGCCCACGAGCGTTTCTTGTACCACTTGTCGAATGAAAGAAAAGAAAAATGTGGTGTGTAGGGGGAGCGAGGAATAGGGATCCAGTAATTATCCCACAGAAAAAAAAAACCCCCAAAACCTGTCCCGCGCGCTTTTTCACTCGATCGATAACTCTGCTCGAAAATGAATTTAAACCTTATCCATTATTATTATTATTATTCATCACTTGTCACATACACAGATCTTGCATTATACGTGAATCTTCCATTGCTGCACTTGTTTCATTCGATGCACTTATTGTATTCACGATCAATGCAATTTTCTTCAAGCCCGGATTATACGGAGCCCAGCTGGCTATATGCTCATTGCACGCAAAATTCTCCGAACCTACCCCACACAGTCCCACCATATTTACCGTTAGTCTCATTGGCTCTCCCCATATTTTTTTCGTATATTTTGGCACTCGCCACCTATCCACGCAAAAAAAGCTTCTTGACCTGATAATCGCATTGGAATTCACGACAGAGCGATTGACCGATGGCACCGCGAGTAAAGATGCATGAGACACTAGAATGGTTTATTTCGTTTTTTTTTTTTTAAGGTATACACAGCGTGTGTGCGAATCGCAGTGGCAGCAAGATCTCGGGCGGCTCAATCGTGGTCCGCGGTCCGCGGCCGCGCGTCAATACCAGACGCCACGGACCTCCGGCTTGCCTCCCAAGCTCACGCACGCAACACACGCACAAAGACCTCCCTTGCTTTTCAGTCTCTATATATACCCCCCACCCCCCTCTTCGCACGTCCCGTACAAAGACGTTTAACGGTGCTGTCATCAAACGGACCGTATAAAACTACTCCAACTTACCGAGTAATGTCTAACTTACCTAGAATCGGTAAGAACTAAAGAGTTTTTCTCTCTTTCTTCGATCGCAGCGCCTCTTGGCACTTGGTCGATGGCTCGAGTAAGTAACTAGTCTAGAATGTCTAGATTCTCTATTAGATCTCGAGAAACCACGAGAAAAATCTGATTCATTCGTAGTTGTATAAATGTGACATTTTTTTTTCTTCAATCTCTCAATTTGTCGTACGGAATATCGCATATTCGTAAGCAATTTGTTCAAGGCATTAATAATATTTATCATTTATACGAATTTCATCGAGAATCGCTGTCATGATGTAAGTAAATATTATCGACGCGTTGATATAGCCGGCACCGCATACTTAGTCAGTGGGAAATGAGGGTCACCTAAGCGAGGAATTCGTGTGTGTTTTCGTTATAAACTTTTGAGCAAACGTTGTTTTTTTTCCAAGCAAAGAATAAATTCACGTAAACCTTTATGTGGCTACACGATGCAAAATGGTAGAAATTTTTTTCATTTCGACCACGGAGTTATTATTTTCTTTCTTGATAGATGGAAATTACCTTGTAATTTTCGTCATTTCTGACAATCTTAACCAGACATGGTGCAGAACGTTCCTCAATTATAATATTCAGAGGCGTTATACATGCAACCATTAGCAAGACATATTCAAAAGTACTTCATACTTAGTACTTGAAAAAGTACTTGAAAATTTAAGTACAGTACTTGAAATACGTTCAAAGTACTTTGTACTTCAAGTACTGTACATTTCAAGTACCGGATACTTGAAGTACTGCCCAAATCTGGTCAGCAAGCATCCTAACGCCAACGCATAATTAAACTCACCCGTGGCACGGTTTACGGAGTTGCGATACACCTATTGAAAATTATGCCATCAACTCAATTTTTTTTTTTTTTTTAATAAGTGACAAATATATAGAACGTGAACTGCTCAAATTTCAAGTCGATCCTCCGTGTCGTTTTTGTAAAAATAATTTTCGAAAATTTGACTTATACACGAGAGTAAATGGGAGCAATATTTGTTTGAGCTGTCAATTCCATTAAAATACTTCCGCCGGCATAAAATTTATGTCAGATCTTTAATATGACTGTCAACAAATTTGAATAGGTTTGTCCATCTGGTTTATTAGTTACAAGCCAAAACATAAGCTCACTATCCACGGGTATAGCGCACGAACGGTCGGACTCTCTTTTGTTGTATGCATGCCCCGCTCACCGCGCGCCGCCGCACCGTAGTTTCCGCTTATTCCCCGTCGCCGGTCTGTACCGAAATACCTTAACGCTCGCTGGTGGGTTTCTGCCGTTATTTTGTCATCCAATTTCTATCTGGGCTATTATCGCAAACTTCAATTAGGAGTATGAATGAAATTTTTTTTTTCAATCATTGGAGCGCATAATGTAGAGTAAGTAAAAATAATGAGGACGTATTTTTTATTTTTCGTTAAAAATAATAGATGCACCTGTTACAGGAAATTTAATTTCACAGATTTTGATATATATAGATATAGCGTAACATGTGTGACGTCATAATGTTATATTTTTCAATTTGTTATATTAACGGCAATTTTGATTCAAATAAAAAAATAAAAAATACGTACTAAATGTTTTTTTCTAAACTACCAGATTTTGAAATAAAAGAAAATTTAATTTATACTCCCAATTGTTTTCATAATGGAATCCTCCGGATGCAAATTTTTTTTATTTCCAAGAGCTTTTAGAAATAATCCTGACTCGTATAATTCGTTACTTTTCTTTTTTTTTGCAGAATTCAAAACGCATGCTCATTAATTGAAACATAATGTTAACGTACGTCGAGAGACGTTTGTTTCGCGCGAGCTATTGCCTCCTCAGACGTTTTTCCATCGCTCCTGAGAGCACTTTAGCCTCGGAATATGAAAATAATCATGTCGACGATGAGTCGATAGTGGAAAACAAAGATTTCAGTAGAATAAGAAGCGACGACGTTAAATCGCTGAGAATAGCGATAATTGGATTGCCGAATGTTGGAAAGAGTACTCTCATAAATCGTCTCATAGATCGTCCCGTGAGTATTATACAGGAATTATTCGAGCAATAATCATTTTTTTTTACACTCGCTCGAAATTATTGTACTTAAATTAATTATACAATTGCATACTCGAATAAAATAAAATATGAGCGTAATTTTTTAATTATCCTTGAATTATTTTTTATCGTAACGAATATTACCGAGAACATTTCGAACAAACTATCCCGTCAGAAGAGTATTTTTAATGATTTTTCGATGTTTTTTTTTTCATTTTTTTCCTTTTTTCCAACAGATTTGCGCAACAGCCGCGAGAGTTCACGTTACCAGAGCAAAGAGCGACGCCGTATATTCCGAGGATAATACACAGTTAATTTTCGTCGATACGCCGGGTCTCGTGTCGGCTCATGAGTTCAAAAAATTCATGCTCGAAGAGTCGTTTCGCAGCGACACGAAAGATGCAATGGCGAAGGCCGATATCGTCGGTGTCGTGCAGGATGCATCGAACAAATACACGAGAGGAATAATACACGAAAAGATATTGGAACTCGTGAAGATGACGCGGATCGGTGTACCGTCGATCCTAATTATGAACAAAATCGACAGAATGAAGAGAAAACGTGAACTCCTGTCGCTCGTCAGATCCCTCACGAGCGAACAAGGCTGGCCAAATTTCTCCGATGTTTTCATGGTCTCGGCACTCACGGCAGACGGTATTAGCGACTTGAGGGTAAGCGAGCGGAAAATAAAATACAAGTTGGAATTTAAAAAAAACAAAACAAAAAATTTCATCCATATTCGAATGATATGCAAAAATTCAAAAATACATTAATATTTAATAATTTCAATAACAGTAATAATAATATAATTCTATAATTATAATATTATAATTATTTTTATATTAATATTATTATTATTATTGTTGTTAACGAATTATCAATTATTATTATTATAACGAATATTAATATTATTCGTTTGTTTTTCCTTAAAAAATGTTTCCTCGCAGAATTATTTGCTGGATTCGGCAAAGCTGCGCGATTGGGAGTACGCTCCGGACGTTATCACCGATCAACCGATCGAGAAACTCATCGAGCGTACCGTACGAGCCAAGCTAATGGATTCTCTGCCCAACGAAGTCCCGTATCGATTGAAATTTCAGATTGAACATTTCAGTGCTTGCGACGATGGTAGCCTTAATTGCATCGTTATTGTTATTCCCGAGTCCGACAGAATAGCCAAGCTAGTTTTAGGAAAAGGCGGTCGTCTCGTGAAAGACGTTGCCCTCGAGGCGGAGCAACAATTGAGCAACGCTTTTCGTACGAGCGTACGACTCAAAATTGCCGTTAAATTTCGCAATGGAAATTAATTCAATAAAACGTATTGACGAAAATCTGATAAATTCGTCGTTGCGAAAAGATACAAATTTTTTTTGGAAAAATAATTTATCATCCGTTTGTAATTTATTCACACAAGGCTCATTACAATTAATTATTTGTGATTTAAAAGGCTGAAAAAGTCCCAATACATTTTTTTTTTTTTTTAAATCACAAAAACTAAATTACAAATAGATCATAAATTATTTAAAAATCCATATATAATTTATTCATTCAATTAATAAATAATTTATAAATGGATGAAAAATCATAATAGCTTTTTTTTTTAATGATTTTTTTATTTTCTCTATTTTACAACATACGAGTATTTTAAAAAAATTTACGTTAAAAAGAAAAAAGCTTCACGCGACGCTATATCGCACAGGCGTTTGTAATTCACATCGACGTATCGTCGACGACAAAATCGCGTGATTCTTATTTTCACTCTCGCTGAGATACGGAAATGTGAGATCGGTATCCTTGAGATTTTCCTCGATCCACGAATCGGCGCTAGCCTCGAGCTCATCCGTGAAAGTTTCTCTCCAATTTCCGGACTTTCCATTTCTCACGAAAGTTCCAGCCGATATAATACCACAATCGCGCAGTTCCGACGAATTAACCATAGGATTTTCTCGAAAATTTTTTATATCGAGATAATTCGCTAATTTTGCGATTTCCCCGTCGCTGTAGCTTTTTCCCAAAAACTCGGCGACTCTTTTAATGGCGCTCTGGAGATCCTGAAAAATCGTTACGTAGATCAATATCGAGTCGTTGGCAAATTTGAGATTTTTCTTTTTTCTCGATAATTACCTTCTGCATCTCTTCGTAAAACATAAAATGCAAATTCGGATGATTTCTCTGTGCCCAGGCCTCTTTCAGGTGTTCCCAGTAAGGGCTCCATGGAGCTGGAATTTTTTTTTTGTTTTTTTTTTCCCAAATATTCAATATTTTAGGAATTTTCTTTTATACGAATAAATTCAGATATAAATACGTACTCAAATCGTTTCGAAAATAATTCCAAAATTCGACAAAGTCTCCCTGATAGCCTTGCGTGTGAATTGCGCGATTCAGATGATACCACGATACGGCAACGTCCTTTGGATTTCGAGCCACGTAGATTATCTGAGATCAGAAAAAAAGAAAATTGACAATTTTTCACATTCGTTATTACTCCGAGAAAAAAAGAAAATTGCATAAACTTTTTTTTTAATAAAAGTTATAAAAAATGAATTATTACTTTGCATCCACTGTCCAAAATTCCGGGCAATAAGCTCAGAGGAAAATGAGACTTGATGAATCTCGGTGAGGCAAGACTTTCCAAAATTTTGTAACCGGGTATGGAAATGTTTTTGCATAATTTTTGCTTCTCCGCGTCTCCCTCGTTCATCGCAATAAATTCTTTCGTAACTTTCGGATGATTGAACATGCTGAATCTAGTCGAGGAATTTAAGCAAAACAAAAAAATAAAAGCGATTATCCAGATGAATATAATGTCACGTCAGGCAATAATTGAAAAATCACTCAATTAAATTTTTTGATATTTTTAACATCCGTTCATGTAATCAATTGTTTTTTAAACCAATTGAACAATTACAATTAAAATCTCTGGTACATTCTTTTTTTTTCCCCAATTTTACGAATAATTTTTTGTTTTCTCAAATGTTAGGACAAATGACTCAGCTATCGCGGATTTTTCTCATAGAGAACCTCGAACTGTGAGAAAGATAAGCGATAGATAAATTCTGATTTGTCACGTGGGGGAAGAAAGATATGATTTTTATTTTATTTTTTTTTATTAGAAAAAAAAAAAAAAATTAGACTTACTCGAGAAATGGAAATCTCTCAGCGAGATAACGCTTCTTTGCGCTCTCGAAATCCAAATCGTTGCTGAGCAACCATACCAATTCTTGTGTCCACGTTGTGCCTGATCTAGGATACGAAAGAACCCACGTGTCGCTCGATCTGATCTTGAACTTGTAAAAACCTTCGCCCTGTTCGGTGTATCGATGCGGAAAGAAATATCCTTTCTCGCCGACCTTCACCCAGCCAGTTCTCTCACCCCTGAATCTTTCAAGCATTTTATCCGCAATTTTGGCTTCCAGAGCTTCGTACGTTGGTAATTTCAGAGCCATCACTTTCCTTATAATTTTTTTTTTCTTCCCTTCCTTTACTCTTATTTCAATTTGTTTGTAAATCGTTGCTTTTATTTTTCAATTTTTATTTGTTTGCTTTCTTTTTTTTAGTCACAATTTGTTTGTTAAATCTCGAAAGTTTCGTTGTCAATCGACGTTATCCGCGAGTATACCTCGATCCGAATACTGACTCTGCCTGAAGATCCTCGTAGCGATTTCTCGTTGATCGTTACACGAGTGAAAGTTGTAGCTTGACCCACATATCCCTTTCCCAAGTCTCGTTTTTTACATTTCGACGAACCGCGACTCATCAAAAAACTCACCAACACTCATCAACACTCACACACCATTTTTTCATTTGGGACTTTGAATATTGAAAAACAGAAAAATCTTTAATTGTGTATTTCAATCATTTTTTTTTACTTCCTCATAAATGAAGCTTTGTTTTCGTAAGAAAAAAAACAAAAAATTCGAGTTTTTCATGCCAACGCATGTTCAAAATGTCCCAAAACATCAAGAAACACGTTTATAAAAAATATCCGTGTGTGTTTGTGATAAAATCGATGTCCACGCTTTACTTTCGTAAATTTAAAGCTATCGAGCCATAAATTTTTATGCAAATAGTCCAAGGGGCAAGGATGATTGGTATTTCAATTTAGCCAAAATTTCTTGAGGGATTGTTGGGATTTTATAAATTTTTTAAAATTTTCAAAAATCGCGGTAATCGCTTTGACCCTCACAATTATAAACGCATCGAGCCGAAACTTTTTGCACGAATAGTCTGTGATAACAAGGATGATCGGTATTGAATTCGTCGATAATCCATTAAGGGATTACGAATAAAGGATCACGAGATATACTAATTAGAATTTACAAAAAAGCGTGCAAATTAAATCTTTCCTCATTCATCCGAATTGTTTTTTTTTTTCAATCAAGCCAACTTCAGATTATAAGTGTGAAGAAGAGAGAAGAAGGAATGGGTGCAAAGCATGTTGCTTTTTTTATCATTTTTTGCGGACTCCCAATGCTCCTAAAAAAATTAAAAAAAAAAAAACAATCCAGATGAATGAGGAAGCAATGTGCAAGTTTCTAATGTGCACGCTTTTTTTTTTATTATTCAGTAATGAGCAATTTTTCAATTTAAAGTATTTAGTAATAAAAATTTTCGAGTTATTCAGTCATTTTTGTAACCTCGTTGAGGATGAAATGTGTTTTAAATGTGCCATAACGTCAGAGAAACATATTTAGAATAAATTTCCCCGATGGATGCGTGTGTGAGATGAGGTTCAAAATCTAAACTTCTATAATATCGGAATGGCATGACCGATCGGACTGAAGTTTTGCACGCGAGTTGAGCTTAACGAGACGCTCGGATTTTATTTTCATTTTTTTTTTTTTTTTTTTTCATAAAATATCTGTTAAAACCATAACTCGTGCAATTTTTTGCATTACCTGGCTAAAACTTTATGTACAAGTGTACTATCACTGAATAATCGCTATTGAATCCGGAAAAAATGGACCGATGCGTTATAAAGTTATGGAATTTTCCATTTTTTGTTTTTTTTTTTAATTCGTATTTATCGATTCTCCAAGCTGGTACAATTTTTGAGTAACTTTAAGAAATTTTACGACTATCGGGGCATCAAGCTTACCGAGCTTAGGCTTGAGCGAGAAACATGTCCGGTATTGAGTTTCACAAGATTCAATAAAGCGGTTATTAATTTTTTTTTTTTTTTCCCATTCCATTTTGTTTTCATAAGTTTGTATGTCGCGAAAAAAAAAAACACTCAACCATAAAAATCGGAGATAAAGAAAAATTCATTTAAAAAAATTGATTTATTATTATTTTGCACAGTTTCATAGGAACTTTCGGTTACAGGCGCGCGAGGCTTGCATTAGCTAAGTGTAATTAAAAATAGGAAAAAAAAAAAAACAAATTAGCGTATCAGTCTTCATGGTAAAATATGTTGCGCAAGATTGTCACGATTATCGGACGGGGTCAGTCTTGGAAAAGTAATATATGAGGTAAATTGGTAACATCAATACTGCGACGTGAGCTTAAAAAATAATACTAAACACATGCGAAAGTAAAGAAAAAAAAACGTTATAAAAGTGGCAACGTCGAGCCAGGAACATGAATGTTGAATTATCCCTAATTAATACTAGTATAGGCACATTTTCCTTTTTTTTTTTTAGGCACAATTTCTTCTTTTTTTTTGGGAGAATTTTTGTTTTTCCTCGACGAGGGAGACAGAGAGCGTTGATCGAGTTCTCAGGTACATGGGATCGTGCTCTCGACGATAATTGTCGCTAAATTATCTAGGCTATCGTCGTTAGATCGTGGAAAATTCAATAACTCGATCGCTCTTCCCTCCTCGTTTATATCGGAATCAGTCTTTTTATAATCAGCCTTGACTGACGAAACGTCGTTTCTCACCTCGATGGTCTTGCCCCTGTCGTTCTCGAGACTTTTTGCCTGACGTCTTCGTACTGACAACAGAGCGACGAGCTCGGGATTAGCGAGAAACGCCTCGCATCGTTTTGTATGCATTTTCATATTGTCGTGACGATTGAACGGACGATTGCAGCCAGGACAGAAAAATCTGATTAAAAAATAAGGGAAAAATATGATATTAGCAACAAAATTTTGATCAAAAGTGTAAATGATTTTTTTTTTTTTAAATTCTATCTCAGCGAGAAAGTTTGTAGAAAAAAAGGAAGAAAAATTGTTTCAACCTTTTGTCGCTGTGAACAGCCATGTGGGCAGCAAGATGGGACTGCTGGGCGAAATCCTTTTGGCATTTATTGCATTTGTACTTTCTTATACCCTCGTGTTTCAGGAGATGCTCCTTGAGTATGTGGCTGCTTTTATAGACGTTCGAGCACAGTGTACACTTGTACTTTGCGGCTGAATGGACCTGTGTCATATTTCACATATTCAATCAATTTTACCACACTTGGGGATTAAAAAAAAATAAAAAAATTTTTTAAAAATTTACCATGCACGTAAAAATTAAGAATAACATTAATATTAATTTAATATTAATGCTAATGTTATTTTATATTGTAAAAAATTCTCCCATCTCTCGATTTTTCTATATTCAATAATTTATTACGATTAATTTACGAAATTTTTCCTTGCCAATTTCGGAATTTCTTACGTTTTGATGATTATTCAATGCTTTTTTGGACTTGCAACGTTTGCCACAAACGTTACACTCGTAATCCTTGCTGTGAACGTTAACGTGATGTCTCTTCAGTGCCTCGCTGTTGCACAAGTATATCGAGCACAATTTACACATATTGGCCGCCTTGTCCTTGTTGTGAACGATCAAATGAGCGCGGAGTCGACCCTTCGAATAAAACTCTTTGCCACAAACGTGACAAGTTATATCCTGCGAGAGACACGAGACATGCTCAATCAGATGCGGATTTTTAATTACAATTTTTTTTTTTTTTCCAATCGACCATATTGAAGATTCCACTGACATTGTTTTCGAAAAATAATAACAGTATCGCCAAAAAATTATTAATAAATTTATTTAAAAAATTATTGTCCATCGGAATTGTTCTTATTTTTTTGTCATTTCCAATTAATACGTCGATCCTGGAAAAATCAAGAAATTGATTTCGTATTGTTGAATTTTTTTTAACCAATTTGTCAATAATTTTTCGACATTATTATTGTCCTTTAAAATTTTTATCCCCATCACCGCGTACTCGCGGAGAAAATAATAGAGTAGAAAGTGCTCTGCAAGCGGTAATTTTCACTGCAAAGCATAGGAAAATGAAGAATTTACTCTGCAAACAGTAAAAATCACCATTTGAAGAGTGAAAACTACTGTGTGTAATGGAAAAAGTACATCTTCACTGGGTAAATTTTATCCCAGGATAAAAATTACATTTATCTGCAGCATAAAGTACCTTGCCACACGTGAATTTTACTCGATAGCATAGTAAAATTTACTCAATAGTATTACGAAATTTATTTCAAGCTGCAAAGTATATTTTACCGTACACGTTGAATAATTATTATTACTTCGTTTTTATTGTACGATTTACTATTTACGCAGTGATTTCTCCATAGCGGTATAGCGAAATTTCCATTTGATACACGAAAGTTATTTTTGTGATGTGCGTAGTAATTTAAACTTGGCGCTATGAGTAATTTTTCCTCTGCTGGCAGTAAAATGTACTACGACTCGTCGGAAGATTTTAACTTGCGGCTTGTTATTGCATAATTTTTAAATTTTTCATTAAAATATTTAATAGCCACATCTGTATTTTATTTGTAGACCCTACTATTCCACAATTAGGTATAAAATGGGATAACTGCGCAGTACTTCGTACCGTACAACTGTAGCATAATTTTTTAAACATAAGACTGGTAAGATCTCTGCCCTATGAATTTTGTAATTTTTTATTAAGGATCGCAGAAAAATTTGCTTTCAAACATGTACTTTCTTCAGTGCAACAGAGCAACAGGTACTAAGGTAGACGTACCAGTTGTGGCCACTTTAAGCATTTTCGAACATTCATTTATGAACAGTGTTCACATTATTGCAAATTCAGAATTGAAAAAGTGATCGATGCAACCTAAAAGGTACACAGAATCGAATTGCTGTCATTTAAAACCTTTTCTGATCATAATAAATAAGAAAATAGGAAATTCTCATTTTCACCATTTTCACCATTTGTGGCCATAATTGTACTACTTTTGGTCCTTATGGTCATCCGAAGTACCAATTGTGGCCACCAAGCTTTGAATTGTGATTGGCCATAAGCTGGCCACAAATAGAACAACCACATTTTGAATGTACCACTTTTGGCCACGGCGTATTTTTCAAATACTTTAGCTGATATGTCAGTTTCTTGTGATTCCAACCCGCAAAATGAGCTTTAACTCATAAAATATACATTTTTTATGGGGCGAAATGACTTTAGATAATGAGAAACCGTAGTCTTCTCATCTCGGGATCCCTCAACACTTCTGACAAGAAAACTACACAAACCGCTCAGCATTGACGCATTTCGTCATATTTCGTTAAAATAAATTAGTAGCGTTGATAATAAATTGAATAAAGCAATCGATATTGGTGCGGAAATATCTTGAATATCGAAATATTATGCTCGATAAAGTGAACATAGCCTTGAAACTTTGAGAAATTCGAGGGAAATGCGAAGTAGCCACAAACGGTACAGTGACCACAACTGGGACGTCTACCCTATTTACTCGAAAAAAATTTTACTATGGAGCAGTAGGTGAAACTGCCTTGTGGCACAATCGTAGTTTATCTCGCAGAAGGATGAATAGTACTAGGCTGCCAAGTCAATTTTTACTATGTAGGACGGTAAAATTCACTAAAAACCCTCATGTGTCTCTCTTCTGCTGCACTAGCATGGTAAATTTTACAAGATATACCAGTAAAATGTACGCTTTTCTTTTTTCCGTACTTTATCGCCAAATCTTAGGTTTAGCTGGAAAAATAAATTAGAAAAAAAAAAAAAACGTAAAATCGAATAAATTTACCTTCACCGGCTTGTGCGTCGTTTTGTGATAACTGAGAACTTGTCTGCTCGCGCTCGTAAAATTGCAAATATCGCAACCATAGGGCCTCAGGCCCGTGTGAGTATTCATGTGTTCCTCGAGAAGGAAAGCCGTGACATAACGTTTCTCGCATATCTCGCAGACGTAAGGTTTTATCTTGAGATGGCTCTTTCTCACGTGGCAGCGTATATTGCTGACCGTTACGGTGGAAAAATCACAGGCATTGCAACGATACGGTCTCATGTCCAGGTGTCCCCATATGTGCACCTGGCACTTGTCCTGCCGCGTGTAAGACGCGTCGCAGAGCCTGCAACCAAATTTCTTTCGATCAAGAAAAATGAGCTTGTCGCCGACGAGCTGCTCGTCAACGGCCGACATGTCGCAGGTGTAAAATTTCTCGATGGCCTCTTTTTGCTCGTCGGTTATGAGATCCGTGATTTTCGTCATTTTTTTCGTCTCGGCGTTCTCGTCATCGTCGTTGGATTCCTCCTGATTTTCCTCGTTCTCGTGAATTTTCAATTTCTTCGAAGCCAAACGAGGCTGCCTCCTCTTGTCAATCGTCGACGCGACGTTTTCCATTAATTTCGTATTTACGAATTTTTCAATCACGCTCTTTCTCGCGATCTCCATGGCGGGCCGTTGTTTCAAAATTTTCTCGCTCTTGCCACGGGACTCGTCTAGTTTTTCAGCCTCGTCACCGGAGGCCGGTGACTCGTCGTGTGATTTTTCCAAAGCCCGAGATTTCGGACTCTCGCCGTTCGGTAATTGCAGGAAATTTGGTATCCAAACGATTTTATTCGATTTGAGGATTTTTTCGTTCTTCGCGGTCGGAGCAACGGAACGATTTTCGATCTTCTCGAGCTTTACGATCGCGGGAATTGTCTTGCTCTTTGGGGATTTAATATTTTTTTTCTCGTTTTTCAATGTCTCAGGATTATTTTTGTCACCGGGGGATTTTATAGCCGAATAGTCGGTTGTTTCAGCCTCCGAGACTTTTGGACAATTGTTGATTTTTTTTGCTTGCATTGAATCGTTATTTTCTGGGGAGTTTGGAGATTTTACGATGGATCTCAAACATTTTTTCGTTTCCTCGATTTTTCGGACTTTCTTCGCCTCAGTCTCATTCGGTTTCATCTCCGCTGCAGATCCGTCGGATTCATGAAGATTTATCTTGGTACACTTATCGGCGCTTATGAGAGTTTGGATTTTTTCAATCTTTTTTATTTCCGGATCTGTTTGCCTCTTTCTCTTGAGCCCGGATTTTATTATGGGCATGACGTTTTCCTTGTCCGAGTCCACGTCGTACGAGGATTCCAGTGGCGTTGGAATCTCCGAATTTTGATGGCACTTCTGGATCGAAAACGTAAAAAGAGAAAATAGATTGCGAATGATAATATTTTTTTGACATAGAATCAATTCTTCGATCGTTCATTTTTAATCCACAAAACAAAATGATTAAATCAACGACAGATTAACGATTTTTATTTTCAAAAAATTAATCAAAAATTATCCTTCATTAAAATCATGACGAGCAATTATTATTTTATTACTAATTATTGTAAAAGAAAAAATGAGTGTAGATCAAACCAGATGTTATATATAAAAATTAATTTATATATATATAAATTCTATTAATAAATAAATTAATATTATCATAAATAATTAATCATTTTTGTGTATCTTAATTTTCCTTGGAGATAAATTCTCACCTTTGCCTCGGCCAATTTCTCCTGAGTCTCGTGACACTGGTCGTGAAAGTCACACAAAAATTCCAAAGCTCCGAGGCATTTAACGCAGACTTTGTGGGACAAACCGTCGGCTTCGTTTATCTATAAAAATCACCAATAAACATGATAAAATAAAATCTACGAAAGTTTTTTTTTGATTTGGGAACTCGGGATGGAGGTAATGTAACATAACGCGAGTGGCAATGCGACACCTGGTGAACGCGTCGCGAAATAAACAAGATGGCCGATTTAAAACTCCAATTTTGAGCCAAAGGATTCATAAAAAAATGCTGATATTTGTGCATTCTCCCGAATCAATTCAAGATCACATCATATTCGCAGGTTTTTTTCGATTAAGTTCGTAGAAAATAACTTTGAGTGCGTTTTAAAATATCTTTTTTTTTTCAAAATTACGTCTAACCTCAAAATTTTTAATCTCCAAGCAGCCATGACAGAGTTGATCGATGTGAAAATTCGCCACCGTATGGGCACATCGTGGTACTCGAATTCCCAAAAAATTATCGTCGTTACGATGCAATAAGGTACAATGAGATTTAAATAATAAATAAATAAGATTGTTCTTCTCGAAAAATATCATAGCTTTATTCGTGTAAACATTGGAATATTTAAATGAGCATATCCTTGGAAAAAAAAAAAAAAACTAATCTTTAAATCTCCTATCTCACTTTTTCGTTTTTCTCCTTCATTCCTCGCTTAATTCTCTAGCTTATTAATTAATCACGCGTGTTTTTTTTTCCTTTCTTTAATTTATTTTTCGCACATTCTCCCAATGGGGAGGTGGTGGGGATAGACTACGATTTTTATTTTTTCGTCTTATATAATAATATATAATAAGAGTAAAGACTTATTGCGTCATTTAGTTGGATAACGAAGTTGAACACCGTTCGGTCAGTTGTCGCTCTTGATTTTCAGTTTCCTTCTCTTTTTCATATTCTTCATTCTCAATAGGCCGACTGTTTTGTTTTTTTTTTTGTCTCATTACATCATACTGAACTCGTTTAGGACAATGTTCTCTAAATCTTTACACACACACACACACAACCGAAAAAACATTCATTTTAAATCAAGTTCATCAAGATTTATCGAATTGAAATAAAATTTTTATCATTCCAATTTAAAAAAAAATGGACTTGATTTTTCAATGAAATATTTCGCCGCAGTCAACCACTCGTATCGCGTTTATGCTGTTGAAAAAATTTAAAGGCACTTTATTTTTTCGATAATTATTATTTTTTTTTTAACGACGCATCCGACGTCAATATCAGGAGTAAAATTCATTAAAATCGTAATCCAGATAATTGTTTCGTACTTTCAGTACATTTTTTCCCCCCTTGGGTTACATAAATTCTGCTGTAGAGCATATATATATGTATGTATGTGTATATATATATATATTTTATAAAAAATTTGCAAATTTTTTTTCCACGCATTGAATATCTTTTTTCCGGGAAAAAACCTGAATTATCTCGTGTGTAAAATTTTTTTTATAGAAAATAGATTTTTTTTTCGCTTTTCAAGATCCCCGAATGAGGGTGTCTCGTGTCTGGAAGACCACTTTATCGTACGTGACAGTTTCATCGATTTGCACGTTTTTTTTTTTCAACATTTTATATATATATATATATCTATTTTTTTTTTGTATACTAGAAGTGTAGTAGAAAAAATTGTCTTTCGTTAAATTGGCACTTGACAGAGCTTCGTTATTCGTCGCTAATTTCTTCGAGCTCAAAATTTCAAACAGCTGATAAATCGTTATTCTTGAAAATTTCGTTAAGAATGCACAACGGTGCCGCGTCGGAGGCAACATCAATAAGTATTTGGCAAAAATATGAGAACGATTCGTCAAATAGAAATTAAATTTATGCCGTAAAAAGCGTCAACTCGAGTTTTTTTTTCGTTCTCCGCGCAGCCATCTTGCGCACGTATCATCGCCATTTTGCGTCTGTAACTCCGCCATTTTGTGATATCCTCGAATCAACGCAAAAAAAAAAAAGTAAAAAAATAAGTGCATCCTCACCGAAACTCGTAAAAAATATGTGCAATCTTTTTTTGTTAAACTTTCTCGTACTTGGAAAAAAAAAAATCTATGTAAATAGGCCTTGTTTGGCACACGAAAGACATGCCCTTAATCCCCCCCCCCTCCCCTTGGTCCAGCAAATTGTCTCCCATTCACAAAAAATTTCTCAATTTACCGCGTACAAAATATTTTTTTTCTCTCGCTTCACCCGAGCGATCCATGGCTAATGAAAAAAAAAAAAAAAAAAAAAAATCGTTACTTCTCATTGGTATTGTTATCGGCTATGCTACCATCGCTCATCTCATTCCCATCGTTCTTTCCCGCTTTCTCAAAATGCCTCTTTCGATGAACCTTCATGTTGTCCCGACGATTGAATTTTCTCCCGCACTCGGGACAAACGTGAATCTTTTCGCCGTGTACATGACGATGAGCGGCAAGATGACTCGCCTGCGCGAAGCTAGCACCGCATTTTTGACAAACATGCTTTCTCAGGCCCTCGTGCTTCAGCAGATGCTCGTTTAGGAAGGCTTTCGAGGCATAACGATTGTTGCATACATTGCAGACGAATGGCTTTGGATTGGAATGTTGCAATACGTGGGCCTTGTATTTCGACGCGACTTTGAACGTTTTCGAGCATATTTCACACGTATAGGTTGTGGCATGGCGCGACTTGACGTGCTCATTGAGTACGGCGAGACTCGAGTAGAGATTGTAACAAAAACGACAGCGAAAGTTTCGTCGATTCTTCAGATGTACGCTGCCGATGTGAGAAAGCAGGCGTGTACGAAACGGGAATACCTTGCCGCAATATTCGCATGCGAGATTTTGCGGCGGTTGATGAGACTTTACGTGCATTTGCAACGAGACCTTGTGATGATAGCTCTGCGTGCAATTGCCGCAACGATAGGGCTTTACGCCTTTGTGTACATTGTCGTGCTCGGTAAGATCGAATTTCGATCTGAAGCGTTTCGGGCATTTGGGACACTGCATCGGTCGTGGATTCGTGTGCGAGCATCTTATGTGCTTCATAACGTCGGATTTACAGACGAATTTTGCGCAGCACAATGTACACGCGTATTGCTTTATTCCAAGATGCGTTTTCACGTGTACCATACATTTGTCCCGTCTCTCGTACATTTTGCGGCACAATTTACACGCATAACCCGTCTGACTGTCGACATACTCGATATTATCGTCGACGCGAATTTCCTCGCCGTCGATGCGAAACAGCTCTTCGGGATTTTGATTTGTCGACAGACGTTTCTCCATCTCCTCGAGCTCGTCGATTCTCGTTATACCCGTTTCCATGCTCTTGCTGCGCTTCGACGAACCATTGACGATCGTACTGACGATCTTATCGATCTCCGCGTTGTTCTCATTCTCGAGAAGGCTCACGATACCCGAGCCAACGAGACACGAGCCCTGATCCGGGAATACCTTTGCCAGTACGGTCACGAATTCCGTGTCACGTTTCTTACGGCGCAGCTCAAGGGTAAAGCTTATGTCCTCCGTGTCGCCCTGGCGTTTCGTCGATTCTTTCACGGAAACTTCCATGTCCGGCGACGACGATACCACGGTCAGAACTTTGTTAAGCGCCGACGTTGGAATTTGTATCATCGATTCGTTATTTTCGCCGTTAATCTTTGAATTCGGCGATTCTTTGGTCGATATTTCCATCGTTTCCTTGCTCTTGTCGGGTGAATCACTCTGACTGCGCAATCTGCGCGCAATTGAGACGGTTTTCGTACAATTAACGCTCGTCAGGGGGGCCGATGCTGTGCTCGTCGTCGTCGTTGTCGTCGTCGTTGCCGTCGACGATGCCGTCGAATTACGACTGCGCAACCAACGCTTGTTGACATTCTCCGCGATCGGTACCGAATTATTGCGTATCTCGCTATCGGGTTTCTCATTCTCACTCTGAGATATCGATCGGCGACGCGAACGTAATTTCTTTTTTGGCTTTGCTTGTATATTTTCCGTTGTTATCGTTGCTTCCTTCTCGTATGACGTTATCTCGATGTCATTTTCCAATCGCGGATTGAGATTTTTGTCAGTGCTATTGTTGTTCGTCGAGGCAACCGCCGGCACCGATGGATCCTCGATTTTTAGCTCTTCCTGGGGGATAGATCGGTTTTTTTTTTTTTTTTTTTTTATGTATTTAGACCTGTCCTTATCGGGGGGCTTTGTGGAATTTTTAGTCTTAGTATCACAATCGACTTCAAATGACCCCAAAAAAATCCTCCTAAAACGTAATTTTTTTATTTTAATATTATCCCGTGCCTACAGACACCTACTTGTTTCTGTTCGAATAACAATGGGACATTTTATTTTTTATTTTTGAGTAAAAATGTCTTTGAAAAGCCAGCGAAAACTGTAAATACTTGCCTGCCGATGGCTCTCATGGATGGATAATTCGTCAGATCATAAAGTCATGGAAGTTGATTGTTATTCAGCCTTATTTCGATTAACAAAATCGCAAATTGCGAATTATTACTTGATATATTTCTTTTCTCAGTATGCTTGAACTATTCGAAAACAAAAAAGTTCTTATCTCTTATTCCTTAAAATCAATAGTATTTTATTTAGGATTTTGCTGAACTTCAGAAAAATACGACATTTCAATAAAATTATCATGATAATAACGATTTTGCACAAATAATGATCACAATCTGCTACAAAAGTTAAAAAATTATGATTTATTTCAGTGTAAAATATCATCGATCATTGAATACATCTGTTCATTTTTTCACTCGTAATTTTTTCATAAGAGTTTCTTTTTTTTTAAATCAGGAAACTTTTTTCTGTATTCCTCAACGACCTGCAGAATATACTACTTTTGTTCTTCATTTTTGGTAAGAATATTATTGTATACTTCAAATAAATAAATAGCCCTTTCTGCCGTGTCGTTGAAGACTTAAAAATTTTTTTTTTTACTATTTTCATGCCTTCCTGAATGCTATCATTTTTTGGCCAAAGAGATGGATCAATTTCTAAAAACGGCTGATCGATTACAAATCTGTGAATAAAAGTTTCGAGTTTGCGACGTTACAAAATCATCCACCTCTTTGTCATAATATATAAATTAACAATATATTTGAGACTTCGACTCGTTTTGGGCAATTTTCATCGAATCCTTCGACTGAACCTAACTCTAAAACCATGCGACGTTTCAGAGTTAAGGTCAGTCGAAGGATTCGATGAAAATTGCCCAAAACGAGTCGAAGTCAACGTCAAAGATATTGTTAATTTATGTGACAAAGAGGTGGATCATTTTGTAACATCACAAACTCGAAACTGTTTTTACAGATTTGAAATCGATCAGTCGTTTTTAGAAATTGATCCGTCTCTTTGGCCAGAAAATTATGGCTTTCAGGAAGGCATAAAAATAGTCGAACAAAAACAAGTAGGTGTCTGTGGGCACGGGATAATATTAAAATAAAAAAATTATGTTTTAAGAAGATTTTTTTTGAGTAATTTGGAGTCGATTGTGATACTAATACTTCAAAAATTCCACCAAGCCCCTAATAAGGACAGATCTAATGTATATAGATGTACCAGTGGGAGCAAGATTTTTCTTTTTCTCCGTTGATTATACTCCCGAGACGATATCGGTCCTGGAGGATCTTTTTTCGCTACAGCGAATATTTTTTACAATTTGAAAAATGATTTTTTTTCGAATTTATCAATATATGTAAAATTATTTTGCAAAATGAATCAATTTTGTCGGATGTAGAAAAAAAAACTTTCGAATTTTTAATTGTTTTTCTAATTTTTTTTATCTCAACTTTGCACATTTTTTTCGATCCTGTGAAAGCAAACACAAAAAACTGCTACTCGTTACATTTTGGAAAAAAAAAAAAAAAAAAAAAGGTAAGCACAGTTATATTTCGTGACCGTCGTAATATATTTAAGATCGAATAAACGATGCTACGAATAAATGAAGAATTGTCAAAGAAAATTGGCGAAAAAAAAAAAAAAATCGTCTCGGGAATGCAACAACCAAGGGAGAATTGTTGCACGGCGTCTCACCCCTCGCCGCTTATTCCAATCCAATCCCAAAAGACTGTTCAAATTTGGAGTGGGAAAAAAAAGTTCGGAGAATACCGTGAGCCGTCGGGTTAGAAGAGAGCGAGGGGCTGAACCGAATCGCGCATGAGTTTGCATCTCGAGTAAGAGCGGTAGGAAGCGAATTAAAATGGAGGAGCTTTTCTTTTCTTTTTTTTTTTTTTTTTTTAAATCATAAATACTTGAGGCACTTACAGCGTCTGTTAACGGCGGCAGATTGTATCGTTCGCGCAACACATGTTGGGTGCGTAGACACTCCTCTTGGAAGTCGCAAACGAATTCGAGCTTGCCCAGACACTGTACACAGATCGCCTTCGGCAGAGGGTCCGTTTCATCAATCTGCGATTCAAACAAATTATATTCATCTGAAATATTTTTCTTTTTTTTTTTTTTATTTTCTCAAGAATCATCGTTATCGTGATCGACGCGTGGATTTCTCGATTTTTCGCGAATACAAAAGCAAGATTCAACGAATTTTATGTTTTTTTTTTTTTTTTTTTTTTTTTCTTCATCGTAAACGACGAATGACCAATGGATGAGATTAATATCGATCCCTACCGCTCTGCAGATACAAATTTTTGTCGATTCGACCGAGACCCGATGTAAAATCATTGGCCCCTTCGTACATCTATATATTCAACCGGATATTTTGAGTCTTTGCAAAGAAATTATTTTCTTTTGTGCGCGGCGCCATTCTCCTTGAAATTCAAAAATACATCCCAGCGACGCTTTTCTTCTGTGAGGGCTTTGTAGTTTTCTCGATTTTTTTTTTCAAACGTCGAGGCTATTTGGGTCACGGAGAGGAGAAATATAGAGCCGAGATGAGGAAATTTTGATGAAAGATTCTTTCTGGCGCAGGGATAACAGTTTTATGGCTGCGCTACGGGAGATAGGGGGTAATGAGGTTCGGGTAAGAAAAATTCGCATGTTCCCGCCGTGAGCACAGTCTTATGAATGGCCGGAGCCAAATATGCGTTGTCCTTTGAATGACTCCAAGATTTTGGACTGTGCAGGGCCACTTTTTTAGGTTAGATCCAAAAAAAAAAATGCATTTTTTCCATCTTGCGCTGCCCGAACAGCAACGAGTCGGGTTAATACGTCGATTGCTCGATGAAATCATAATATTCATGAAAAAACGAGCATACGCATCGATATTTTCGAAGATAATCGCAAAGTAACATTCGATAATGAAGGTTATGTCAACATAACCTTGAATCGTAAACGCGGTTTGTTTTGATCGATTCCCATTTAATCATTGCCTTAAAATATATAAATATAGAATTTCGTTGTTTCGAGAAGGACGTTTGTCAATATTTTTTGCTTCGAGCAACGTGAAAATTCATACCTAAATAATCATAAATCGTAACTTACGAAGAAAACTCACGAAATTGCGTGAAACATCGATCATAATTAAATTATTTTTTTTTTTCAATACTACTTCCGTGTAAACTCCTGGAACGAACACAAAGCTCAAATGAAAATCAACGAGTGTCCTTTTGATTTAAACGCCTAATTTCGTGATCTGCGAAGTTTCTTCACCGACAATGGCGACCCCCATTGCCCTCGATGTGGAGAAAAATTGCGGCGTCCTACCGTCGCCATTTTTTCTAACCCCTTGTAGATGCAAAATGCCCTCTTTCCACGGACGCCCCCTCCCCCCCTTTCCGCAAAGCATGCGTTAGTTCAATTTTGCAAAGAAACTCACCAAAATGTTGATTTTCGTATGAATCTTGATGCCGAGAAATCGCTTCGTACCCTCTTCGCCGAAAACATCGATGTATATACTCTCGCATTCACCGCATAGCCTGCAGATTTGCGCCTCCTCCAGCTTCATCTCCATTTTTGTTTACCTTCAAGGCTGGCCAAATACCGTTCTCTACTACTTGAAACAGCCTGTGTTCCTTCACGCTGCTCGAATCTTCTTTCTCGCGAACGAAAAACTCCCGTCTCCCGGCCTACCGGTTGATGCACGATGTTTCGTATATTCGCGACTGTAAACTGTCGTTCTTGTGGCAAGTCGAAAAACGCGTACACCGACAAAATCATCTAGCAGGCCGCCCACACCGGTTACGATTATTATTTTTTCGCAAGTGTAAACCCCCACGTTAAGAAAAAAAAAAAAAAAAAAAAAAAAATGAACTGAAATCTCCGTGATATCTATTGGAGTACTTGAGTCTACTCTACCACTCTCCTGTCGGCCGGAGAGAGAAAGAGAGACTCGCCTTTGTGTGCAACGCGCTATACTGACTTTGTGATGTCCTTTTTTCCGTTTTTCGCGGACACCGTGCACACACACCACGCTTGCTCTCTCTCTCTCTGCCTCACCGCTCGCCAAGTAGTATCACTTTGAACTGCGCGTCCCTTTTGTTTACCCCCGGATTCTTATGTATTGGAGTTGGCAAACTTTTCCAATGATCCCATTGGTTTTCCGCGGCCACGAATTTCTTTGCGGTTATCGATTATCGTATTCGCGCGTGACAATCGATTTTCGATTATCGGACAGCTTCAGAATTGGCGTTCGCTGTTTCGATTGGTCGATTGAAACGCGGAAAAAACCAGGATATTGGGAGCGTGACAAGGCGCACTTCATGCAAACGCGCCTTTCTGCCTTTCCCGTCCATTTCCGGTTTTAAGTAGTGCTCTTCCCGTCCCCGTGTTTTCCCCGTCACATTCTTTTCACCAAGATGGCGCCCAAACCGAAGCCGACGGAGAAAACAGGTAAGCCTTGAATGCTCATTACGATGAATTAGCGTCGATATTTATCGACGAAAGTCTATGAAAAAATAATATAGAATATTTTTATCGTTTTACAAATAACGCCTAAGTACCGATGGGCAATTTTTGTCCTTACGAGAATTCGTAAACGTCGGATTTAACGAGGTTAGAAAGATCATGGTATGGCCATGTGGCCGATCAACCTTTCAACTCACGAAGGCAATAATTCACTCACTCAATTGTTTAATCGTCAAAAACAAAAATCAACCAAAAAAAAAATACGTTTAATTCGAATTGTTCTCCCTGCAAATTTTATTCCCGATGACTTCGATATAAGTTCGCTGATCGATACAATAATTCATCATTCAATTCCTCTTTTTCAATTATTAATTTATAACAAATACATTGATTTGTTAAAATTATATTTGTACTCTGATATGGTAATATATTTGTGATAATCAAGGCGGTAAGCCTGCTGAAAAAAAGGCGGAAAAGGCAGAAAAAAAGCCAGCCGCAGCTGCAGCTTCGACTTCGAAGGTGACGAAACCCGCGGCCAAGCCAGCGGCGAAAAAACCGGCAGCGGCGAAACCGGCGGTGGCTAAAGCCGCGGGTAAGCCTGCCGCGAAACCTGCCGCAAAGGCAGCGCCCAAGCTCGCCGTTCCCAAGGGAAAGAAAAATGTTCAGGTGGCAAAAAAGACACCAAAGGGCGGCAAGGCTCCTGCTCCGTCCGTGCAGAAAGCTCTTAAAGCACAGAAAAAGGTAATTTTCTCGTGAGGAAAATCCGAATGATTATTAATTCGCTCGAAAATCTATCATTGAATTATTATTATTATTATTTTGAACTAGAAATTTTATCATTACGATATGATGATTTATGTGTGGGAATCTCTTTGAGAAACTTGTGAAAACAAATTATTTTAACACTTATCTGAATTTTTATGATTCCAATTATATTTGCATTCAGCTACCACATTGTCGAGTTTCTTCATATTTTTATTCTCGATTTTTTTTTTTTGTGAAAATTAGATCCTGAAAGGAGTCCATGGATCGCGAGTACGAAAGATTCGTACTTCGGTTCATTTTCATCGTCCAAAGACCTTCAGACCGCCCAGAAATCCTAAGTACCCGAGGAAATCGGTACCTAACAGAAATCGGTGAGTAAAAAATTTTTTTCTTTTCCTCGATTTTTACAAACATGAAGAATTTATGCTTCGAAAATACCGGACAAAGGGCGAAAAAAAAAAATTATAAGCGATTGAGTCAGCCTCAATCGCGTTTTCCTTGATTAAAAAAAAAAAAATGAACCCTCTAAAATTTATGAAAAAGGCTCAATTAAAAAATTTATCGTAACATCATGGTTGTTACGCATATGGAAAACTCGGAATTTATTTCCTCCCGGAATAATCAGGGAAATTTCAGGGAATTGAGAAAATTCTCGTCAGTGCCAAACAATTAAAATTTCAAATGATGTTGAAATTTGCATTGTTGGAATGCAACGAAAATCAGTTTTTTAAATAAAATAAAAATAATTTCCAGTACTGTCATATTTAGGCTCCAGGTCGCGAAAAAAAAAACCGAAAAAAAGTTTTAAACGATTTTCGACTTCAGAAAATACCGGAAATAATTTTTTTTTTTCTAAACCTATTTTCGTTGCGTTCCAACGATGCAAATTTCAATATCATAATTTCCAAAACTAAAAACTAATTTACTCCAAAGCTCTAAAGCTACACTTCTGCATTCGATTTGTCAATAAACAATTACACAATTATTATTATAAATAAGTGTTTATATTTATTTTTAATTTATTGGTACCGACAAAAATTTCCGTTTACAATAAAGAACAGGTTCGGTATTTGCATTTAATGTATCTTTTCTTTACAGTCCTTAAATTATTTTTTGTATTTCAGTTTTTTTTTTAATTTTTTATTTGAATATTTAAAATTTTCATGTATTTGAACTTGAAAAAAATTATGTTATCTAGTTCAATATTTATTTTTCAATATCAGGATCGAATTGAGAATTCCCCCAATGTTTTTTCAAGTGAGTTATAAGTGTTTTGTTTTTTGTGTTTTTTTTTTTTTTTTTTCACAAAAACGATTCATTGCTATTTTTATGTATATAATCCGTCCCGTATAACTTGTAAACATCCTCGTGTTTCCATGCACACGCTCTTTATTTTACCCTAATCTCCCTGAATTATTTGCAAAACCTGAAAATGTTGAAAACCTGGAATTATTTGCAAAACCTGGAAATGTTGAATGGAATGTGGAAAATCTGAAAAAGTCAGGAAATTTCTGAGTCAATAATGCCCAACAACCATGAACATGATGATCCAATCGTGGGAATCTCGTTGACCATAACGTGAAAACTCGATCACTCTTCTGAATTGTATAAATAAATTTCGCGCGATTCGTGACGATTGCTCGAGCATAGTTAATAAAAAAAAAGCTTGGTACGCTTTTGATTTTAATCAGCATGGACGCGGTCAATATCATCAAATATCCTCTGACCACCGAAGCGGCTATGAAGAAGATTGAGGACAACAATACTCTTGTGTTCATCGTTCACACGAGAGCGAACAAATATCACATCAAGTCGTCGGTGAAAAAATTGTACGACATTGATGTTGCCAAGGTGAACACGCTGATAAGGCCGGACGGCAAGAAAAAGGCGTACGTACGTCTTGCTCGCGATTACGACGCCCTCGACGTCGCAAACAAGATTGGTATCATATAAGAACTCTACCATCTTCATCTATCTGTATAAAAAAAAAATAAAAAATAGATTCTGTATCGACGTTCAATAAAATCTTTATGCAGAAAGCTCGATTTTTTCAAGGCTTATGAATTTTCTTGCCCAAACCGCCAACCCGTTATATTTAATTGAGGTGCTAAAAAAAAATTTCAGCGTAACGATTTTTCCGAATGCTTCTCCGTATGCTGTAAAATAAATATTTAGTCCGATATTTGAAAAATTATGGGAAGATCGATTTTTTCAAATGTTACTGCACTCGATCGGGGTCCCGATTTCTGTGCTACTGGACATCCCCTCCCTCTACCATTACTATAGATGCGCGATAAGCTACGTGCGGGGAGAGGCTTTTCTAATTTTTGTTAAACGATCGAAGAATTTTTTTTTTTTAATCACTTTGAAATTCCTTATACGCCATTGAGGATTTATGAGCCACATAATTCCAGTCGAAAAAATTTTTGGTAAGCACTCGAGAGTACTTTGCGTTGAAAAAAAAATTTGAAGATATATCGATTTTCAATAATAATGCTGTAAAATTATCAAAAAATTGTTGCAGAAATTTCCCGTAAAAATTTTTTTCGATTATACGTAACGAATTCCTCGATTTTTTTGAATACATATGAATTTTTCAAGCATTTTCTTATAGTTTTTTTTTAATTTTGAAAATTTTAAATTTGAAAATTGCATGAAAAGTGGTGAATTTTGGATATGTTCTCGTACAAAAGTTCTATGTTAACTTCACGAAGTATCCGGATCATTAAACGAATACTTTTATAAATACAGTTTTTTAAAATTCTAAAAAACATGACCATAAGAAAATTCTTGAAAAATGCATAAGTATTCAGAAAAATCGAGGAATTTGTTACATATAATTGAAAAATATTTTAACGGGAAATTTCTGCAGCAATTTATTGTCTAAACAATTTTTTAATAGTTTTTCGGCATTGTTATTAATTTTCGAAATCGATATTATTATCATCTTCAATATAGTTGATTTTTTTCAAATTTTTTCGTCGATAAACCGAGGCTCCTGCCATCTTGCGGTCACAATCAACACCGGACGTATACATCAAGCGCCATCTCTGAGCAATTTTTCATAAAAATTCACCAACAAGTCAATATACTGCAATACGCACGCACATGTATGCGAGTTTGTTTTTTTTTTTTTTTTCGTATCTTTTACCGTAAGAGAATTTTTGCGTAGTACACACGTACATCCGTCATTATAGATACAAAATAGTATAGGGGGACACGCACGCAAGTGCCAACAGATATACAATTTACAACATGGCTGAACGTAGGAAAAACAGGAAACGCAAAGAGGTAAGGATAGCTCATAAAGATTAATTACTTTTCTCATTTTTTTTTCCCCCTTTATCCCAGGAATATTTTTCATAAATCTTGCATTCGGGCTATAGTCGTTCGGGAGAGGGGGGGGGATTTCTGCAATTGGTCGACTAACTGTAAATCCATTTAACACGTGTAGCGGTTAGAAATTTTCAGAACGAGTCTTTGACGTATGACGTAGAAGAACTTTGGAATTTTTCTTTATCTTTCTTTTTTTTTTTTCACTGCGAAATTTTCATTCTTGTCTGTCGGTTTTTATGCTCGCGTTGGACAAAATTTTCGAATGGCATATGCTCGGCAACGTACTACTCGAACTTGCGATTTTCCCTCTCGACGCGAAGCAATAAAATTGAAAAATTGTAAATAAACATTTTAATGAAATATTTAACGCGAATCTTTGAGCTGAATGAAAAAAAAAAAGTATTGAGAACGGGTTTGTATGTTCCGTAGCCAGATTTTGCGGTAACGCTCAAAGTCAAGGTCATCCATCGGCCAGTTTTATAAATATAAAACCGGTCGGTTGTCGGTTGCAGAAAAAAAAATTTATTTCAATGATTTTTTAATTTGGGTGTTCGAATGGTGTATTTTTTTTTTTTTTTTAAGTTTTCATGATTTTTGGTGACGATCTCTGAATATCGAGTCAAAATTTACCAACGACACCAAAAAGTCAATTTTCTTGGTCAAAGAGCAAAAGCGACAGAGCCCAATGTGTTAAAAAGTTCTAAGCTATTATTATTATTATTACTTTTCACAATGTACATCCTCCTCCGAGCCTAAATTTTGCTTAATTTTTATTTGATTCATAATCGTTGACCATTCTTTATTATATTTTGCCTGCTCGTAAATATGTAACACGCGCAGAAGGTACTTTCTCTATGCAGAACTGGGGGGGAAAAAAATAGAAATTCGCATTGAAAAAAAAAAAAAAAAAACGCAATTTCAGGATTTATCGAATTCCGGTGACGCGTCTGGAACGGCAAGCGATAAGCCGACGAAAGAGGAATACGCGATAGCGAAGTGGATACGCGACAATGTTGCATCCAAGAAAACGAAATTTCTCAGTCACAATGTCGAGTATTTCACGGGTTCGCGAGCCGTCGGAGCTCTGTTGGAAAATTCACCGTGGAACAAGAGCCTGTTCGAGACGCGCGAGCAGGTCACGGATTTTCTCGACACGATGCTCAGACACAAATTCTTTCACAGAGCAAAGAAGATCGTCGTTACGGAGGAGGAATTGAATAAAATTCGTAGCGCCAAGAAAAAGGGCAACAAGGACCAGACGAGGGAGGATAAAAAGTCGGCTGACAAGGAGGAGGCGAAGGATAGCTCGAAAGAGCCCGCCGGCGATGGCAAGGACGGCAAAGAGAAGAAAGACGAGGAGGAGCGAAAGGAACCCAAGAAAAAGCCAAAAGTAAGTAAAAAAAATTTGTTTTCTCTTTTTCATGAAAAAAAAAAAAAAAAAGATAAAAAAACAAGTCAATTACAAGAACTAACGCGCTAAATATATGAGTCGACGGTTCGGATGGAAAAAAAAAATTATAATTGCAGTTATAATTATGCTTACGATAACTGCAATAATAATATTATTGAAATTATGATAATAATATGATAATAATGTTAATATTAATAATAATAATAAATTTATTGAGCATTTTCAACAAAAATACATTCATGATAATTACATCCAAATTTTGTAACATTTCATATAATTCATCCTATACGTGAAAAGTGACTTATATATTTAGCGTACAAAGTATTCGCGCTCAGCACATAGGTAATTGCAAAAGTGCCCTGAGCGCTCGTCCGCGATCTAAAAATTATACCAAGAAGAAAAAAAAAACTATAATAAATATTACTGTAGGATCATAATCATGAGGAACAGGATATTTTAATTAACAGTGTAAATGAATATATTTTGTAGACATAAAAGGACTGATACAATTACATAATCGAAATGAGCCAAGCTGCTCTACATCCTTACTCTTCGTTCACCCGATTCAAACTCCTCGCTCTTCGTTTTTTTCTCTTCCATGCACCCTCTCATATTCCCTCCTCACTCTCCTTACTCTCCACAATTCTCTCTCTTCTAAAGTGCAACCTCTCGAAACGTTGCACTGACCATACGCATTCTTCTAAGGAATTTCCAAACCTCTACCAGGCACAATTACGACCGTCATAAAACAAAAATACTTCTCGTCGCACGCCTCCATAGCCCATACTCTTAAGGAGGTTCTTAACATCAATTTGGTGCGGCAAAGGGAACGCGATGGCGCGGCGCGGGTGACGTGCGGAGCAGGTTGCGTTCGGCATTTGTTTCACCAAATATGTTTTCATTTCATTAAGGATGTATGAGCACAAGGTGGCGGGAAATGAGCGGAAACGTGGGCGCGGTGAGCGAGGGGCACGCATGAAACAAGAGAGAGTCGGACCGCTCATTATGCGACACACGCGAAAAATTTCCTTAAAATCGATAATTGTATGTCAAAAGGTTGGTTAACCCCCATTTTTTATGGAACGTATGGAATCGTGATAGTTTTCTGAACATTTAACAGTTTTAATATTGATCGTATCTGATCGTGAAAGATACGAATTTCTGTTTCAAAGTTGCGTCAGCCCAGAATTCGTATATGGCGTGGGATAAATATCTTGATTTCACGAATTAATTACTCGCGTAAAGAGTCGTTGACCCATTTTGAAATTTTGCAGGTTTTATCATATACACTTCTGCTACACCATATAAAAAATTCAGATTTTTATATGATCGTGAAGCTAGTGCTCATACATCCTTAATTTGCCATTACTCGCGCTCAATTCTGTTTACAAGTATATTTCACAATCGGAACGGTGAAAAACTTTCTTTGTGGGCAAATTATATCTATGAAGGTCTGATCTGTCGTTTAAGCGGTTCTTCGGGGAAATTTTGCCGTTTTTTCACTCCTAAAATAATCTCCAATCATAACTTCGAATACTTCTCCCATAAGAGCTCGCGTATAAGCGGGATATTTAATGTTTTTTTTTTCTCAACTACGCGGTCAAAAAATCTGAAATAATTACGGTGTATTTCTAGTACCAGCACAAACCTCCCCTCAAATTTTAGAATCATTCTTACCGTTTTTCTCTGGATTAAGAACCTCCTTAAGCAACACTTCATAAAGAACTTATCGTCTCTAATATTTAGTCTACAACCGTATTCTATAAATCGCTGGCGACGCGGCGCCTTCTTACTGTTTCACTTAAATCGTAACGCGCACACACTCGTACTAATTCACCGATCCCACATTAATGTTTCTTTAACGGATTCGTCACACCGATCTGCTAACCTATCATTCGACTTGGTACATCCCTAGGGATATCCTTCACAGACACAATTATCATTTTCTTACGCGCATGAGGAGGCAAGTTCAGCATTGAATTTCGTACTTCTGGGATTAAATGATTTGCGATCCTTGCTGCACAGTACAAGCAACATCTATGACCTATGCTTTTTGAGAATGGAGGGATTACGCATTTTTTAATAGTATTGCTTCTCATAGCTTTCTCTATTTGGGCTTGATTTTTTTTTCATTTGTCCAAAAATTTAGCGCAGACACGTAAAATTGTTGTCTCATGCCGAGGGCATCCCATTCGTTATATTAGTAGGTTTGTTGGGTATTGCTTATCTTTCCAAAAAAAAAAAAAAACTTTTGTTATCCTATTTTGGGTGGTTTGTAACGCATTCATAACATCGTCTCGCGCAACCCCCCAGCTTATAATTCCATAAAATAATATAGACTCAACTAGTGCATAGCACACGGTGCGTAGCTGAGCTCTGTTCAATATCGGTCGGAGTTTGTAGATTATACACTGCATATACTTCAATTTTTGTAGTGTATAATCGACATGGTGATCCCAGCGGAGATAACTATCAATAACGATGCCTAAATATTTAACTGAGCTAACAAGTTCGATTTTTGGGCAGTCGCAGTTGGCGCGACCCCCACAGTCTTCTTCGTGAAATTATATCCGATCGAACCGAGATAAACTGTCCCGATAGCAGCCAAAAGCTAGTGCTTGTGTTTTTTTTTTTTTTTTATGTTCAACGTGAGATAATTTGCACGAAACCAGTCCCTGAGCCTCGGGAATTCTCTTTGAGCTCTTTTCGCAACATCTTCCCATGTATTACCCTTGAACAATATTACAGTGTCATCCACATAGCTTATAATTTGACTTTGGGTTCCAATGCTAAAAATATCGTTTATGTAAATAATAAATAGTATCGGCCCCAATACGGAGCCTTGAGGTACGCCACTTACGCCACAATTATAACTATTATTATAATTATAATTTCAAAAATTTAATTAGAAACTCATATATAGAAACGTATATATAAATAAATATATAAACCATTACTTGCATAATATAATTATATAAATTATTGTATATATACAAGTTTTTTTTCAAGTTAAAAGTAAAATTACCGTACGACATTACCAATATAATACGACAATCGGCGTTTTTTTTTTTTTTAACGATTATAACCCGTCTAATTCTCGACGAAATCAATCGCAATAATTACTTTTTTTTTGCAGGTACGATTGGAGATGCACATAGAACAGTATTTCGCGGATTGCAACGACGCATACGTATGGATATACGAGCCCATACCCGTGTATTATTGGTTCTTCGGTACGCTGGTGGTTCTCGGGGCGATTGGAGTTTGCTTATTTCCCCTATGGCCATCGACGATTCGTCAGGGTGTCTATTACTTGAGTGTCGCTGGTGCTGGATTTTTCGTCTTCATACTCACACTCGCGGTCATAAGGGTCATTGTATTTTGCGTTCTCTGGTTATTGACACTCGGTAGACATCATCTATGGTTATTGCCGAATCTCGCCGAGGACGTTGGCTTCTTTGGCTCATTTTGGCCCCTCTATCAGGCAAGTAAAAAAAAAAAAAAAAACAATGAATGTTGCCCTTCTGGTTCATCGATTTCCCGACAATCGTTGGCTCGCAGCGATGATCCAATTCGAAAAAAAATATATCTATATATATAAATTCTTTTCGCAGTACGATTATTGCGGACCCTGCAGTAACGGTGAGAAAAAATCGAGCAAAAAAAAGAGGCACAAGAAGGACAAAGATTCGGATTGCGAAGATGGACCACCGCAACAATCGTGAGTCTCGAATTTCATTTTGTGTGTTTATAATAACGAATTTTATAAAATTGATAATTAATAAGAATTTTTTTCTTACTTTTCATTACTTATTTATTGAATAAATAATTGTGTATAAATCATAATGATAATAATAATGATGATTTTAAAAATAAATATTTATTTGCTTAAAAAATACGTGATCTCTGAATACGCGATCAGACAGTGACGTCACAACACCTCCAGTGCATCAGCGCCTCTAGCGGTAAAATTAAGAAATTCAAGCAGCTAATCATTCCTAACCCACAAAATGTTCGCAATTCGTAAATATGTAGTCTGTAAATAGGATTCAAACATGACTAATGTACCAGAACAATTGGAGAAAGTGTATAAATATTGTTTTGCACTATGTTGCAAAAATTACAACTGTAACAATATCAGAAAATGAGTTTATTTGGGTTAGGAACATCTCTAAATCTATTTTTGGCAAATTTTCGGATATGGCTTTCATGTATCCTTGAATTATTTGTTTTTTAAGTTACAGTATACGCTGTGATGTATATTGCACACACTCGTGCACTAATGATTTACTTTTGCGAGTTCGTTCACCGGCGGATAAAGTTTTCCGCCGGATATCCTATCCTTTTAACATGGGTTATCCGGCGGATAACTATTTCCCGGAAGATAACCCTAGGTAAAAAAAAACCGAGCATAATCTTACCCTATAGTACCAAGGGGTGTTGTGACGTCACTCGGTCCACCAGAGCGCGTAAATTTCTTACAATTTTTACGCACCTTGAGATATAATAATTTACTTGCTTAAAAAAATTAATGCAATGTTTATTAACTTTAGAAAATATTTAACTATGACAGAATGATAAAAAAAAAAAAGAAGAAAATCGTTTAAGTGCAAGTTCTTTATTTTTAATTATCCATATTTTTTAAATTAAATAAATATATATCCTACTTTTGCATATGACTGTGTCGATCGATACAGAGTTGTAAATAATTCATTGTCCAAGCAATGCGTTATTGAAATGTATTATTAATTATTTTGGGAAATTCCTCCTCCACAAAAAAAAAAACCAAAAATTGCACATTCTTTTGTTTTCTCAAATTATGAGGATTCACTAGAATTGCTTTAACGCTCTTTCCCAAAAATAGCTGATACTCTATTCAGTGTTTATTCTCTTTGCAACCGCTTCAGCTTTGAAAATCCTCTCGATTTATCGAGCCACGATACTTTTTTTTTTATATTTTACGAATTTTCAAAGTCGGTCCATCCTTTTTCCCCAATTTTTCCAAAGCCACAGTCGGAGATCGAGAAAAATTTTATTTCTTCAAAATCATTTTACCCGGCTTCTAAATAAGATATAATTGTATGCTATCTTATCAGTATTACAGAGTTATAAATAATGAATTGTCTGAATAATGATTACTGAAATCCATTATCCATTATTTTGGTAATATGCAATGAGATATCGATCGATTATTATTTTTATTGTTATTATTTTTTTATGATCAATGCGTTATTTTGCATTGAAAATTTCACAAGCCTGGATCGGTATAAACGTGAAAAAATTTGAAATTTATTCAGTGCCAGGGAGGAAGAAAAATCGGAGATCTATGAGAGAACAACAACCGAGGATACGGGGGTGAGCTCGGTGGAGCGAAGAAACGACACGAACGAATCGAACGGCGAGGAGGGAAGCTCGGAGAGCTCGGAGAGCGAAAAATCCAACACGGAAAGGGACTTTGAGATGGTTCAACATAACGAGCTCGACGACAAGTAGAAAATAATAAATTCACAATCTCCCGGAGGCTTTTTTGCCTTGATTCGCGCGCATGATTTTCTTTTTTATTTTTTCCTCTCTCTCTCTCTCTCTCTCTCTCTCTCTCTCTCTTGAAGTAGCTCACACGAAGTCAATCTCGTGTCGCAGAACTCGGGATTCTGGAGAAAATAAACTTAGAAGGTAAATTTGTCGCGATGATCAAGCGGTCGGGGAGAGAAAAAAACTTACATTGAGAAGTAAAAACGATCATTCTCGCGTATTCAAGATCATAAGAAGTTTCGAAACGGTTAGAGAGATTTTTCCATCCCTCGGACGAGACGCTGGAGCTTTTTTTGCAAAATTTGAAATCATTTATCAAAAATACGTATGAATTTGTATATATATATTTTTTCGAAACATCAAAATTTTAGCCTGAATATGATGAAACAGTTCGTAGTTCTTACCATAGAATGATTATTTTTGTGGAAAAGAGGCAAAATTTTTGCATAATCTTCAGAATTTCGAGTTTTTGTAAAATAATTTCGAGAAAAAAAAAAAAAAAAAAAAACGTTTGCACGAGGAACTTCGTTCATCCGGCTCATCCGATGGGAAATTTTAGCGAAATAAATGTGACGAAGGAAGCTCGCAAGGATATTTTATTTTTTTTCTTTTGGGTGGGGCTTGATTATCCGAATTTTTTTGCATTTAGGGCACGGTCGACAAACGATCATAACGAAGATCGTTTAATTTTCATCCTCGATCGCGCGTCGCCATTGTCGTTTAGTACATTCAGCGGTTTAGTAGTAAAAATTAGCTGATCGTCGTTTTGTTTATCTACGAATTATTGCAGTTAATAATCGTATACATTTTTTTTTTTTGCTTAAAAAAAAATAAGAACAGATCATACGTGCAATCGCTCGTCGACCGTTCTGCATGAAAGAAGTACACGGTGGAGGGGGGGAGGGAGAATTTCCGCTCCACGAGCTCTTTGTTTACAGCCCTTACAGATTATAATTTATATTTTTATGTGACTCCTACTCCAATGATAATTATTATTATTATATACATACATATATATATATATATGGTAGACGGCGTGGAAATATTATCCTCGCGAGAGAAAATAAACAGATATTGAAAGAAGAAGAAAAAAAGGAAGATTCGCAGATCGGAATTTGGGAGTGACAAGTTACTTTTGTAACAAATTATACTTTTATTAAAAGTTACATTCGTTATGTGTACTTTTGATTATTTAATTACATAGTTGAATTGCTATTTCATATTAAAATAGTAAAATTACATATTACGATGGCAATTTATAATTTGAATAGTAAAATGAAAAATTGTGACTTTAATGTGGTAATTAAAAATTTACAATTACATATTACAATGGCAGTTTGTCATTTGAATGATAAAATTACAAGTTATATAGCTGTAATTTGTAATTTAATATATGCGATTACGTATTACAATGACGATATGTCAGTCGAATAGTAAAATTAGAAATTACGGCTGTAATTTGTAATTTAAAGTTTGCGATTACATATTACAATGGCAATTTGTCATTCGCGAATGGTAAAATTACAAATTGTGATCAATATGTAATTTTAAATATGCAATTACATGTTTCCATTGATATTACAATTTTTGACTGAAATAATTTAATTACAATTGCAATTCATAGCTCTTGTAATATTTTTTAAATTCTTCAAACTCGCTTGTGGTTGAAAAAAAAAAAAAAAAAAAAGACAGAAAATTTGCCAATGTTTTTAGTCGATGGGGCTGGAGGACTTTGCGCTTATGTCGCGTAGCATGGCGTTGCACATTGCGGCATAGGGGTTGAGATTGACGAGCTGAGTTCGAGCGAAGCTCGAGCCACCGCGTGCCGCAATCTCAAAATCCTGTCTCGCATCGTCCGAGCGACCGGCGCATCGATGAAGAACTCCGCGTTGACAGAGAGCCTGAATTCCCGGCTTGCCGCGACCTTTGCTCAATTCCACCGCCAGATTAAGATCCTTAAGGGCGTCTGTTCGTGCAATCGGGTAAAAGGAAAGAAAAAGAAAAATATTGAAAAACTCGAAAAAAAAAAAAATGGAAACGAAAAAATAATGGCCTTTCACAAATTTGCGAGGACAGTGGCGTCGTGAGAAGAAAAAAAAATTACAATTACTCCGAGAAATCGCGATTAATTTGAATTTCATCATAATTCATGTAATTTATAATTGATTATTTTTCCATTTTCATTTTTTTTTTTTTTTTCACACAACTCACCATCGTCACGTCCAACGAGACGAAGAGCCTGAGCTCTGTCGTTGAGTAGAGCGGCTGATTTTGGAAATTTCGTTATTGCATCATCGAAGAGACGAAGCGATTCCTCGAAATTTTCATTTTTCGATGCCTCGATGGCTCTGCCAACGATTTCGGCCACATCAGCCGGTAAAACGAAATTTTTCGAGCACGAATGATCCAAGGAATCACTCGTATCAGCCTGAGACGAAATTCTCGATCCCGTCAATTGAAGAGGATCGAAAATTACGTCGAGCACCGTCTCGTCGTGTTTACTCAAACGTTCCATGATTTCAACTAAAATTCCAACGCTCGGGACTCATTCTCTGCGCGTCCCGCGAGTCGTAAACGACTTTCGCCTTGATGTCCTGAGAAAAACCAGTATTATTATCCTCGATCAGGAAGGACGAGAGAAAAAAAAAATGTGTTTACGCTTTTACGTGATAAACGAGAAATATTGCGCAATAAAAGAAGATGAAAATAGAGTCACGAGTCCGGATCGACCGGTATTCAAATTACGTAGCGCGGAAAAATCTTTCACAACGGTATTCCGGTAAGGCCTCGATCGAGTTGTTATGAAAAATTCATTATTACCGATTTTTTTTTTTTTTTTTTTTTTCAAGAGGAAAACTAATCCAAATAAAGGTGAGCCTGAATTTAAAAAATTGTGATATATTTCGGTCCAAAACGATCCTCACCATTTTTAATAAACATATTTTTCTTTCGGTTTGTATACGTAACAGGAAGATAAACACGTTGGACCGTTAAGAATCTCGAATTGACGCTGCTGGAGGTTTTCGTTTTTGCTGAAATTTCCTTTAGACTCGGGACACGAACGCACGTGGGTGAGTACATTTTTTTGCCACACTTTCCTTTCTCAAAAACAAAGCACAAAAAAAATATGTCGGACTTATCTTTTTTTTTTTCCACGAATAGAGTTTTCTTATTATAGAAAAATTATTCAGAATAATAGAAAAGAAAAAAATAATTGTCCCTTTGGACCAAATGTCTCGAATTTTAATTCGTGGCATTAACTACGGAAACTGGAAGTTCCTACTCGATCCTTAAAAACAAAAACTACGAAATAGATCTCTATAATCGAAAATTTGTAAAAAAAAATCTTATTGAAATCATTTTGCTCGACTGTACACAGTCTCCGCGTAATTTTAGGGAACTCCAAGAACGATTTATCCTACATGTTAGATTTTTTTACATCGTATCACTGTGTGAGCCCTCGGTCGAGTATGTTGGAGCTCACTGAGAGATACACAATCTCTAGCTTCGTCGTTTCTCCGTTGACTCGACCACACGAGAGAGCTCCAGCGACGTCGAGGGGGTCATAATTCATTTTTGGATAGGTACAACGAATATCGTACGCGTTCAGTCTCGACTCTCAGTGAAGCTCTTGCACTTTTCAAAGAGAACGAGAGAGAGAGAGAGAGAGAGAGAGAGAGAGAGAGAGAGAGAGAGAGAGAGACGTGAAAAGGTTTTGTGGCGAGAAGAACAAGGAGTGGCCATATATATACTATATACGTATGTAGAAATATAAAATCGTTGCTCGTTCCTTCTCGCATATTCTTTGGTGTGAGGGAGGGAAAAAAAGCAACGTAAGGAGGAAAAAAAAAATCAACAGAGAGAAGGGACCGAGATAAGAGGGAAAAAAAAGTTGCCAGACCGCTGTCGTCGTTTGCGGTTTGCAATGAACACACCGCGGAAAAGAGAGATAGCGAGAGAGAGAGAGAGAGAGAGAGAGAGAGAGAGAAAAAGGGGCCCTCGACTTATCGCTCTTGGCAAAACTTTGAGACTTCTCTTTCGCATATCCCGGGGTCTTTGCACCCTTTTTCGGCCCGCCCGAAATATATTCTCCAGCATTGAATTTCACGAACCGGTCTACCACCCCTCGAGTCCTCGTGCAAACTCGTATATAATTTTTTTTTTTTTTTACCGAAATTCATTCGAAAGGACACGGGAACTCGGTGTCGCGATTCGATAGAAACGACTCGAGCGCCATATACGACCCTGGTGGCGATCATTTGTACGAAACAATATGGCCGCCAAGTCTGTGAATTTTTTAACGATATGCTTCGGGAAAAATGCAGAAAAGTGAATGAATATCAATAAATCGTTGAAATATAACGATGAACATTATTATTAAATACGAGAATTAAATCGTTTTGCAATAATTTTATCCGTAAAAAGTGACACGTCGCTTCGGCAATCTTTCTCATCATCGGTTATGCACGCGATACAGAAAAGTATACTTATCTCTGCCTCATGGGAGAACGAAACCGTTATCTCAGAGAACATATAATAATGATAATGATAATAGTTAATGACACACGGGAGGCTTCCTAGCTACTTTTATATAGACGGGTGCCCTCGCGTGTCTCTCGACTGTCGTTCATTCTCGCAGCTTCCCTTTCGAGCGTATTTTTTTTTTAATATTTTTTTTTTTATGAAATTTATGCAATTTTCCGAGAGACAGAAAAAAAAAAAATTGTCATGTGCAATTTTCTTTTCCGTATAACCGAGAGGAACGAGGCGGTCGTTTTTCAGCGGAACTGACGTTTCCTCATTAATAAACATGAGTCGTACACGACACCACACGACCAAGATGAGGCTTCACGTCGATTCCGTCCTATTCTCACCTCTTTTTTTTCTTTCCTGCCTTTACATTTTACATCGTTGAATTTGTACGAGGATCATTCTCCTCTTCGACGGTTCGTCGACCGAAGTGAGGTTATATATGGTTTTTCTCGATTTTTCGAAATTCAAAATGGTGGAGATTCATTCAAAATGGCGGCTAATCGAAAAAAAAAAAAAAGATCCGATTTCAATGAAAATCGGTATCCGAGGGTTTTTCGAGGTCATTGATTTTGATTTCGATCTGAAATTTTGAAATAAAAATTGGAGAATCAAAAGTGATTTAATTTCAATGAAATTGATGAAATTTCAAATGGCTGACCAAAAAAAAAAGCAACAAAAGACGTTGATTCTTTATTTCGCCCGCGCGACACGAGCTCTCGTGGTTGTAGCCATAACAAGTATATGTCGATCTCGAGGTCCCATATAGCGGGTATATTCATCCTCACGAAATGCCCTGTGGCCGCCGGTTCCGTTCCTCATAGCTCATATATATATATATATATATATATATATATATATATATATATATATATATATATATATATATATATATACCGAACATGACTTTATCGAGTGTTGGTCGAAACCGGTTGCCGCGACGACGACGCGAAGTTGGGGGGACCCGCCGGGCTCTTCTCGCGTTCACGGCCAGCTCTCTCGTAGCTTTTAGGGTTCCCAGAACTTTCATGTACATACCGTTGCCACGCTTTCTGCTAGCTATTCTTTCCTCATAATGCATTTATCATTATATATATAAATGTATGTATATACGTATATATATATATAAATATGAGCAGGTACTGTTTATTCACGTCTATGGAATGACACGAATATAAATAACTATGATACATAATACATACTTTCATTGACTTGAAGTATTTCTTTGATTTTTTGACGTTTTCATAACGAACTTTTGAGCTCCCGGAAAAAATTCGATCGGTTTCGTAATCAGCGAAAAATTTCCGATCGTCTAAAGCCCAAAAATATAATTAAAAAAAAAATCTCAATTTCTAGCCCATTTTTTCAAAAACTTGAAAATACCGAAATTTCAAATGCCCATAACGTTGCTCCGGATTGACGGATTTAAGCTTAATGGGGGTGTTTTGAAAAGCCCAGGAGTAGACTCGGAAAATGCCGTTTGATTCATCCCGAGATCTCAAATTTTTGTGCCCAGAAGAGCACTTTGAAAATCAACGATTTTGAGGCGAAAGGGAAAGGGATGTATGAGAAAAATAGCAAAAATCGGTGGTCCTACTTTGAAAATTTGTAAAAAATAAAAAAAAAAATCGCACCTCGATGAACTAAGCGCCATTTTCGAGCTAAAACGGTTGCGAAAAGAATAATCACTGAATAGAGTTTCAACTACTCCCGGAAAGAAGAGATACAGCTGTTTTAGTAAACCCATTCATTTTTCGCAAAAACTGATGAAATCTTGGATCTTTGAAATTTCATTTAAATAACAATTTACATCGGATAAAATTTAATTCAAATTCATATAGTTTTATAGATTTCGAATAAGTTACTATTTTTCCGATATTATTGATGAATAAAAAATCAAATTAATAAAAAGAAAATGATTTTTTTCGTCATTTCCCTCTTATAATTTAAAAATACAAATCTGAATATGTACCTATCCGTTCTACATTGAAAATTTACCCTCATAAATTCCATACTGCGATTACAATATTTAACGTATCCCTTTGTACACATCACATATTGAAAATCTCATACTTACCCGCCTCTTATAAATTAACGAATACAAATATAAGTAATCGTCCCTCGTTAATTAAAAATAGAAATATTTTACATATCTTGTGTTCCAAAAACATTCGTTGGTCAGCTTTTTTTTTTTCAAATCGTTGGAGCCATTATATCAAGTCATGTGTGCTATGGTCTTCTGAAAGCTCGCGATATATTCCTGTTGCATCGGGAGAGTTGACCGAATGCGATCGAGTGGGCGGTTTGCGTCATTGGTTCGTAATCCAGAAGTCCGAGAGCCAGCACGAAACGAGTTGTATAGATACGAAGTGGCGTATGTATGGTACAATGACTTTGGCTTCTAATGGTGAAAGTGGTCGCGATAGATGTGTATGCGAGCTGGCGTATAGATTGATCTCAAGCAGCAATGCTGTTCTCAGTACTCGAGTAATTTTAATTGATATATGAAAAATCAAGAGAGAGAGAGAGAGAGAGAGAGAGAGAGCACGCGTGGAAATATTTTCTCGCATATGTTCTGTTTATGGCATACTTATACATTTTTCCGTTTAAAGAGTTTTCTCTTTCTCCGTATGGGCAGAGGAAAGTTTATCGGGCAATTTGGGATAATTATCGCTTTGTGGTTTCAGACACAATTCGTTTGCTCACGAGCAAGCTTCATTGGTGTTAAATTTTTTTCAAGCTATATATCCCTCGAAGAAGCAGAGCGAAGAGCAAAATAATGAAAGAATATCGCCATGACTAAAGAAAGCTCTCCGCTTGGCATAGAACGTCTCATGGATATGTAAATGGGGTCTTCTTAAAAGTCGTTGTCGTCGCCGTTGTCGTTGCATAGCCTGTTGCATTTATCCGGGTCCTCCTCCTTCCTCATTTATACCTCTCTCTCTCTCTCTCTCTCTCTCTCTCTCCCATTTTTTGGTTCTTCTCTGTTCATGGGTCAGAGACAAGTCAGGTCTCGAAGATATATACATACATCCTGCTATCTCCCTCTTTTCCTTAATTCCCTCTCTCCTGCTCGTGTCTCTTCCACGCTCTTCGATCACGCAAGCATATTATCCACCGCCAGACTCCTCAGCTTCTCCCCGTGGCGGCCAAACGGATAGATATTCGCTGCCGTGCTTGGTTTTCACACGACGAGAGACACCAGTCGCTCGGCTGTGCCTCTCGAAGCAAAATTTTACAACGCGAGCCAGAGTCTTCGGTCTCTCGCGATCCTCGTACCTCCCAACCAGCGGATCCGGATCCTCCTGACCCAGTGGACGATTCCCGCTCCTGACAACCGCTAAAAGGAGAACTCGTAAAAAAAAACAAAAATAAAAACTTTTCCGCGCTATATCTCACGTGGGATATACGACCTGTCACAGACGAGCAAACGAAAAAAGCGGAAAATCAACTGAATCGGCGTATGAAAATCACTGTGACGATACTGACTGGCCGAAAAATATCCGATACACACAGGTGAAAGCCTAAAAACAAAAAAAAACAAAAAAAAAAGAGAGAATGCGATTGAGAAAACGAACAAAGTTCACGGGGACGATAATTCGTCGATGATAACGAAAAGTGGGCTGTGTGTATGGACGCACGAGGGTGTGAATGTACATATAATAGTGTAAAATGAGATTGAGTCCGATAGTTCTGTCGGCGGCAACCGCGTGGCTGAATCCAAGCCCTGGCTGGTGCACGAATCTCGTATTATCGTCGAACAATCCTGAAAATCACAATAACGATCATTCGAATCGTCAGATACGCGAAAGCATTATCGATGATATATCGATCGGGGCTTATCGGAATATCGGTGAAAATGTAAATTCCGAATTGTCAACGGAATACTTTTTATTGCCGAATATCGGTGATAAGAATAATAACGATGACGATGTAGCGAGTGTGGCGAGCGTGATAAGTGTACCGTCGCCGAATCGTACGATATCGATTTATCGTGGCAACGGTAACAATCGTTTGGGAATCGGTGATATAGTTAGAACGAGAAATTCGGGATTCCCGATCGACGATAATGGAAGAAATTCCGGTGGAATGGGAATCGGTGGTGCGGTCTCACCGACGAGTCAACCACTGCTCAGGCAAAGATCCTGGGCACTGCCACTGGCGGCACTTAGCGCCGCTTCGATGCTACTCATGGCAGGTTTTGAGATATTCGTTCTTCTCAAGGTTAGAGACGTTGATACGAATTTTTTTTTTTTTTTCTATATCGTAAAGTTCTACATTCAGGTCCGACAGGCCGAGGGCAACTGTGAGAAAAGTGTGCCTCGTATGCTCGACACATTTGTTACGGTTGCCCGTTGTCAAATTCTTGGAAGACAAAAATGTGCTTGCAAAGATTTTGAGAAAATTCTTGTAGATCGTTTTTTTATGAAGGAAGCAATAAGTGTACTTGGGGTTTTGGACACATTTTAAAATGAAAATCTTGAAATTATTGGTCCTAAAAAGTATCACGAATTTTCTTTTTTCAAATACAATTATTTTTACATTTTTTTTTTATATAAGCAGACTCTTAAATTTTGAATGAAAATTCAAAATTCGAAACGGAAGATCTTACGTTGGTCATTCTCATTGACATCGTTATCTTCGATTTTTTCATTTTGGAGTACGAAAACGGCGATGCTCGGTTAACGATTTTTTAAAAATTGTAATCGGTTTATTTTTTAATTGTTTAGTTAACTGTATACGTACCGATATTTCAATTTTAAATTTAACTATTTTGATCGAGATCAGCTGCTTTACGAAAACTATCGATTTTCATAAAAATTGGAAATACGAAAGAAAGAAATATGCTGTGAGTAAAAGTTATTCGTGAAAAAAATTAATTTCTCATTCAGCAATATTGACTCTGTCATTTTTTATTTAAAAGAATAAATAAACAACGGTAGCAATCAATCATACGAATAAAAAAAAATCCACAATCGTTCAATTTATTGCTCTTATTATTGTTTCAAATTATTTTTCAATCGTAAGTAATTAATAATAATTGGTAAATAATGAGGTGTGATATTCGATACTTTGTCGAGGAAAAATCGAGAATGAAATCGGTAGACTTCGATCGTTGTATAGCGAATGAAAATTAATAGAGCTTGGCTAATAAAATCGTTCACGACGAGATATGGGGCTTTCGGCGCTACGGTAACACGTTCGTATTCTTCGACAGGCTCCAATAATTTTTCTCAAACGGTTTTGTGCTCGCGTGTTTAAACGCTGTATACAGTGCTTATTTATAGGCCTCGTTTGTTAAAAACAAAACAAAAAACAAACAAAAGAATGCCACTTTAATATGTTGCAAAATTATTACGATAATCTATAAATTATATATATATTTTTTTTCTGTCACAGGCAAGAGCAGCAGCACCGAGCAGACGACATTTATTTCTCGGTCAAGCTCTTTTGCTTGGACTCTTTTTACTCGCTGGTCTCTCAGCAGCTGCTTCGCTCACTCCCAATCCACTGACTTGCGCTGCTTTTCGTCTCGTTGGATTACCGGCTGCTCTTGTTTTCGCTGCACTTCTCGTAAAGTGCGTTTTTCTACTGTCCCTCAACAGTGGTGTTTATCTTCCAGCACCGTATCAGGTAGAATAATAATTTTAATAATTATGATTTCTTCATTTGGCCGAAGAGTATTTTACTTTTCAGGAAAATTTCGTATTTGGAGTAAGAAAAAAAAAATTCTATCGTGAGACATTTTATTTGGAGCAAATATAATTTATTTTCAGCAACGATAATTCCTTTGGAGCAAAAATTAATTATGTTGGTCGAGAAAAAATTATTTTGAACAAGAAATATTTAATATGAGCAAAGAAATATAATTTTTAGCCATGAATCAGAGAATATGTATCTGACGCAAAATATATTTTATCGGAGCGAAAAATGCTTTGAATCATATAAATTTTTATTATTCAAAGAAAACTCAATTGAAATGAATTAAATTAATTTTTTTAACACTTTATGGCTACTTTTTTTTTTTGCACCGCCAGGCCCTCGTTCTGGTGTTTGCTGTACTCGTTCAAGTGGCAATAGTCGGCCAATGGTTCTACGGCGAGTCCCCAATGGTCATTCACGTTCGAAGCGCCGAAAAAAATTCGTCGAGTCTATCGTGCTGCAAAACTCCTCTCAGTCAGACAGTTGCATCTCTCGGGTAATTAAGAAGAAAAAAAGAACGAAACAAAACATTTTTTTTCGAAATTTCATGTTTGAAAAAATAAAATTTACCAAACATTTTTACGAATAAGGTACAAATTTTACGAATACAAAAATTATAGAAACCACAGAATTGCACAAAAAATGTGGGAAATTGGAAATTCGATGAACGAAAAAAATTCGAAATTTTCTTTTAATTTGATAATCCGGTAATTTCATTGCAATTGAAAAAAATCGACAAACTCAAAATTCTGCGAATTATAAAATTCGATTATCTCAGAATTTGTCCGATCATAAAACGAAGTAACGAAAAATTTGGACAATTAAAAAATTGCCCTTGCGAAGAAATTCTACAAATTAAAAATTGCGCGAACCGTAAAATTGGCCAAATTTCAAGTTTTACAATTTAAAAATGGTTAAATAAAAAATTCGTAAAATATTTTTCGAAAAATGAATGAATTGTGAAAAAAAATTTCAAATTTAATTTTCCTTTTTTTTTCGTGTTTATTTCTCGACAGTTATCCGGGAATACTTCTGATCGGGGTGGCATGTCTTGCCGTGCGTGCGCGCGGAGTACGCGACAATTACCGAGAGGCGGCGTTTATCGGTCTTGCGGTTGGTCTTACGCTGCCAATTTGGATAACAAGCGCGATCGGTTCGCTCGCAGCGATCGAGAACGATCGCGAGGCATGGCTCGCTTATGGCCTACTGTCGACGGCCCTTCTCGTTTTTCTCAGTATGTTTTTGCCCAAGGGTCGTCAGCTCGCGGCATTGGGACGCGACGGACAGGTCAACGCAGCCTGTACCGCCGTAATACGCGAACGCGAGGAAAGACTGAGCTCTCTGCCGGCAAGCGGTTATTCACCGTCGTTCTTTCATTTCAAGCCTGGCGAGGGTTCACTCAAGAGAAAAATGCATTATCAGAGCGCAGGTTAGAGAGGCAAAATATTTTGAACTTATAATCGCTGCTTTTTTTTTTTTCAATTTTTATATCGCAGCTTCCGGTAACGAGAAATAATTGAGTGGATTTTGGTTTTAATGATGAAAGAAAAATTCATGCATCCGAATTTTATTATTATCAATAATAATAATCATTAGTATTGTTAATAATACTTATTATAATGTTCGAACCATCGCTCGTGTCGTAAGCTTCTCACTGTCCTCCAAAAATTTCAATTACCCAACTGAAAATAACACGATTAACAAGAAAAAACAAACAAACAAAAGTCACTTTTTTGTCCTCGATATTATATAGATCGAGTCGCTCTCGTATCGTCTGGAATTCCAGGATGCAACGCTTGCGTACACGGTGGCAGTCCGGTTTACTCAGAAGCAGGTGAGCCGTTAATTTAATTTGGAAAAAAAAACGAAACAAACGCGTGTTTAACAAATTTTTCGTTTTTTTCCCCCCTTAAATCAATGTTAAATGTGAACAATGAGATTATTTTTGCTGGTTTGCGGAATTTAAGGAGTTTCGATACCCCTATTGAAAATGATGCCATCAACTCAATTTTTTTTTTTTAATAAGTGACAAATATATAAAACGTGAACTGCTCAAATTTTAAGTCGATCCTCCGTGTCGTTTTTGTAAAAATAATTTTCGAAAATTTGGCTTATACACGAGAGTAAATGGGAGCAATATTCGTTTGAGCTGTCAATTCCATTAAAATACTACCACCCGCATACAATTTATGTCAGATCTTTATTGGATCTTTAATATGACTGTCGACAAATTTGAATAGTTTCGTCCATCTGGTTTATTAGTTACAAGCGAAAACATAAGCTCACTATCCACGGGTATTGCGCATGAACGGTCAGACTCCCTTTTGTTTTATGCATGCCCCGCGCTCACCGCGCGCCGCCGCACCGTCGTTTCCGCTTATTCCCCGTCGCCGGTCTGTACCGAAATACCTTAAACTTCAAAGTTGAGTCAAACGATTTTTACATACTCGAAGATTCGTAAAACTTGTTTTTTGTTTTGTGATTTTTTGACTCTACAGAAAAATAAAAAATAACAAATGTATTCGGTTAAAAAATTCAAGATCCCGTTAGGTCATTTCGTACGCGCTAAAGTGTACTTCCTGTCCAGTTCAAGAAGAGTACATATACCCACTATATATATATATATATATATATATAATTTGTCTAGCTAACGTAAAACTTGGTTGTGATAGAAATCTAGACGGTTCTGATAAGAGTCGTAAAAGCAAAAGCGTTAGTACAACGTAAAATTCGTCTCTTTTGAAATTTATTGCGCAAACTGGCATCCATCATTGTTGCATGAAATGGTTATTTACATTAAAATATAGAAATAGTTTTAGAAAGTACTTACAATAATAATAATACTATAGTATTATTGATAATAATAAGTGATACTATTATTATTGTTATTGTTTATTGTATTTCTGGAATTAATTTGATTAATATTAATTTTTATTGTCCATTCTATAGCTTCGTCCCGATTAAATTATAGAGGCAAAAAAAACCGTAATATATACTTTTCCCGATCAAGCTGTAATTGTCGTAGTACTTTCACCAAATGATTTGCCATGCTCGCGAATTCAGGAATCAAGCTGAATTTTATAGATACGTGTATTAGCACACCGAGCAACGGAGCGTGAATTTAAACGGGCGATACGAGTTCAGAACGACGTGATCATATTTATCATTCAAACGAAGGGCATTCCATGTTCATTCGACCTTGTGGCGAAAATTATTATTTTTTATTTTGATTTTTTTTTTTTAAATAACATCTTGCGTATCACCGAAACAATGGACTTGACAAAAAAATTTTAGAATTTTTGGACAACCCGATCGTTTGAAAACAAAATTTTTATTTTTTGACAAAAAATCTAGTGAAGTCATTGATATTTGATAAATTAATTAATTTAATATGATACAACCGATTTGATTTGATTGTTTTTTTTTGTTTATTTTTCAAAATGATCAATAGATATTCGGTATTCGATATTTTCATTAAACGATTATTGCATTTTTTTTCTGAATGGCTTTTTTAAACTGTTCATAAATTTTCGTAGAATATTTTTTTGCAACATAAAAATGACGATTGCGATAAATAGCAATATCCTAGCATATAGCCCTTAAAAGCAATTTTTTCATGGAATGCCCCTTGTATAAAAAAAAAACAAAAAAACGATCGTCTTGATGAATAAGCGTGTGTACGTCTGGCACGCTCAGCGAGCACAGAGCGATTCTTTTCTTTACCGTAATGCTCGTTATTGCGTGCAACAATGTGTGCAATATAAGATGGAAATCAAGAGCGAAGGTCGGTCTTGAGGTTGAGTCTCGAAAAAAAAAAGATAATCCAAGTTGAACCAATTTTTTCTCTCATTTACTTATCGCTCGGTTCGATCTTCGTTCACGAAAAAAAAAAAGTTTCAAAAAGATCAAACATCCGGATTTTTCGTGATACTAATTACTCACACGTTATTAATTACACTTGGATGAGATAAATCTTTTACGTGTTTGCTCATTATTTCGGCGATTAAATTAAATGTTCAAAAAATAAACATTGAAACAATTAAAAAAATTATTGTCTATCAATTAATGAACAGTGTCTTAGCAAAATTAAAATTGCAAATTTCAAATCGCGTTGCCCATTCTAAAATCGCCGTTTTAGACATTGGAAATGCGAAAAAATCAGCTCATCGCAAGTTCAATTGAGAAATCGACCTATTTAAGTACTGGAAAAGTCATTGATTTCGTAATTAATATGTTTACGAAATTATGAGCTATAGATTTTTAAAAAAAAGTAGGTTCGCGGGATGTTTCGCAAAGAAATTTTGAATTAATGATCAGCACAACTCTCAGTCTGTTTAAAGTCTCGATTTAATCAGCTGACAGCCCTCTGCCACGAGTGTTGCATGTCCCTATTATTTTTATACGTGATGAAATTAAATTAACTATCAAGATCAATTAGAAGTTATGCAATCATACGATATATTTATGACAAAACTTCCAACAGTTTTGAGATTAGCCGAGGTGAAATGATTCATCGTACTTGTCGAGAATAGATTGAAAAAAAAAACTTAATTGCTTTTAAAAAGAAATTAATTCAAGGGCTAAAAGACATCTCCGCAGTATTTATAAATTCTGACGGCTATTTTTTCATGTCTTCAGATTTTATAGCTTTCGCCAATCATTTTATTATTAAAATAATCGATCACATGACTAATCTGCTACAAGGACTACCTTGATGAAAACGTTGTTCAATTTTTTTTTTAACTCAGAACGAAAAAATATAAATATTCTAAATAATTGGCTAACAAACGTTTGATTTGCTTTATTAATATCCTGCCATACCTGTATCTCTTTAAATTCGTTCTAATTTTTTTTCATTTATTCTCGTTTGCCACGAACCAAAAAATATTTTTCGATTTTTTTTGTTTTAATATTATTTTCTTCCTCGTTTCAGAGGTTCACACGCCAATCGAGACCTTCGTACTGCCACCAGGAATGTATCTACAAAGGCCAGAGCTCGAGGCTGCCAATCTTTATACGACCCTGTCAGCGAATCCGAATGTATTTTTTCAGAGGGCTCATCCCGGAATGATGTATTAACGAATGGGGAAAATGCATGGAATTTAAAATAAACAAGAGAGAGAAAGAGAGAGAGAGAGCTCAAGATCTCACTATTCGTCCTTTTAAGTAATTTTTACATCCTCATATACTCCATAATGTAAATAATAGTGTAACATTTCCTTTTTTTATATGAAATATATGTAATTCCCTGAAATTCTCTCAGCGATATCGACCTTTTAATATTTTTAGCAAATCTTTTGTCGGTGATTGCCGGATTGATTGGAACGTTTGACGGTTTTTGGTTTCTGAGGTACAATAAGAAGAAAATTTGGTGTGAAGATTGCCGATTTTTGTTCATTCTTATGTTAAAAAAAAATTCTTTTGGTCCCCGGTTGGGACACCTTCATTTTATATTTTTTTTCGTTTATTATTTCGGGCTGATAACAGGAGGTGTATCCCAGTGGTGATCGAATAAATATGAAGAGAATCGAAGCCTGGGAAACAGATTTTTGGAAAAAAAAAGGAACTCAATGATCGAAAAAGTATAAATATTTTTTTTTCAAAACTTCTTTCCCAAAGCTTCTGATTCTTTCTAAAATTCTTTTCCCACATCTTGATTCCGTGTAGATCTACCGTCTATTGGATTAAAATCAAAATAATAGAAAGAAATTATTAATTTACAATAATTTTTCCCCTAACTTCTAATAAACGTAGATCTGTATCCTACCTGGCAGCACCGAATTCAGGCGTACATTGTCTTGGTTGCTGATGGGTAGCGTACCCCTATCAGTGTCACAATGACATATATTTCATGTCATATGAATGTTAATTCTTTTTCAAGATACCGAAGCTCCGACGCACGTTTTGATTTTGATATCTTTGACCGAAACTCTATTGCGCTTCAAATATAAGCCATAAAAAAATTAAAATGGTAAAAAAAAATCGACAATCTTCATATCAAATGTTCTCGTTATATCTCAACAATGAATCACCGACAAACGGCTTCAAAAAAAAAAAAAAGATTAAAATTAATATTCTTCGGGCAATATCACGACGAGAGATGTATGTCATCGAGTTTACGACCAGCTTGAAATCTTAGAATAAATATACACCGCGAATATTATCAGCATATGAAAAAAAAAAAAATTATACACGATTTTCTATTCAAAATACTTTATTATTATGCAGATTTCATAATTAATAGTTTCACGTTCTTATCATACAAATTGGTATCTCATACATCGAAATGCAAAATCCCCGGAGCTAATGAAAATTGCAACTTGCTCATTTCCACACCCACCACGGAGGTAGAGCAAATGTGGGCGCGTTTTTTTAAAAGCGGTATGTCCCCTATAGGCCAAAGTCCGCTCTGCCTAACTAACAAAGCCTGAGGCCAGTCAAAAAAACAAAGCGGAAGTAATTACGAAATTGAGGGTAGCAAAGGGATTTTCTATTTTCGCCAAAATACCAGCAATGACAAAGAGTCTCGTTATAGAGCTGCACCTAAACCCATCTAAAGCAACAATTGTCGAGAACATTTTCTTCCTCATTGTGCTACGGAGACTAACAAAAAGCTTCCGCTTTTTTTAAATACGAACCCTCTCTGCCAACAGAGGGGGTTCGTATTTATATTAAGATACCTTATATCTATACCTGCTTGAATCTGGATAGGAATATTATATTGAATCAACTAGAAATCTTAATATTAGCTTAAATTGCGATGAGAATCTCTTAACATCAAGGCGCAACGGGCTAACTTAGATCTAAGAATAATTATCTAGAGCGATGAAAAAAAAAAACCTGAAAACCTAAAACGTTTTGTTACAACGGACATGATCGATAAAAAAAAAAATTTATGCGTCATGTAATAGCGGAAACATGACACATAAACAACCTATAACATAAGAAATAGACGCAACATGGTAATAGTAAAAATTAATCTACAATACGTGAGACATCTGAAAAAAAGAATAATTTGCACGTTAACCCCAATCATTCAAGCAATTCAAATGATATATATTTATATATAAACACATCTTAAGCACAATCAAACAAAACGCATAGAATCACATTATTGGAAAGAAACCTGAAAAATGCATGGATACAGGTAAGCTTTGTGGAACCTGAAAAAAAAATGTTATAAGTATAATATGTTAATGATAAAAAATTTGGATCAAGTTTTTTCTGTAACAAGCATATGCGAGAGTTGTATAATGAAATTATTTGATGAATTATTTGATAATTATTTTAAAAAACGCAAATTCAGCCGTTAGCAAATTCATGCTTTTACAATAAAATATTGTCGAAGCACGAATTCCCCAGGTTCCACCACGTGGAGGTGGCTGATTTGGAACCCGCTTTGAAAAATTTTTTAAATCTCCAAGCATAATAAAATGTACAATCATTAAAAATTAAATTATCATTGATATTATATTTAATGGTTTGTTACTATCAATTAATTAGTTTTTTATGAAAATAATTAAAAATGATTGTATAGCGAAAAAATCGCGCAAATTTAAGATTGCCATCCCATCTCTCTCGTATATTTGGAAATGTACGAGCTCAACAAACTTTTGTAAAAAAAAATTAATTCTTTTCATTAATTCGACCCGATGTTTTTGAAAATACGATCGTCACCTTGCCCACTGAATAGAAAATCTTTATTGGCAAATTTGGAGAATTTTCGTGAAATTTGGCTCTCTTATTTTCTTTGCCGATTGAAAAATTTTCATACAACAGAATGTAAAATAATAAATGAAAATTCAGGAGACTCCTGTAGAGACGCTGTGCAGGGTCTCGATAATCGAGACGATACAACTCGCATTGCCCAACTCCATTGGGACTTCGTCCCGTAAGATATTTCTATCGTTCTCGTTCGACAAGGAATGGCGGAATAAAGAAAATGATCGCGCTCCAATTTGTAAGAGGGACAATCTCTGTCTCGGAGACTATGAGCGGGAAGAGCAGCACGGAATAACACACAGAGACGAGACAAATAAAAAATTCATGGGGGATCTCAAGAAGTTAAATGAAGGGAATTGAGAGGACCGAGGGTACATGTAATGGCAAAAGGATATATTGTGGGATTGAGGGAAAAAAATTCATAAAAAAAGGATATTTCTTGAAACGAGTAAATGAGGTAATCGTACTTCATGATAATTATTCAGATATGAGTCTCGAAGACGAGATGGTCACTTACCCTGAGCTGTCAACGAAAATCCGGAATGTCTTGGAGAAAAAAATTAATAACGCCGCCTAACAGGATATGTTCACCGTGTAGTCGATTCACGAGGAAATCTCGGTAGGACGAGACTGCAGTCCTTCGCCGATTCATTTTTTCTGAATATTGGTCCACTTTTTTTCACTCGAGAGCGCGAAATGTTGAGAGGTAAAAAACAAAAAAGGGGAAAGAATGCGTAGAAATACGCGTCGCGTCATTGTACGAGAAATTGCGTGCGACTACGCACAAAGCCGGCAAAGTATTGGTATAACCGCGGCGGGGCGAGAGAGTGGCATATGAACACATTCAAAACTGGTTTGTTTGTGAATGGCTTGAAAACTTTCCCAACGAAAACTTTCACCTCATCTGGAGTAGTATGAATTCATATCGATTCAAAATTTTATTCGTTAACGCCCGTACGTTATAAGTGTCACTGTGACGGTTATTGTTTCATCAGGAACATTCATTTCCGCGTAAATATAGCAGTGGAAAAGTGTGTTATTCGCCAAAAAAAAATTCAAGCCGAATAAATCCGGCACTTGATGTCCACCCGAAAAAAAAAAACAAGTATAGCGTGCGAAGTTTGACGTTGACGTCACAGGCTGACAGCTGACAAACAATATGGCGGTCGGGACCATAGTATCCACTTTGCAGAGTACTTTGCCCCTATTTTAATTCCCAATCTCTTTTGACCTTCAAATATTAAAAAAAAAACTGTCAAGCATTTTCCTCCAATACGTCCCAATAATTCTTCGCTACGCGTCCTCACAATTCGGCATTTCGTGATTCGATGAAACTATGAAAATCTCGAATTTAGTGGTACCAGTGAAAGGTTTGTGAGAACGAGAGCTCTTTATATTTCGGTGAGTGTTGAAACGTTTTATATTCAATATCGTGACGTGACAGTTAAATATTTCAATGAAAAGCATTTTGAACGATATTCCGGTAAATTGTGTTCAATTCAAAATTACTCCCCGAAGGAATCAACGATGGCTGGAAATAATCGTACACTGAGGTTAGTCAATATTTTTTAGGATTTTTTTTTCACAAAAAAATTGTGTTGTGTATCATGAAGTGATATTTGAAAAAAATCGTCTTTGGCGAATGTCTTGTAAATTATGTCGGTTTTAAATTCATCAAGAATAATGTATTATCATTTTTTAAATTGAACATTTATTTAACTTATTTATTAAAATAATTATCACATAATTATGGTAATTATCGTTTCGTTATTTTATACAAAATTATAAGATAATGATTTTATTTCTCTCCTCGTGACCGTTTTAAGGCTGTATTTTGCAACATGGAATGTAGCGACAAAGTATCCGGATCAGGAGCCTCATCAGCTTCTGGGCATCGCCGGAGATGGCATGGAAAATTTGCCCGATTTCTTTATAATTGGGTATGGCTGGTTTTATTTTTTGTTGTTTTATCATTGAAAATTGCAGGCGCCTGTATATTCGATCGGTCGAAATTTTTTCACAGCCTCCAGGAGGTAAAGGCACAGCCGCAAAATATGGTGCTGGACATATTTTTCGAAGATCCATGGACCAAATGTTTTAGGTAAAATTATTCAGAAATTAGAATGAAAAATTGTGCAAAATCTAGAAACGCATCGCTTCCCCATTATTTCATTTCCCTATGCAGTTTTTCACTGTTTTTTACTGTTTTTAACGAAAGATGAATAAGAAAAAATTAATTCAGATTCATATTTATTCATACAATTTTATCCCAATGCATGAAAATCGAAGATAATCAAATTTAAAGTAAAATTCTGAGAGGAATATAACTCTGAATAAAAAGTACAAAAATTTTCCAAGAATTTCATTATCTGGAAAATAAAAGCTAAGGAATAATTAAAAAAAAGGGAAAAAAAGTACAAACCGGTGGGGCGTCAAAATTTTCTTTCGATTCTTTCCTTTTTGCTTCAGAGAAGCCTTGAAGGAGAGGGATTATGTTAAAATTCGTACGCAGAGGCTACAGGGTCTCGTGCTCAGTGTGTTTTGTCTGAGAAAGCACATGACGCACTTGAGACTTATAGAGGCTCGTTATACGAAGACAGGATTTGGTGGCATGTGGGTAAGAATAAAGAAGAAGAAAGGAAAATTGAAAATTCGATGAACGAACGACGAATCCTCAATTTCAGGGAAACAAAGGAGCGGTCAGCGTACGTTTAAATATATACGGTGTTAGTATTTGTATTGTAAATACTCATTTGACGCCTCACGATCATCTTCTTGCCGATCGAATCTCCGATTACAATACCATACTCAGGGATCACGTTTTCAATGTGCCGGAAACTCGCAATATATTGTACCATGAGTGAGAAATAATTTTTTTTTTAATTACTCAAAGTCAATTATTATTAATTAGCCAATATAATTGATTGCTATTAATTATTATTTTTTATATCCATTGAATACTGCCTTGCAAATAATTATTTCGAACTAATTATCAATTGAATTAATCCATTTTTTTTTTTTCGTACCTTTTTTTCTTCTTCTCCAATGAATTCTCCATTTCTGTTTTTTTTTCCACTCGAACTCAATTTCAGCTACACATTCTGGATCGGTGATTTGAACTTTCGGCTCAACGGCGAGGATCTCAGCGCTGAGGACATAGATTTATTGGTGAAGAAGAGACAGCTGGATCTCCTGCTGGACAGGGATCAGCTGAAAATGGTGATGGAGAATGGAGAAGCCTTCGGTGAATTGACCGAGGCGAAAGTAACATTTCCGCCCACTTACAAGTTCGAATTTGCCTCGCAAAATTACGATCTCAAGTGAGTATTGACGAAAAATTCCAAAAATTGTTAAAAGAATGGAAAAAAAAAAAAAAAATTTCGCTACAGACGTCGACCATCGTGGACGGATAGGATATTGTACAAAGTTAACACTGACGTTTACGAGGATGTCAAATTAAAGGCTGTTCAACGAAATTACAAGAGTCATCCAAATTACGTTCTGTCGGATCACAAACCCGTGACCGGCGAATTCGATATCACGGTAATTAATTAACATTCATTTGATATTGACTATTTCAATGGGAAATTAATCACGATTTATTTATTATTCGTTACTTTTATAAGAAATTGATTAAGATCTAACTAATATTAATTATCTTAATACAAAGGTACAATTTAATTACTATTAATTATTACTATGTTATTTTTTTTTGTACTAAACTGGCTTACACTACACGTGTTTATTTTTTATTAAGAATGAAAAAAAAAAAAATATCGACAGTTCGAAAAATATATATTTGTATCATGAAATTTAGTAAAAAAAAAAAAAAAAATGATTCTCCGATATTACAGATCCGACTGAACCTTATATATTTTTTAATTTTTTCCTCACAGATCCGACCGGATCATGAGGTATACGGTGTCGAATTACAACCGGTTAGCCCGTGGTTCGTAGGCGAGGAAAATTCCGTATCGTACAAACTTTTGGGTGACGCGAGATCGAACAGCAGCGATTGGATCGGTATATTTCACGAGAATTTCTCGAGCCTCGATGATTATCTCGTGTACGAGTACGTTGGACATGGTAAATACGAACGAAAACAAAAAAAAAATCTTTCAATTTTTCAAGCTTCGTTGTTCCTCAAATTTTCCGTCAAGTAATCCAAAAAATAGTGATTCAGTAAAGGAATTCAAATATCTGGAATACTGTTTTATATGTAAAAATTCGAGCTGGGCCCATAGGGGGAAAAAAAAAAACGACAGGGAAAACGCAAACAGCCACGAATACGGTGTGGGGAATTTGAAGGATGGCAGAGAGAAATTTAATGGAGATTCTATTTGTTGAATAAGATAGTAAAAGCGGGAGCAATGTATGACGTAGAAATATGGGGAATGGGTGATGTAAGTATATTTGAAAGGGTACAGAGTAGATATTGCAAGATAGCGCTAAGCGTGGATAGAACAACACCAATTTATAAAAAATTTGCTTGCTGAAAGATACGAGGGCGATCACAAACGGTGAACCGTCAAAATGGGGGAAGAATCTTAGTTAAAGTTCTAAAAGTTATGAAAATAAAAGAAATAATAACGATGATAAGGGAACGAAGAGATGTGGAAAGAATAGAAAGAAGATTAAAAGAGGGGCTGGAAAACTTAAAAAAGGAAATTCTAAGAGGAAAAAATAAGAAAATCGTATAATTCCATGTACAAATACATTATTGGGAAGGATGATTGGACATACTGGTCCGAAGAGGGTGGTGAATGGAAGGGACAAAGAAATGTGAGCAAGGTTAAAGATGTGGCAACATATAGGAAGGGCGGAAAAAAAAGGAGAGAAGGACTGGAAGTGCAGGATATGAAAAGGACAAGATGAGACGATGGAGCATTTGTTAATATGTAAAAAAAAGGCAGCGAGTAAGAAACGGAGAAAGCAAGAAAGAATGCAGAGGAGCGGATGGAAGGAATTGATGAATGGGCAATAAAGGGAGGAATGATAAATATGCTGTGTGGGAAAATACAAAAAGGGATGTATGATTAGTATAGGGAAATAGAAGAGGTTTGTAAAAAAAAAAATGAGTAATTAAGAGATAAATGTTTGATAGCACGATGTGTATTTTAAGGATAGTGTTAGAAAATAATTAAAGGAATATAATACGCTGTGTTACATTATATTATTTTGTAAAAAATTTGACAAATTTAGATAAATAAAACACCGCTAGTACTACTAGCAATTCGGTCATCAGAATTCCGGATAAAGAAGAAATTTTGTACTTGGAAAATTAAGAATAGATCATAAACGTTAAAAAATGTAATTTAACTCAAGTAATTTCATTCTTTCCTCGGTTTTTAATGTATATTGTTTTTAAAATTTAATCTCGCAGGCAAAACGAGTATCGGTGTTCAGTCGACGATCGAGCCTCGCGCCATTACCGAGCGTATATTTTTCAGCGACACGGCCCTCAGAGCAGCGGGAATGTATTGTCTCGTTTACGTGGCTCAACGCGGTGACGGAATTACAGGTATTCTCGGCATGAGTCCACCTTTTCCGGGCCATCGAAGGCCCACCGAGCAGCGCCTCAGCGATCTCACTACGAGTATCAATTGATTTTCTTTTGCTTTTAACGAATCATCGCGAGAAACGAGAGAAGAAACAAAAAAACAATATGCTACGAGTTTTTTTTTTGTGGCGCTTAGAACAGTTTTTATCTAGTAAATATTTGAACGGCTTCTATACTATAAAATGGAGATATGATTGAGAAGAGGGAAGACATATCGTTGCACTATTCATAAGGTGCAATCACTTAAAAAAAAAAAAAAAAAAAAAAAAAAAAAACAACAACAACGACGACACTTGCGCACGAAAATGTCGAAAAAATGAGAGGAAAATAGGGTTTTGGGAACTTTTATATGCGTTCCTGTTTTGGAGCTTACTTTACGTACCTGTTGACGCCCAAGTTCGTACGGGAAATTGGAAAAATTGAACTTTTTCCAGTACGCAATGAAAACTAATGTTTCGTTTTCTGTCATTTAAGCACTGTTTATCATTATTTTCATCATCCAAGCAGACATTTTTTTTCTTCTTCTTCTTCTTCAAATCATTCGTTGATAACTTTACCACGATACTTGGATGATTGAAATGAAGAAGAAAAAACCCCCGTACTTGGCCTGTCAAAATTGAATAAAAGTATGTACTTGGTTAATTTAAGGAAAAAAAAAGAACAACACGATACTTGGAAGATTCCAAGTCTCGTTTTTTTTTTTCATTATCCAAGTATATACTTTTGTCAAATTTCCATCGTCCAAGTACTGTCCACAATTTTTTTCTATCAATCATTGTTAAAATTAAAAAAAAACACCGACACCAAGAAACTTACTCAGTTTTTCATACGTGGCTGTGAAAAAAAAAAAAAAATTCAATTTTCCAACATCGCAACGCGAGCTAAGCGAAAAAAATCGCTTTCCACAATCGGAGAAACTCGAGAGACCGGGTCGTCTCTCCGTTCTTCTCCCGTCACAAAACTTGTAAATCAATTCATTATCATTATTATTATTTTTTATTTTGATTATTTCTGAATAATTTTACGACTCGGGACAAAACGAACAAATATTGACTCTTTTTTTTTAAGTATTGTTACGTTTAAGGAGAAAATTTTTACAGGGAATCGATAGAATGAAAGAGATATATCCATATATATATATATGCACGTGTGGTGTGGACAAGAAGGGGGAATTGTACGAACGGGCTGTGGAATAAAAAAAAAAAATAAACGTATTTTGACACAAATAGACACTTTAATAGTCATGAGTGAATAAAAAATGGCGTAAAATCGTTAAAATGAATTTAAAAAAAAATGGACACATAGTATTTTTCGATAGATGGACACTTTTTCGGTCACGAGTGAAAAAAAAAATGACGAAAATCGTTATGGACGATAATTCGGCAATAATTTAATACATGGTAACGATTGAGCAGTCTTTACGAATATTTTCGCAAGTTATATATCAGTGGACATAAATAAAACGTGTGTACGCTCAATACAAGCACACGTTGCTAATCGATTTTACAATATCGCTAATGATATTTCGTATATATATATATACGAAATTTGACAAAAGTATATACTTGGATATATATATATATATATATATCGAACGTTTTTGTAAGAATACGAGAGACGCTAAAATTAGGCACAATTAGCCCCCCCCCCCCAAATATATGCGTAACTATACATTTATATATATATATATATATATATATATATATATAACCACTAAAAGGCACGATTCGTAGAGCGAGTCTCGACCGAGTTTATTGCGCAAACGATATGGAGGAAGTTACACAACTCTCGGGCAATTAGCGAAAAGTCTCAACGAGCAAAATATTTCGTTCTCTTAAGGAGCCCGAAGAACACAGTAGGAGATGAAACGCAGAAAAGAAAAAAAAAAAATTGATCATAATTTTTCCGTCAATAATTACGGTCCTTGACGTTATTTGCACATTCATACATAACAAAATTGAATAAATTGTTTTTTTTTTTCCAGGCTCGTTGAATTTACAGGAAAAGTTACCGTAATTTATTTCTCGCGCTCATTAATCTCGAATGGAGAATTAAACGTTTTTCTTTTTTTTTTCCAGACGTCCCTTTGAACGAGAAAATACCAAAGGAAGAAACAACCATTATTTCCTAGTCAAATCAGTGTAACAAAAAGTAAAAAAAAAAATGATAAAAATGATTTTCGCACGCAAAGAGCTCACAGCCAAAATTATTCGTGCTCCGTGAATATTGTAACTCTGAATTTTGACTAGAAAATAATATTCGCACACGCTCTTTCTCTCTCTCTCTCTCTCTCTCTCTTGATTCTCCGAAAATCAGCATATGCCTCGTCTCGATATTGTATCGCCATTGAGAACATTGAGCAAGCTACGATCGGCGCTGCTGATTTCCGGCTCGGTGACGTCATTGCCACGAATTTTTTGTATCTGATACCAGACGAGGATGCGAACGGGTTTTCTCATGACGAATATACCAAATACGAGGAGACCCTGGAGGGCATTTATGAGATCGAAGGCCGACCAGGCTAATGGATCACCGCCTGCCCACCAGGATATCAGCTCCATTGACCAATTCATTCCCATGAGAAAGAAAAGACCGAGGCAAACGAGAAAAATACGCTTCAAGCGTCGAAATATACGCTGCTCCTCGCGATCGGAATCACGATTTCTCGCCATTCTCCGCAGATCGAGTTCACGCTGATGACGCGTTATCGCGATTGCCGTTAGAGTGAAGAGAACGATATTGGCGATAACGAGAAATCCGAGCGGAACATAAAAGTATGGCATCGCTTCTTCGTCAGCTGGAAATAAAAAAAAAAAAAAGCATACATTATTGTTATCATAACTTACTAATGACAATATTAATAATTAAAAAAACGAAGATATGCTTTTTAGTAAATTAAAAGAAAGAAGGAAAAAAAAAAAGGACTTACACTGAAACCAGCAGCTCTCAGCACCAAAATTTGGCTTTACGTACGTCGTTGGAATCGTCGGACTGAGATCCATTATCATTGAGAAAATAATGAGCATCAGCGGTGGTATCCATGCCCAGAGGGAATAATAGAAGAACAATCTTCTGGCTCCTTTCGGCGTCGTTCTCAATGAACCATTGTCGTTCCCGGACGTCCCGATATCAACCTCGTCCCTCGGTAATTCGATGTGTCCTCTTACCTGTTGCCACGTCTCGATGCACATTACATTGAGCCAGAAGAAACACGCCACGAAGGAGAACTGTATGACGAATGCTGGCAGGAGAATTTTTTGAAAATTGAAAGGAAAAAAAAAACAACAACAACAATGGCGAAAATGAAAATACAGGAAGTAATAAATTACAAATGGAATCCTCGTGCACAGTAATTCAAAATTGCGGTATCCGAGAATCTCAGCGGTCCTCGCATATAGCAGTTGAAATTTTTAAATTCAATGTAACGGATATGCCCAACGGAAAATGCAAAAAGTGCTTCGATTTCAATTGACAAAATGGAACCTGCGGGTGTATTCGGGATCGCCGCTTCCAAAGATTATTTAAACAAATTTTTTTTTTTTTTAATTCAAGATGGCGCCTGTAAAATCCATAAAAATCGAAAAACGAATGTTTCTCTTGAAAAAAAAAAAAAATGATTTTTCAAAGAATTTTCCAGTCTAACGCTTGAAATTCGTTGGTAAATAATAAAAAAATTAAAAAAAAAACAGGGAAAATTTCTGAAACAAAAAAAATTGTGTGGAAACCGGATCGAGAACTGTTTTTCCAGAACTCGACTATAATTGGCGTGACTATATGTGTTCGTCGAATCGTGGCCACATTGCGGATATATCGAGATCATTTTTGTCCCAAGGACCGCGCGGACAACGCGTCGTCGGATTATTTAATCCAAATTTGGCGCGTTCGCGTACGCTTGTACGCAGAACAAAAAAAAAAACAAAAAAAGAAAATATCTTACCGATCGAGACGCACAGCTGATCGGACAAATGAGCGCTGGCAAGTTGGGCGACGGCCAATGTCGCGAAAGCGACTGCCAAGCAACCGCAATAATGACAAAGAGCTTTTCCATGAATGTCCATGAGACACGGGGTTATGCAGTAAGCGACGATTGTCAGTACCAAAAATGGCACTGAGACGAGAAGTCCGCAGGCGTAGAACGTTATTCTCGCGTCTGCTGTCGTTATTGAACTCTCTGGAAAAAAAAAAAAAAGAAAAATCAACTGAGAAATAATGGAAAAAAAAAAAAAAGAAAACTCGACCAAACCACCGTGAGAAAATAGATAATACACGTTCGTAAGATGAATAACGTAAAAAAAGAGACCATTTAATCCGTATCCCAGGAGGATCGAGTTGTGTATTTGTATTAATTGCGTATTGGACGTTTCAGGTGAAATCGAAACGAATTTTTAATGTTTTTTTTTTTTTAAATAAATAAATTATTGAAAGTATCGATGAAATTATTGAAGTTACGATCAAAAACTATTAATAACAATAAATGTTATTATTATTATTATTATTACAAATAATATTAACAATAACAATAATAATAATAACTATTATTAGTATTATTATTAACTTAATGTTTGCTATTTCATTATTGTTTCATGTGGTCCTATAAACAAACGAAGAAAGTAAAATATGATCAAGGATCATGCATTATCGTCGATTTATTTTTTTTTTCAGAATTCCTCGTTTCTTTGATAATTAAAAAATTATTGAAAATATCGATGCAAAAACGAAGACTAGTAACGATAAATATTATTATTATTATTGCAAATAATAGTATCAATAATAATAACTATTATTATTATTATTAATAATAATAATAATAATAAATAACTTAATGTTTGCTATTTCATTATTATATCATGTGGTCCTATAAACAAACGAAGAAATTAAAAATGATCGAGGATCGTGTATATTCATCGATTTAGCCTGAAATAACCCATATACGAATATAAAGCATGAAAAATACCTTCGGGAAAGCAGACGAGTACTATTGTACCGAAATTCGGGACGACTTCCATGCAATAATCGATCCCAGGGGATAGCATGAGAGGTACGTGGTGTGGAGCGAAAATCGAGCCATTGAGCAACAGGTAGTACTCGTCCTCGCTGGACTCACTCGGTGATAGCATATATCTGGTATCGAAGGAAAACAAAAAAACAAAAACAAATCGACTAAAGTTTCAAGTGCTCCGTACGATAGTTCATTCAGGATTTCTTTATTTTGTTTGCACTGGAATAACATCGTCACGAATTATTCCACAAGAAGAAAAGAACCGCAGACATTTGAAAAAAAAAAATCGTTACTTCAAAAGTTCAAGCACAATCTGGATCGAGCACCAATTGCTCTCTGGACTCGCATGGTCATCCCTATATTGAATATTAAATTTACCTCTTGAAGCGACAGGGATCACCGACAATTGCGAGAAAACGCTCGTACTTGTCGCCAGGTGCCAATGCTCCTGTTTTATTGAAATCACTGAACAATGGCGAAAAAACATGATAATCATCTTCCGTGGATGAATTCAATCGATACGATCCCGCCGAAGAGACTGAGACGCATCGCGAGGCGCCATCTTCGTCCTTTATCATGAGTTCATTCACCGGACAACATTTTCCCACCCTCGGTAATTCGTGATAATCAACAGTGGGTAACGTCTCATTCTGAAAAAAAAAAATTAAGGATCTACGGTATCTTTGAGGTGTTTTCCCGAGTTTCTCCCCTAAAAGCTCCCTCTATCGATTTTCGCTAAATTCAATTGATTTCTTCGATTTTGGATTTTTCTTTTAATAAACCGCTGTTAAAATTAATAATTGAATTAATCTTTATTTCATTTCTTAATTTTGACTCTGAATTCCGAATCAACGATCTCTGCGTTAAGAATTCTCATTGAAATTCCATAATTATTCGTAATTTATTCATCGGTTATGTACAATATTCACTCTGTCGTGTTAAGTTATCGTCGAATTTACATTTTCAAGCGTGTGTCTCTTAAAAAATTGATTGAGTACGAAAATTCGACCTTGCAAAGTCTTCTGAGAATTCTTTCACACGTTTACGAAAGAAATATAGAAATCTATATTTATCATAAAGCTTCGTTTCTCGTAGTTTCAGAATTTCCGCAAAAAAAAAAAAAAAAAGAAAAATTAGAAAAAAAAAATTACATTCCCGAAAAAAATTACGCGTTGGCAAATTACCCAATACCAAATTGACAAAAACTCAGTCTATAGACCAATAGGGATCATCCCTCGATGTTTGATCGATAATTCCGGATGGGAAATGTCGCGTCTAGTACATTTTTTTTATCAAGCCCCCCACCGGTAGCGCTACCCGCACTTCCGGAAATTTCTTGCCGCAATAAAACATCGCAAAGTGTGTTTCCTTACTCTCGACGTATCGATCGTTTGTTTTTTTTTTTTTTTTCACCTCCGTTAATTGTGTCGATCAGCAAGTGATACAAGGAAGAAAAAAAAAGTTGGAGAACAAACGCGTTACTCAAACCTCCCGAGCAGCACGCGAGATCCGAGATCTTACCATCGAAACTTGTAGGACGGTGTTGAGGTTTGGGGTCGCCGAAGCGTGGCTCATTTTCATCAACGACCCGAGGCATACGATCGATACAAGGTACGTAAATGACGCCATATCCATACTCGGGAAAAATTTCGTTACACTCGTGTAAGAGCAGGGTGAATCTTGCCTGCTTTTTCTCGTCATCGAGCTTGTCTTAATATTTTCTCGTAATTTTCGTGTATATCGCACGCTGATGAAATTATATTCGATGACGAAAATCTCAGAATCGCAATTCTTTTTTTTTTTTTTCCTTCGTGGATTATTGCCATTCGATCTTCTACATAATACGTTAGGACTTTTGGTGTCCCCCACCCCTTTTACTGCTTTGTTTACAACGCTACGATTTACACCGGTTTCTCTCTCTCTCTCTTTATCTCTCGTTCGCCTTGCTCGTCAGTACATATATATACGTGCTCGTCCGTGCTCGTCTATTCGAGTGAATGGTCGTTTCTGACGTTTTTTTCTCTTGTCTCTCTTCGATCGTGTATATATTTATATGTTTCTCGTAGTATCAGTTTTTAATCTTTCGTAATCAGTCACTCGATTCTTGCGATCGCACTCGGACACTTCCGTCTGTACATCACCGTTTTTTTTTTGTTTAACATTTAATTATTCTCATATCCTCTTAATGTTTTATCATGTTTTTCCTCACTTTGTTTCGCATGATCGCGGCATGTAAAAAAAATAACGTTCGCGGCGTATCCCATATGCAACTGTTTGGCGCAATTTTTGCAGATGTGCACGTTTTTTCTTTTTTTTTTTATCTCGATTAATTTGAAAGTTGACTCGAAAAACTCGTGACGAGTCTACAACGTTTGAGATACGAGTTTTTTTTTTTTTTTTTTTTCTTTTATCTCAGTACGATTGAGCGCACATTCCGATAAACTCTGCGATAATCTGATAATGTTCGAGTCGCTTTATGATCGAAAAGGTCTGCGATCGATATCATCGTAAAAAAAAATTATCACTGCAAAAAAATAGAATTTATTTAATAATAAATGTTAAAAAAAATTTTTAATATAAATTTAATCGCAGTTTGAAAAATTTAATCACTCGAGCAGAGAAAAAGAAATGAAAAATCTTCGAGAATTATTATTTAAAGATTTCGACTAATCGATTAGTCAATGAGCTTAATTACTTTGATTTTCATTTATTCACGATCACACTTGATTAATGTTTAAGTTTTTTTTTTATTTTCTTTTATGTTGGCCCCTGTTTTAATTTTCACATGATTTTTGATCATTCAATTGTTTTTTTTTGTTGTTACAAGTTGGTTTATGGTTTTTTTTTTCTTCGTTGAAAGTCTCTTTGGTCCTTGAATAATAAAAATTTCCGACAGCTTATATGAATCGCTAGTGTACGGGGGTTGGAGTTTCACGATTGAATTTGGATTCGTACGAGGCTCGTGTTGCCGGCTGATCAAAGTCAGTGAGCATACTGGCTTCCTCGTACGGCTCACTTGTCGATTTATGTTGGCGCAGGTGGAGACAAGGGGGAGGCCAGCAGCAGGAAAACCAGAGACGGTCAACCAGCGCGAAGAGGCGATACGGAAACCAGAAGCAAATCGTAGATTTGTCATACACGTATTTTCGTTTTTCACAACGATATTATACCGTCCCGTAAGAATTTCTATGCCCTTCTCGTTTTTTAACGTGCAAATTTCTTGATTTCCGTTGATGTCTCTTTGCCCATGTGGACTGGCGATAAATGAAAAAACAAAGAAATTCTTGGGCATTTTATTTCTTGCTGGATGCGATCATATTGTTTCGTTGACGTAAAAATTTTACGACGTTTTCGGCGAGAGTTATAATCGACACGGCCTCCAGGGTCAATTGTAACGTCGCGTATATATGTATATAAATACGTTTAAGTAGAACATACGTAGGTGTAGTCAGGCGCGTGCGGTTTCTCAGGCCCCGTTGGTGTATGCGAAATATAATTTCGTAGGTATTTGGACGATTTTTTTCGATCGATGGAATGCCGGGAGTCCAGTATGCAAATTTTTCTCCCGAAAAAAAGAAGTATTAGTACACGAACTTTTTAGGTAGAAGCCCCCCCCTTCTAGTAATTAAGAGTTATTGAGGCTTAATTGGGTAATTTAAATAATTTAAGGCAGTGTCATTGCTTTGAGAAAAATTAAATATAAGTATATACTGTAGGCTGTGAGCTCAGACACCGAAAAATTAAAAGCCACTCAGGCGTAGACCGATCACTACGCGGGCGCCAATTGCCCGCGAGCTATCTTGGGCTAGATTTATTATCATTTAGATGTACGATTAGCTATGATTCGTATAGCATTACCGGGAATTTTGTTCAGCAACAAAAAACGGTTGGACAATCTTGATCCGGGAAGCCCACCGTTATATTTTCGGCACTGGGTATAAACCCCGCGCATGGGTTGTCCACTTTTGCGGCATACAATTGTATTATTGACAAAAAAAAAAATTATTCAAAAGGTAGTCCTCGTGGCAGAATAGTCATGCGATCGACTATTTTAGTAATAAAATTGTTGGAGAAAGCTACAAAATCCGCTAACACGTAGAAGTAGTTGTCGGAATTTATAATAATGTACGGAAATAGGCCGGACAGTTTGATATTGATAAATACTTGAAATTCGCATGAATAATTGTAAAACTCGCTGGTAGGCCATATCGTAAACTGATTGAGTTGCGCTGATCATTAAATTCGAATCTTCTTTGTCAAACATCCCGTGACTCTATACTTTTTTCGAATAATCTATCGATAGGTCGTAATTTCGTGAACAAGTCGATTGTTAGATGAATCGCTTCTCTAGTATTTAAGTAGATTCATTTTACAATTGACCCTGTTACACGCTGATTCATTCATATATCCTAGGTTAAAACGGTGATTTAAAAAATGAAATTTCTCGCAGAAAGAGTCTGCTATGTGATCTGAAACATTGGACTCTTAAAAAAAAAGTATTTCATGATTTTAATTTTCCAAATTCACAAAGTTCTCCAATAGGTGCGAAAGTGCAAGGGGACTGGTTTATACCTCCATGGAATCAATGTGTTGGGGAATCTTTCAATCTTTGCACTTATGTAAATTAGGATATTATCTAAACGTACGTGCAGTTAAAAAGAGATTTTCCGTTTCAAACTCGAGATAATTGAAGTCAAAATGAGCATGATTAACACGTAACGCATGCGCCAGCCATACCCTAACGATACGGTTTTCGCTGTACCGCCTAGATGGGTGTCGAGAATTGACCAAAAAACTAAAATAACGTAGATAAGTATCATGGGAATATTCTCGTAAAAGCTGAAGAGGATTTACCGTTCAGTTATGGAGATATATCTATCAACATTAAGGCCGTGTTTCACCGAGCCTATGTTCCCGTTTATTCCCTGCCACCGGTCGCGGAAGTACTGCCATAAAAAAAAATTCCTGGATGTGAAGCGATCACCAATCCGTGCACTGGGCGTACGGTTTCGTACGCCCACGTATTCCTGGGATCTCTTGATGATGAGTTCAACAAGAAAGATGACGGTACACGAAAGATTAAGGTACACGTTCTCGATCGTGTGACTCGCTCCACGATGCCCATATCACGCATGGGAGATGTGCGAATTTGGTTACAACTAGCGTTAGGTGAAATCTAGAGTATATAAATCGTATAATAGTGGATGTTTGGTGTATATATGTACCAGAAGGATATTTCCGTGATGGAATTTAAACGCATCTGGTGTTGTTACGTTCGAAGACGCGACGGGGGTGCCTGAACGCGTGTATGTGTGCATTCGGCGTAAAAAAAAAAAAACAAAACCTTCGACAGCCTCGCTCCAGTGACGTAATTTCGTATTTAAACCTCGCTGAATGAGTCTGGGTGCTTCAGTATCAGGTCAATTATCCGTTTTATGCAATGAATAATGGATTTCCGATCTGATATTTACAGAATTCTGATTCGTATTTTAACCCAATTTCTCTCAGTCTTCCGCCTTCCCTGGAACTTCGACTTTGATCACATTCCACAAAATTACTCACTTGGCGTGAATCGTGAGAAAGGAATTTTTCCAATAAATTGATCAGGACCCCCCTCCCAATCCTCCATTATCTCCAACAGCTATCGTTGGAAAAAAATACGATTTAGATAGAGTCAATATTGGAGCAGTGACAAGGTTTCACCTTTGAAACACGGTATAAACAGATTATTCTTGGGCGGTAGGGGTATATTGAATATTTGTTCAATGATTCAAAATGATCGATCCATCGAGCGTCGGCTCATACCACAACATCTCTCTCGTTATATATAAATCGTAACGAACTATGCTCTCATGTGATTTCCGAAAATAGTGCGAGCAAGTACACATATCATTAGATCGACACGCCTTTTACCGAATACAGAGAAAACTTGAATCTTTGTGGAGTAGTCGTTTGTTTGGAAATTGGAGGTATGTAAGAAAATTGAGGAAGGTTTCAATACATCCTGGAAAATTTTTAGTTTCAAGAAGTCTTTTCGATATTATTATGTACCCTTATCAACTTGCTTTATCAACGTAGAAGAGGAGAGTCACCAAAATGCATTCACCTTAATTAAAAAATTACGTTCGTTTTAGGCGCTAATCTCCCCCATTTATAAGGAAGGTTTTTTCCTTGGAAAAATAGACGTGTTTTAATCATTTATACGAAACGTATCGTTGAATGGCAAACAAAAGTCTATATATAATCGACTGAAAAATACTGTAGCGAGCATATACGTTAGTCATTATTCTTTTTTAATCCAAGCAGCACGTCTGTCACGCTCGCGAATCAATTTCGTGCATTTATAAGGGCACGTTCCCGCGGATTTACGATAATGCGACTACGAGATTGTAGAATGACGCGTCGTGTCTCTATTTCGTCGTATAAGAAAGAAAAACGTGTCATTTTTTAGACCGGGGATGTATAATAAGCCGAGAATTCGTCGAATAACCGTTATTTAAAAAATAAAGCAAGATTAACGAGAATGAGTAGGGGATCGTTGGAAATTAATGTAAACAATCTCTCATTCGAATCTCATTCCCTCGAATCGTGCAGTAGCCCAGGTTTTCGCCGTTATCGATGAAAAAATTCGAACGTCGATATTGGCGCCATCTCCCTGAAATTCGGCCTAGCTATGTCTTTACCGCGATCCGATAGACGGCGTGACTGTACAGTTGTACGTTCAGAAAAAAAAAAAAAAAAAAACATTCGCAATGGCGTCTTGGCCCGATATATCTGTTGAACTAGAATTTCTCGAGCTAAATTATGCATTCACATGACTCGATTATGATATTTCAACATCCAATTCCCTGGAGTTGAGGTTTCAGTGATGATTTTTAATGGCCCTCGGGGTAATATTGAACAGGCCATTTAGCGCTATTGAGAAGAGTTTTTGCTTCGGATATGATTCGCACTGAAATAATGAAAGCTTTAGAAATTGCGTTTAGTAATTTGTGCATTTTCACTGTTTCTGCTGTAAAAAAGGCCGGTGGTTGAATCAATTATTATCAATTTTTTTTTATCATTTAATTGATATACAGCTTCAGAATATTTCAGTTGCATTCGTTTTTTATATATACTTGAAAAATATAATGAAAAAGTAGAACAAAAATCGCTAAAAGACACATGGGGTATTTACAAATGCGTAAAACAATCGTAAATACATGCTAATCTCTGAAAATTTTGTCACATGCACGAGAATATACTACAGCATTCCTCGTTCTGCCCAAACGAATTCATACCACGATCGAAAATTCGTTCGCCCATCTATACACACTCCGTGTGTCCTCGTTCGTCAAATCTCTTTTTACTTTTTGTTCTCCGAGTGCAATATGCGTGAATCTTACATGCATTGCGTACGCAGAAAAAAAGGCGCGGCTCGAGATACTGAGCAAAGTCTTCGGCATATTATATATATCCTTAAGGTAGTGCTGTAGCCGCAACTAGCCAAATGAGATAATGAGAGTTGAATCATTAAAAATAGAAAATACTGAAATAAAAAAAAACAATAATATGATGATTTGTCATATACCATGGCATTACTTAATTTTTGCAGTGCGTCAAAAATCCGCTAGGTCACTTCGAGCGAAGGTGCTTCTCGCAAGAGGAGTCTCCCGGTAAAGAGCCTATAACGCTTGGATTCCATTTTCGCCATCCTCATTCTTCTCACTTTTTCATTCGCACTTCACAGGTTCTCACGCAAATGTTAACAACAAAAAAACTAACTGCGGGAACTCACGATTTCGGTAAAAGCAAAGTAGGAACGTATTAATAAAAATATTAATTATTGCTGCTCTTTCGTAGGACTGTGAGAAAGGAATTAATTAAGAGAAGTATAGCATCAATTTTTGTGAATTAGGGAATATCGTTCTCTTTAAATAATTATATGGCACATTAAAAGGCGTTCTGAGAACGAAATGAGCACATGAAAATTCGTAGCAAGGTTGAAATCGTATTTTTTCATGGAAAAATATTTTTTGCCTCCGCATATTTTAATACTGGAATATATCGGACTGTGAGCGTTAATGGAGACTAATATTATGTCCCTCTCTCTATTTACGTTTTTTCCTTCAATAACACCAGCTTGGTAGCTGAAAAAACAAGTGGTTTATGTACAAAAAATCAGTTGAACTTATCAAATTCATCCAAATGAAAGTCTTATATATCAACACTAGCTCGTCATACTTATTTTTGGACGCTTATTCCGTCATACGCATGATTGTCAGGCCGACGATATTCATTGCTCTGTAAATTTTAAGCAAATGCCAATTTTTAGGTTCAATTTTAGGTAAATCGAAACACAAGACTCTGTCTTAGAAGAATATAATACATACACCAGCACTAAAAACTATTTGTTTACAAAGGGAAATTGCCTCGCTTGAATTTATTAAAATGTTACATCATGTTCCTCTATCCATTATCATTTTTAGCTTTGAAAAAAAATCGGTGACTCACCTTATAATCAAGCTCGCGGTAGTACCTTAAAAAAAAAAAACCTTTCCATCGTCTTTGCGAAGTGCTCTTATTATCGTCGTTCGTTTTGCTCGAGTGCGTCTGCTCGTCGACGTGCCCACAGAGCACACACACATAGCCCTCCGGCCTAGATCTCTATTACTCGTTCATCGAGACTATGCGCGTGTTGGAGAGCTTACTTTTTTTTTTTTTATTTATTTTTTTACAGCACAGCGTCGTCTTTTCATCGTCGTTGTATCGTCGTGGTCGCACACAACGCGAGGTCACTGACGCTATGTGATCACGTGACGCCACACACTGGCGCAATCCTCAACACGTGGAGCAAGAGAGACACACGCATAAACTCGGATTTTAGCAGTAGATTTTACTACGATCAACTACCGGGTATATACGGTGAAACGTTTTCAAAGACTTGGTCTGTTTATTTTTGCAGATGCAGTGACGATCGCTGCAACAGCTCTACGAGTCGATGCTCCGTTGCAGCATGAAGAATTATTTTCGAGGTCAAGGATGTATGGAAAGTAGGAAAAAAGAAACAAGATAAGAAAGTTGTTATTTTTTTTTTTTTTTTAATGTTTACGCGGAGAGACTGAAAATTTTATTGATACAATATTTCAGAGCCAGACACACAATCTAATTTCTTTACTATTTATTATTATTATTTTCAAGTATTTTTTTGTCGAACGAGGAATAATTGAAATTTCTGAACAGAAAATTCCCAATGCAACAATTTGTGCAGAAAAAATAATGTTAATTTATAATTTGTCAATTACTTGATGTCATTTGTCAATACTTGACAAATGATAACGATTTTATTTCAATATATTTGCATGCAATGATGCCGCGAATTGTGCAAGTTTTTAACTTTCACAGATCTATGATTTGTATCTATTCACTTAATTTGCGCTTGATAATTCGAAGATAAATCTTAAGAAGCTTTCAACGCACGTAACTGTTCCTAGTGAAAGTTTTTGTCGGGGAAAAAGGTCGCTATATGGTCAAAACATATCCGCAAACTCCAATTTTTTGCCGTCATACTGCGCACGGAAAAAAAGAAACAGTAACAAATTCAGGGGCTACACAGTTCGCGTTGGTTGGACTCGAGCTGCTCTACTGCTTTTTTTTTTTTTTTACTGAGAACGCACTGATGTAATTACAATATCAAACTGTAAATAAATCAGTTTACACTGTCAAAATCTGCAGTGTGCACAGATAAAGTCACGAACTGTCGAAAAAAGACTGAAATTACTGTGCCACACTGTAAAATTATCTTAGCAGTTTGCGTACAGGAAAAAAACCAGCGGTCACATGTGAATTATACACAGTTGAATTTTTTTTACTGGGAACACTGATGTATTTACAATACTGAACTGTAAATAAACCAGTGTACACTGTCAAAATCTCAGTGTGCACGGGAAAAGTCGTCATTTCTCTAGGAAAGGACCTCAATTACACAGTTTCACTGTAAAATTAAATAGGTCCGCTCTGTTTTTTATGCAGTTTATACTGTGATTTTTGCTGTTTCTTTTTTTTCCATGCGGGAAAGCCCTTTCTCGCAAATTCGCAGTACAATTTCCACGTTTTATCATGAACCGAAACGGCTTTTGGAGGTAGAGAATACGAATAACCGTGGATTGCGGAAGACGAGTATATAGTTCACTGAACTCCAAAAGTGTTGCGTACAAAAAGTTCTTGATCGTGTCTTGATCTCTCGGCGACAGTGGAATTTTCCTAGAGCAAAACTTATATAGTTGTGTAAACAGTGGATATCTTGTATCGAGATTTTCATGCTCGATATTTTTGAACATTAGTATTGTGTTTTCTGTTGTTTTTAACATTTTCGAAACGTTTCCGAATAATATATGAACGTGGATAAACCGAACGTAATGTCACAGTGCTATGATTATGTAAAGTGTTGTGAGAGTTCGATGATAAAACCACAGAATGTGAAAATAAGTGTTTCGGCAATGCTGATATAAGATCGAAGAAAATACAAAAGTTGAAGATCGCAACAAGCGAGTATATACGTTATCCCATTAGAGCACCGAATAACGATATTTCTCCTGGAAGAACTCCATCAAGAATCTCAACGCGGTGAGAATAAGCGAAGCGCTCTGAGAAAAAAGTACCAAAACAAAAGGACTTTTTCAAAAATAGACTCTTCGTTAAATTGTGAAAAATATTTTTCGATTAATCGAGCGAGAAAAAGAGACCCCCCCCCCCCCCTTAAAAGCTCCTCGATGGTGGTGATCTGCGGATATCCGTTTTGTTCGTTGTCGCTCCCTTCTCGTATAAAGCTCTCATACACGTACACCAATGCACGTATATAGAGAGTACTTTTCGTGTGCTGCTATTCCCAACTGTTCGGTTCGCCGCGACGAGAGAGCAGGAGAACGAGAGAGAGAAACGAAGAGTTCTCGTGAGCCGGTGTCGCCGAGCGGCGCTACGGTCGCAGATTTACTCGCGCCCTGCGGCTTATATTCTGTAGGTATACGTATTATATATATACATATATACGTGAGATATTACATATACGAGGAGTTGCGCGCGGGAGTTGCGTCGTCGGCGGGTGGACGACGGGTGGGCGTCGAGAGGGGGAGAAGCAAAGAGGATCGCGATGGGGAAATGGAGGGGCAGGGGGCGAAGGCACCGAGAACCGCGGCCAGTAGCTCCCAGGCAGCGAATCCGCGAGGAATCTCGTGGCTTCGGGTTCAGGGCTAATCGCGAACGTTATCACACACGCTACATATACATACAATGTATATATAAGCTTCTAGCTCCTTCATTAACCAGGATATTTAGCCAGTAACGGTTTTAATCGAACTGGCTCAAAAATCAAGCAAACTAAAAAAAAGTCTTCGAAACATTCAGTTGCGGATTTTAGAGTATATCGCAGTCTCTGAAACACATAGCGATATAGTTTGAACTACGGGTCAGCGAACCTCCGTAATCGCGGCATCAGCGACAGCGGCTACGCGGAGACGTTTCTACACACCTTCTATACGAACGTACAGTGCTCTATACCTCTATACTCACTGTATGATCCGTACGGGCGGACGGTCATTATCAAAGAGCCTCTCTCTCTCTCTCTTTTCTTCTATATCTCTTTCTCGCGACCGCCCATCGAAACCGCATAGTTTTGCTACGCTGTGGAAAAACAAAAAACCATAGCGCACATGAAAATGTTGAAAATTTATCCGAGTATGCATGTACTATATTACAACAGTTTTGAAGAATGTTCACTTCACTTTTCTACAAAAATCGACATCTCTGATAAATCGTTATTTTAGAATGAAAACAAAAAAACATGTTGAAAACATCGAAATTCTTGAGTTTAATATCGACCCTTAATCCGCATCGATCGTTGATACCAGTGATAAAATATTCCGAACAAATTTCGATAAAGTTGAGCGAAGCAAGATTTTGTCCGAATGTGCGATGGTGAGAGACAAAACTCGTCGAGAACGGAGGGAGAACAACGAACGATTATATTTACGAGGGCCCCATATACTCGATGAAATGGGCATAATCGTACGAAGATAGTTTTCGAGGGAAGGGTGTGCGTTTGTGTGTGTGTGTGTGTGTGTGAGTCGGATATGTGGTGTTTCGTGCGTGTGTGTTTGCGTGCTTCAACGAGATAAGATTTTGGTCGAGGTGAACAGAGAGAGAGAGAGAGAGAGAGAGAGAGAGAGAGAGAGGAGGGGTGATCTGAAGGCTAGTGTCAGAGAGTCGTATTTTTTTCTTCCGACGAATAAATCGAGGCTGAATTTAACTGGTTTCGGCCACCGACTGAAAGAGCCTAAAATCGGGGTGGATGGAGTGATGAGCGGGGCCCCTGCAAGGGGCACAGTGCCCCGACGTCCACGACGCCATCATCATCATCATCATCATCATCACAATAATAATCGAGAAGATGAATTTCAGCACGAACCAGCTGGTAATTACGTTGAAAAGGGTCATTCCAAGGTCAACGAGGAGAATCGACCAAAGGTAAATCCGATATTTCTTTGGGCGCTGCAACGTGAGCAGAGAATAATCGAGGTACGCTGCGAGGATTACGACAAGAGGAATCGTATTAAATTGACGAAAACGGCGCATGGCTGGCGCTCGATACCTCGTACAGCGTCCAACGTTTATACCACTAGCCTACCCACAAACGGGCACACTTGCGTCGAACGTACATGCGAGAGTCCAGCTGCGGTTGCTGGATTATCATCGGCAACGTCGTCACCAAACTCATCGAGATGGTCACCAGCAACGATATCATCGTCCCATCTAGCACCTTGGTCGATATCATCGGCGAGAAGCAGCAGTGGCAGCAGCCATCTAGCGGCGATCTCATCGCCGAGCCAAGAAGGTGGCGAGACGAGTCGAGAGATTGGTGGTGGCGATTCGTCGTCGATTGCATCAAGATCGCGGAATCAAAGCGATGGAGAATCGATCAACGATTTCGATGATAGTTGCTCACGTAGCGCCGTGACGTTGCGTCGAGCTGGAAAAAATTCGCGCAAGAGACGCCACAGAGAGGCTATCTGTACGAGCGAGTCCGATAAGAGACGAAAGCGGTTGGATAGTACAAGGGAAGCACGCGCCACGCTTCTGAGTGCTTGGAACAACGAGACGGAGAATAATCAAAATAACAGCGGGGAAGATTCTACCAATGGTCTTACGGAGATCGAGGAAATGAGCCTTGAGGGAACGGTTGTTGGTAGTAAAACGAGTGTTACGCGAAAGAAACGTAGACGCGAAAGAAACGATGCGATGACAAAGCGTAAGAAGCATCGAAGAAATTCGGAGAGTCAGGATGCATTGGGGTTGTCGGTAATGAGTTCACCGAGATCCTGGGAACGCTTGATGAACGGCACGAGATTCCTCAATGGTAGACCTACCGTGGATCAATCACGGGTCGTAAGAGAACATGAGGATGGTGGGGAGAAAGATGAGGTGGAGGGTGAAGAGGAAGAAGAGGTGGTATACGACGAAATTGGCCTGTCGAAGGTACATGCTAAGCATTTTGGATCGATCGATCTGGAGAGAGCCAAGAGAGATCAGCATCTCCAGCCAAGGGTTGTCTTGGAACAGTTGAGGCTCTCTGGAACATCGGAGTTGGGTATACGAAGTTCAGCCGCCATTGTTAACGAAGGTGATGTGGAAAAAAGTAAAGGGGAGGAGGAGGAGGAGGAGGAAGAAGAAGAAGAAGAAGAAGGTGATGATGACGAGAATGAAGAGAAATCCAACCACAAAGAGGTCAATTCCAAAGATGGAGGGCGAAAAGAGACTGTATCAATGTCCGACAAGTCGGAAATTCGTGATATTCTTAGTATGTTAGATTCCACGGGATCACCAGTTCTAGCGACCGATACCCTAATAGCTCATCTACCGAGTTCGCTCGACTCGACGAAAACTAACATCTCCAGCTGCTACGAGAATCGTGATTATACGAAATTGTCGCGTCAACGTTCACGCGACGAGACAGAAAAGCTTCGTTTACCACCAGTTTCCTCTCCAACAGTCGGGAGATCTTCCACGAAATACTGCATAAAGGATAATTCGAAGGGTCGTTTGTCTGAAAATGTGAGTAGGGATCTTGTAGCAGGTTTAACCACGAGGAATTTTTGTAATACTAAGAGAAGCGTGTCACCTTCCAACGAGAGAGAACAGATTGTCAATGCAAAGGTTTATCGAAGAGAAAACATTGGTGAGACGGTTGACTCGAGTTCTTCCGAGCTTGGTAAAAGCTCGGAGATACTCGAGGCGCTCAGAAGTACTCCGGGTCTCTCGGTATCCATTACGACGAGACTAAACGCTAATGAGACTCGTAACGAGACGTCCGAGCAAACAACAAGAAATCCATACAAACGTCCAGCCTCGGCTCTCTATCTCGAGAAACTTTTGCCAAATTCGCCTCAACAGACTCGACAATCAGCTCCACCTTGCTGCAGCAGTTCCGAGGTCACTTGTTCGCAGGATACGAGTAACGAGCTTACCCTCGATGCTATTCTTTCGACACCAGCACGTTCTTCCGAGAAACTGTGCGGACCAGGACTTGCCGCTATTGTTAATCGTTTGTCCAATCGTACGGATCAATCACGCGGTTTGCTGATTCACACGGGTAAGAGACTAGATCAGGGAACTAACAATACGAGGTTGGATTATCCAACTGGTGAAATTACGAGTGGCAAGAAGAGTGCAAAACAGAATTCCTATAATGGAGAAATCTCCAGGTTTTCGAGATTACTGGAAAAACCTTCACAACTTCCTCATCGTCATCACCCACACAACAATCATAGAACCGAGAAAAAAAGAAATCTCTCACAAACAGCTCCACCAGCTAAACAGCTGCGCCATCTTATGGACAATTCGAGCATCCCAATACCGGATCCTCTTCTGGTGCCCCGTGATCATTTGCCCGCTCTTGCCGCAGCTCCAGCTGTCGAGATTCCCAAACTCTTAGCCGCAAGGCCCGAGCTAAGGTTACCCGAAGCTCTTACGAGGCCAGATTTACTCAGAGATCCGGATCTTCTTGTAATATCGTTGGCGCATCTCCAGCAAGTTCTCGATCAGGGTGATGGTTCGGTTTGCGAATACACATATCGTCCACCTCATCCTATGGCCCTTGGTGATGATGATGAAGAGGAATTTGGTGAAGAGGATGAATTGGTCGAAGAGGATGAAGATGATGATGATGACGTTAATGATGATGAGGAGGATGAAGATGACGAGGAGGAAGAGGATCAGGACGTTCCGGAGCAGAGTCTCGATCTCGATCGTAACGATACCCTGGATGCAGCGAGAGTTCGTGGAATCGGTGATAATAAACGAAGAAATCAACGGATACCACCCAAATTAATCAGTTGCAAACCCATAGGAAGCCTCATGCCAGGTCCCATAGATCTCTCCCGCAACTGCAGCATACGTTCGATTCATCCAACCAGATCTGCGCAATCTTTCGCTCCTGTATCCCGTCAATCGGACATATCAACGAATCAGTTACCACCGCCACCTTTACTCAGGGTACGCAGCGGTTTGCTGAAGCAAGAATCGGAAGTTACCTCGACCGAGATCACATCACCATATGCTCAGGATGATTCTCATCTGTGGCATCCGCTTTTCGGCAGGTGCGTATTACAAAGTTTTTATCGGAGATTGGTGGATGCCTTGAGAACCTGTGGGTTATCGAGATTCTCCCTATTCTGATTTTACACAATCTACTTTTCCAAAATGTTCAGCCCCTATAATTTTTCCCTGTTATCGAATCAAAGTATTTCAACGCGTTGTTTTCATTAAAGCAATGGAAAATGACGCAACTTTGACAAAAAAAAATTACCAGAATAGATGACTGCCGATTGGCATGTATCCAGAATTCAACTGTGAGAGTTATTTTTCACTTTTGAGCTAGAAATCATTGAGGAAGCTTCAGTGCTGTGCATGTGTAGTAGGGATTGGTCGCTAGACACGTGGGTAGTGTGCGTGAGTGTGTCACGAGCGGTCCGAAGAGTTTTGATTTTTCCAAAATTTTGAACTTGCCTACAATACCATAAAAAAAAAACTTCGAAATATTTGAAATAAAAATACATAAATGAAATTCAAGATTAGAGATTGGGAATTTAAAGCTAGGAGCAGATTGATGAAAAGATGTAAACTCCGCACAATCTGACAAAAACGTTTTAATTGTATTTCAACGTATGAGAAAATACCCTTACATAGTACTTGGCGTCGAGACGCTACCGCGTCTCGTGATATATATATAAGGGTTGTTCTTATTTTGGGTATTTTTTAATTTCGCTCCGGTCCCCCCGAAAAACGTTACCAAACGTTGTAAAAATAAGTGTGGAAGACACTAGAGCTCATGAAATTACCGGCGATGCCTGCCTATAACGCAAACACCAGCGGATCCAGAACTTTCATTCGGGGGTGCAGAAGTACTGAATCATTATTATTATTATTATCATTACTATTATATTATTATTATTTTTATGTATTAATCCAAAATTTCGGCGCTCCCCTGGATCCGCCATAGTGAACGCACAAGTTGATTTTCGTCAAATAAAAAATAAATGGATATTTTGAATCATTACTGCTTGGGATTTCTTTTAAAATTATTTGCAATTTCAAACTACAAAACTTGGGCCCGGATTATGGAAAAAGCTCGGAACAGACGGGATATCAGAAAATAATATATTCTCTTCGATATGCATCACTTGATACCCGCAGATTTTTTAGAAATCGAAAAAAATAATTATTTCTGAATGTAGAAACTCATCATCGACATAGACGATCCTGAAAGATTTTAAACTGACTCTGGCAGTGACAGATTGGAATTAAAATTCTATTTCGTAACATAAACTGAATTCGAGACTGAAAACAAATGTTCGCAAGGTGAAAAAAATCAAACACATTATTCAAACACACAGTATTCAAACACATTATTGTGAATATTATCGAGTACTTGATTTTTTTAACCTTGCGAAAAAAAATTTTCAGTCTCGAATTCAGTTTATGTTACGAAATAGAATTTTAATTCAAATCTGTCACTGCCAGAGTCAATTTAACATCTTTCAGGATCGTCTATGTCAATGATGAGTTTCTATACATTCAGAAATTATTATTTTTTTCGATTTACAAAAAATCTTCGGGCATAAAGTGATGCATATCGAAGAGAATATATTATTTTCTGATATCCCGTCTGTTCCGAGCTTTTTCCATGATCTGGGCCCAAGTTTTGTAGTTTGAAATTGCAAATAATTTTAAAAGAAATCCCAAGCAGTAATGATTCAAAATATCAATTTGTTTTTTATTTGATGAAAATGAACTTTTGCGTTCGCTGGCGCATCCAAGGAAGCGCCGAAATTTTGGATTATTATATAAAAATAATAATAACAATAGAATAGTAATGATAATAATAATAATAATAATTCAGTACTTCTGCACCCCCGAATGAAAGTTCTGGATCCACCGGTATTTGCGTTATAGGCAGGCATCGCCGGTAATTTCATGGTCTATAGTGTCTACCACACTTATTTTTGCAACATTTGGTAACGTTTTTCGGGGGGACCGGAGCAAAATTAAAAAATACCCAAAATAAGAACAACCCTATATGTGTGTGTGTTTGTAAGAAGAAGGCGTTTGTCCCGACATACAATGAATGAACTTGCAATCTTGGCTTTGAGATACACTGAGCTTGAACGCTTTGTGTATGGAGGTTTATTATACATCAAGTATGTCATACTTGCTAGCCAATGAAGAGCGTAAACAATTTTGTCACAAAACGTTGAGCTGAAAAATTCAAAGATCCTGAAATCTGAACCTTAACGTTTTGAAATGAATAATTCAAAATACCTCATACTAAATTTACTTTTTGTAACATAATTTATGATAACAATTATTATTATTCTATGTTTTCGTGAAGAAATGTACGAATTGAAACTTCCACAATGCTTATACTTATAATTCATGCGAATTTCCAAACCACGATGAGCAAGTGGCTTCTTGAATATTATGACTTCCTCATACAGAGGAAGTTTTGAGGATGCATAAATTATAAGGAAGTCAATGCGCAAGTTTTATTTTGCACGATTTTTTTTTTTCAATTACGTAACATCTAATCACAAATACGTGCCAAGGGAGCCAATGGTTGCTCCGATAGCTTGAAAAATATCAGTTTGATGTCACGAGCAATCTTTCATTCGTACAAATTCAATACAAATTTAGGTTCTCTGATGTGAATATTTATATTCCTAATGTTTTTTTCTGTTGTTTCTCTTTGTCTTACGCAGTTACGCTGTGTGGGTATGCGAACATGGGGGTGCAATTCCCTGACCATCCTGTGTGTGTCTTGGAAAAAAAAAGGACTCGTGACGTTTATCGTGTAATTTTCCATACGTGTTTAGGAGGGTGGTGGACGCTAGGGTTGCTCTAGAGTAGTTCCAAGAGGGAGGAAAACAGAATCGTAACCCTCTCCTCCTTTCTCTCTCTCTCTCTACATGCAAGTGCGCCCCTTTAAAGGGAATCAATGTGAGCGTGGTGTATGCTATATACGAGAGAGAGAGAGAGAGAGAGAGACCCTCTCTTGCCAAGGGAATTGCGCTCGAAAGCTCGACGTCGGCGCTCCCAATCGATCCGCGTTGCGACGCTGTTGCCTTCTCTCTTCTTTCACTGTCTCTCCTACTCTACTCTCTGTACATCGCGAGTACAACGCTCTAGGCCAACATTGCGTTATTTTCGCATTTTTGTTTTCCTCATTCTCTCCCTTTTCAAGTGTCTTTCTCGTTCTCATTTCTCAAGACTTCATCTCAATCTGCCTTCATCATATTTATCAAGCCTCTCTCTCTCTCTCTCTCTCTCCTCTCCACAAGCCATTCTCTCTTGTGCTTCGTCATAGACGAGGCTATTTTTATGGAAAACAAAAAAAAAAATTATCCAAGTACCCTCGAGAGTTGGAGAACTATTGGCAGCTTTACAATTAGTCCCCTCGTTATTAAACAGGAGTTTTTTTTTTTTTTTTTTAATGTGGAATCCGCTCATTGTTGTCATGGGTATTGTTGGTCCAAGCTCTAACTTCAATGGCATTCGTATTTTCATTCATCACAGTGGCATTCATCACAATGAGGGAAGAATCTGACAAAATAATTCGGGTTGAATCTAACCTCGTATGTCATCAAATTGGATCTAACTTTTGAACTAATCGCAATCAAAAACTGAGGTTTAAGCTAACCTGACTTTCGGATTGATCACAATTTAAAAATGAAGCCTGATGTACCCTCACTTGTAACGGAATTTCGTAACTATAGTTATCGAGAATTGTCGGTATCGTTATGGTATCGACAGCCGATCGCAAGGACACGATCCACGAGAAAGATACAACTCCTGTCGTTAGCTTAACGATATCGAAAAAGGTCCTTCAGGAGTTACAGAGTCCCGGTACTAACGACTGATCACAATTCAAAAGTTACGTCAAGTGCAATCAAGCTTTTCGATCGATCGCGAGTTTAAAATGTAGTTAGATCCGATAACCCGACTTTTTGCATTGATCACAATTGTACAATGAGGTTGAATCTAAAATACAGACAATCATGACAAAAATCCATACAGCTAACTTGCAATAGCTAAATATTATCTCTTCTTTCTCGGAGTGTGTAAAAAAAAAAAATTCAAGTCAAAAGTTTCGTATCCGATGGACTAGGGTCTATGTAATCAGAAGAACGCTAACACTGCATATATGTATGCAGGTTTTGGTATGACCAACGTACACTGTGATTTAGCTCGTCTCCCCAAGACCCTGCTCTATCTCTCTTTTTCTCTCTTATGGAAGACAACGTTCAAAGATGTTGTCCTCTGCCAGAGGATCGCTTCTTGCTTCTATCCTCGCGCTCCCTCTATTCTCTCTCTACCCCCCCCCCCCCCCCCCCTCCTCTGTATATATATATATTACGAAAAGGTGACGCTCGAGCCTCGCAAAGCTTGGACGCGTGCGCAAAAGCTCTCCCCCACGTTTACCTCGATCGATCCTCGTCGCACACACCCCGTCTCCCTTCTATATCTCGCAATCCTAACGAACAAGTGTGCGTAACACACCGTCCATATGTACCAATACATCGAGAGCCAAAGAGGTTGCCTTATCATATATATATATATATATATGAAACTCAAACCCTGCTCGCTTGTGCTTTTGCTCTACTCCGCCGTCGTCTACCTCCAATACTCCACTAATACTAATAATATCGTAACGGTTCAACCAACTTGCCTCTTTCATCTATCGCTCCCGCTTTGCCATTCCTCTTATACCGAACCTATGCTTTATTTCGGTCTATATGTCGTTTTTCTTTTCCATGTCATTTCATAACGTACGTAACGACGGACGTTATTCCCTCTTTCTTCTTTTTGCATTATTTTAATTTTTTGCTCCCAAAGGGGAGATGTTTTTATTTTCGTGGACAGACTTTTGGGTTTTCAACGCCAATATGTGTTCCAAAAAATTTCAAAAGATCAAAAAAAAATATTACAGATAAATTGTACATACACTCTATGTTCTCATAGTTTTTTAACACTTGCATAGCTTGCCTCCATGTGTAAAGCCCCCCCGCGTATTTTCACAAGTCTTGAAAATTCTCCAATCCGACCGTTAGTTATCATATAGTAAAGAGAGAAAAAGATTGGCCCAAAGTCGTTTGAAAGACAGACAAATAAAGCGAACCGGGGTGCAGTTCCAAAATGCGAAAACCTCCGATCTGGCGATTCGCAGGCGTTTTCGAATTTTAAGATGTGATTTTTTTTATTACGCTCTTACTATACCTATATATATATATATATATATATATATATATATATATATATATATATATATCGCGCTATGTTCGTTAGGCGCTGTTTTATGATTATAGATGACGAAAAAATTCTTTGTTGCTATATACGGGAGAGCTCTGGGTGGATTTGGGAGCTCTCTTATCGCCTATAGACATAAACAAAGCCGAGAACAAAGGCTCTATATGGCCTTATGTCATCATAGACGGTTCCACTGAATTGTTGAAAGATATTATCCTGCGATGTTATCCTGGTAGGCAGTAAGGACATTCACTATCCAAAAACAAATTCGAATAAACTTAAGAAAATATGTGGAAACATGAGAAAAAAATAACAAAAATGAAAACAAAAAAACAAAAAAATTACGATACCAAGAAACAATAAAAAGAAAACAGGTTGAGTTTGCGTTTGGATTGGGTGTGGGTATATTTTTTGGACTGGGTGTACAATACGCTATAGAGGCTGGCAGGCCCAGTGATAATTTGTATACACCGAATGCGATAATATGTACAAATAGTCGCAGTCATAATAATAGTATATACTGTGTATATAGAGCGCGATAGCATATACACACATAATAAGAATGTAGCGCGACAGATATATAGATAACAGCGTGGTAAAAAAAAATTGTATTTCAAAATTTGATATCTTGAAACCGCCTTCGAGTCGCCAAAAATCCTATTATGGGTAGTTTTATCGTGTCAAACAGAATGTCTGTGCGAAATTTTAGGCAGATCGAAGGTTTTTGCTTTGCGGAACTTTATCCGCGAACCGCCAACAACCACATGCTCTCTCCCTTATCTTCGTATGTCCGTATATGTGTTTCTTCTCCACATATCGTGAGCCATCGAGTCAGAGAAATTGTCGCAACGTCATTTATACGGTTTTCCTTTCGCGCGCGTAGTCAGGCTTCAAAGCGGCTCATATAGCTTCGATCATTCATTTATATTTCAACATCGAGACAGTTTGATGTAGCTACACGTGGGGACTTTTTTTCGTTTTTTCATGCGTCCATACGAAAACGAACGATATAGAGACGTTCGCCACGCTTTTCGTTATTGTGTTATTATTCCTTATATATACTATGGAGTTGGTGCAAATTTGGGCCACTTGAATTTATTTTTTTATTTTGAGGTACGTAGGTGTATCCTGACCTCTCTTTAACTTACATTTTCGCCACACTATACCAACCAACGAACTAATTAGCTGGTAACTAACCAGTTCGTTAATGACTTATTAGTCAGGTACTAGCTGCTTAGTTATTTAATGGCAATTTACTCTTTGATTGCGGTTACTATAATTAGTATCTAGGAATTATTAGGGATAATGAGTAGATAGTAACTAATAAGGGTATTTTCCGAAATTGTCTGGCATGGCTAAAAATATATAGCGCAAGCCACGTATACTTTACATTCTCAGTACTGGCAGTCAATTTCAGAACACACCCTAAGCAGTCGAATAGTTGGTTACAATCAGGTAAGATTAGGGTAGTAACTAGTCGGTAGCAAACTCACTAGTTGGTAACTAAAAACTAAACACTTAGTAATTAATGAACTAACTAATAAACTAGGGATCTAATTAATTAATAACTGACTAGAATATCGTCATGCGCGGAACAGTGTTGCAGATTTACACCAAGTAGCATGCGGTTAACACCAACATGATGGACCTACACAGACACCGAGGTGGTGCAGTCCATGTAGGTGTTAATCTTTATTTACAAAATCCGGTGTTCATTAATATAAAAACGCCGGATTTTTTTTCCAACAGGACACCTCAGTGAAAGCTTCAAAGCCGATATAGATATTTACTTTGCACATTGCCAATTTCAGGGACCAATAATATACGAAAACTGCAATGGTGGGGTCCAAATTAGCACCAACTACTCTGTATTTTTCCCTCAGTCTACGATAACCCCCTGCGAGCAACTTTTTTTAATGACCCACCCTACGTATATGCTCGTCCCAAGAAACTCTGGGGGGGAATCAGGAGCTTTTCCCACATGTCTCGGCAAAAGAACTATACGTCGCAATATGTTTTTTCCAACGATATAACATGTGTCTCTATATATATATATATATATATATATACGCATTTGTACATTTCCCCCTTTGTCTGTTTACAGCCAGAAACGACAAATGCAGCAACAGCAGCAGCATCAACAACAACAACAACAACAACTACAACAACAACAACTACAACAACAGACACAGACACATCGAACACCCTGGCACAGGACGACCCTCGCATCTTGACCAGCATGCACTTTCCATTAAAGTCGCATTTATGGACGCGTAATTTAAAAAAAAAACTGTTTCCAGCCACGTTTGGAAAGTTATATACATCCGATAATCAATGGCAAAGCCAAGAAGGCAGTTTCCAACTCGCCGGGTATATAATCGAGTAAATTCCCGATTGGCTCAAATATTCAATCGTATACTTCAACGCATCAATTGACCTTACGAAACTGATAAATTGGAAAATTACTATCTTCCATATTAGGTGTATCGTATAAGTGGGAGAAAAGAGAAAAACGACGTTGATTCTCGTGTACGTTAAACGAAAAGACGAAAAGTTGTCGAGAAGTAGGCCCGTTATGTCAGGACTCTGAGTGCAATAAGATGTAAAAAAAGCGTGAGAAAGTTTGATGAGGCTTCGTTTGATTATACACAAGTCGGGTCAATCGAGTATAAAGGAATACATTTTACTTTTAATTACGCTCATATTCGTAATTTTTATTCCCTCAAGTGTAAAAATGTTTAATATTAAAAAAAAAAAACACATCACCCATATATTTTCAACATGCCTCCCAAAAGAGCATCAATGGTCCTTTGGAGATGCTAATTCGACGGTCAAAAAATATCTCGAAATGGCGGAGTCACAAGAGCAAGATGGCGGTGTCTGGAAAAACAGACAAACAGTGTGTTATCTAGTTTGCAGAATAACTCGTTTTCGAACCTCAATCTTTGTGCCGCACATTTGCCAATTTTTTTTTTTTCTTTGCATATATTAATTTCTTTATTTGCAAAAGAAAAAAAAGTGCCTCTGCAACCAATTTTTCAAAAATTTCGAAATTACATCTGCAGGTTACCTCTTAACATTTTTTCAAAAATATTTTAACACCATAAATTGAATATATGCTCTTCACGAGGCTTGAGTAAAATATTTTTTTTTTTGCATATCGAAGTGTATGTGCGTGTGATTTGATATTTTCATCAAAGGTTTAAATATTGAAAGCGAACGATAAAATTTCATATGCACAAAACCTTGACGAAAAACTCTATAACCTCGATGCTATCGTCATTCATGAATTTTTCATTATTTTTCTTATCGATCATCTAACCTGTTAAATTCATTTATCGTTATACTTAGGGAGGTTCTGCTCGTTTCATCAAATATAGCGCGTTTTCATTTTATTAATTTGCCATTATTCACGCTAGGCGTGGTGAATCACGTCCATTTTTTTTTTCTAGGGCTTTGTAACAGATAAATTTGTATACTTTCCTGAAATTTTTAAACAGTGCCACGACTTTTTTTTATGCACCTGACATCGAACGATTCTTCACGTTATAAGGGTTGATGCCATGAGATCCTATATATGCATTTCAAGAGTATCTATACGAATTTTTATCTCGGAAAGTAGGTGCGGTGAATCTCGTTGAAATTTTTCAGGTACACACGAAGTGTACACGTTTACAAACACGCTGTTAAAAATTTCAAGTCACCGTGACTTTTATTCACGTTTGAGCAGAACCTCCTTAACACAGATGTTCCATCAATGTGTAAAAAATATATATTTTTTCTCGCATGGCCTTCAAAACACACTGTATTGACGCCCGACTGTGTGTATACCTAAAAGCTATTTCTTACAACATTCTCGGGGGAGAGAGGAAGCGAAACAACTGTGGATTAATGCCAGAGGCGAGAGCTCGTAACGTGATATCATTCACACTTGTGCGCGATATTTGTACGTATCTCTTTGTTCTCCTTCTCCGTTCGAATTCTGTGGTTCGTATTTACCGCAAAGTTCACTGGTGGCGTGTGAGAGAGAGAAAGGAGATGGCCCCTAGAAAACTAGCAAAGTGTATCGATTACAGTATCGCTATTGACCGATCGCGGAAACCCCCTAAACGACTTTTCCAATCGTCCCCCTTCCTCCTCTCATCGAGCGTGTAAGTTCCAATGTTTTTTTGTTTTTTTTTTTTGTTTTCGTACAACTTGCTCTTGAAAATAATTGCGGTGTCCTTATTTAGAGACCCAGAGCGAATGACCAATTTTCACCCAGAATATTAAGTTTGTCCGGGAAAAGTGCAACATTTGTTTTTATCTATTAATTATTCTCAAATTATTATTGATTATTGATTATTATTAATATAGATAAGAGACTCCGCGAATGGTGTTGCACGAAAAATTGAGAGAGACTTTTGTGGCTATATGCATTTGTAATTTAGGTGCTATTCGTTAGTAGTTTCAAAAAAATAAAAAAACGAGTGAAATAATATGAGAAAAGGATTTCACCTTGAGCTGAACGAGGAAAAGAACAAAAAAACATGTAAAATTCGCGGATGTCCGTGTGTTTGGCAGCCGGAATAAATTGTTGTAGATAGATTTCACGATAGTTAGGCAAAATGTTTTATATTTATATACCCTGCATTATGTATAAATATATATTATACACATTAATTAATATCGATTAATTAATTTTAATTGTAACAGAATTTAGGAAACGTAGCGGACCGGTAGATGCTATAATAATCGTAACAAAATGTCTCTGTGACAAAATGGACGTTTCAGCTCGAGATATGTGCGCGCGCAACAAGCAAAATTCTAACCTATAAACATAGATGACGCGCTTCTTGCTTACCCAAGAATCTCTTCTGTATTCCGTTCTGGGGTCTCGCTCGTATCTCACATACGTTGTCTCGATCATTCTTTTTTTTTTTTTTTTCAATACCATCGAGCTGAACATTGAACTGAAGAAAATTAATTCATACGAGGTATATTTTATTCTAATTTAACGCTGCGTTCAAGATGATTCTCACCGTCTACATCGGCGATATCTCATATAAGTTCCAGCGAACTTTTTCAAAAAAGATGATAAATTCTTTATTTGTATGTTTTCGGTAAGATCGAAAAATTAATTTCATAACGCAATGAAAGAAAATTATTGATTGTTCCCTGAGTAATTAAAATAAAAAAAATTGTTAATATAGCTTTTAGGCAATATTATTCTTCAAAATGAATATTTGTAGCATCTTCAGTATGGCTTTATTTCGACTACGATGAAGCAAAGAAAATAGATTTTAATTTTTAAGACTCCAGCGTTAATAGCCATAATATATCCTGAATGTGGCACGACTGATGTGTCTCATATCGAGCCACACCACCAACAGTGTTATATAAAAAAAAAATCCCGAAAGCAAAAGTGTATATCATTTTAAAAAAAAATGTAGACATACTTTTTTGTTGATCTGTATTATATAGATGCTATAAACGATATGGCGTATTATATATCTATATATATGTATATATTTATAAAAACACATATATAAATATGAATGTAGATTATGGTGATCCTTATTCGGGGTCGAACGAAATTTCAATGGAGCCAACCCCCAGACCGGCTCCGAATATATTTTTTAAAACATCCGTGCAAAAGTTCAGCTCACTGTCTCGCAGTGAGAAGGGTTGTGCCTCTGAGGACAAACCTTTTTTTTCATTTGAATAACGTAAGTTTTAGTGATGTTCCCGCTTCATATTTTTTATTATCACGTTCCAGGCGCTAAAAGAATCTTGGGTTTGGCAAATCTTTCGAATATACACATCCTGTGTAACACTCTCTGAAAAGAACCGGAAGTCTCTTGCATCTTTTATTATAACGCTTTATAATTATTCTCAAGGTATATATATCACGATTTATTCTTGATGTATTTTGAGGATATAATATTTAAGTGATTTTCGGTTCTTGGTGTATATACAAAATAAAAATAACGTTCGATCGTCAGTTATCAAAAAAGTACGTGCAGTAGAAATAAATCGTGATATATAACTTTAAAATGTCTGTTAATATCAAAGATGATAGTTTAGAGCGTATTAATAAAAGATGCAAGAAGACTAACTTGTGGTTCTTTTCAGAGGATATTGCATAGAATATATTCGAGAGATGTGCCGAATCCCAAATTATTTTAGGGCCCAGAACGATATAATAAAAAAACAGAAAGCGGAAACATTACAAAAACTCATATGTTATTCGAATGAAAAAAAAAAGGTTTATCCTCAGAGGCACCCTTTCCCATTGAGATAGCGAGCTCAGCTTTTGCAGGGATTTTTTAAAATTATGTATTCAGAGCCGATCTGGGGGTCGGCTCAATCAAAAAAAAATTTCAACAAGGACCACCCTAATGTAGATATTAGGCTGAAGTGAAAAATGTCGATTCTCGCGGATCGTATCGTAATAGCGCCAGAAAGTTGCGTCCTGGCATCACTAAAAAGTGTACCAACGGAAAAAAATTTACAATCGATATCTTCTGTTCCGGTAAACGCCTTACAGTATTGTTTTTTTTTCACACAGGGTTCAAATGGAGAAAAATCCAAAAAGTCCAGTTGGCACTAAAAACTTAATAAAAACTTACCGAGTGGTTTTATTTCAGCCCATAGTTCTTTCTCGAAGCGAGAAGAATGTAGCGTTCATTTGACGTATTAAAATTTTGAATATCTTGCTTAGTTTCGGAGATACGTGCATTTTTGAAAAAAAAAACTTTTTCTGTCATTTTATAATTTTTTCCCCAAAAAAAACTTATTTTTCAAATGCTTGCATCTCTGAAACTATAAGCAAGGTATTTAAAATTTCAATACGTCAAATGAAAGCTACATTCGAGCCAGCCGGTGAGTTTTTATGAATTTTTTAGTGCCAACTGGACTTTTCGGGTTTTTTCTCCATTTGAACCCTGTGTGAAAAAAAAAAATCAAAACTGTAAGGCGTTTGCCGGAACAGAAGATAACGATTGTAAATTTTTTCCTTTGGCACACTTTTTAGTGATGCCAAAAGACGCAACTTTCCCGCGCTATTACGATACGATCTGCGAGAATCGACCTTTTTCATTCCGGCCTAATTAGTGATATATATACATATATATGTATATGTATAATATCACAAACTTATTATGAAATTATCTGTAAATATACGAAGACAGATGCAATGAAATCAATGAGATTTTGCAAAATAATGAGAATTTTCATTCGCGAGTCATCCAATGTTTGACATTGCTTTTTCTAGTTATTAATTTCTCCCGACATAATAAATTTTTTTTTTTTAATTGCTGAATAATTCCTCAATTGTTCTACTTTATCGATTGTAAATATAATTGCTCCGTGAGAATTGACGTTCGATAAAAAAGATTTTTTACCATTCCTTTCGGAGCCTCTCTCTCTCTGATACTGACAATGTCAATTTCGATTGATTTTTTTTTCAACAGAATCATTTATTTTACGAAAACTGAGGAAATGGCGCCAATACGTCCCTCTGGAATTCTAAAATTCAACTTTCGAAAGCATAAAATCTGATCTCATCGAGATGAAGAACTGACAGTACTGTCAGCCAATTTCCGAACCTGGCCGAAATAAGATCGCCGGTCCCAATTGGGCGCCTCGTAGCCATCTATCCAGGGGAAACGAAAACTTTTACACCATCATTAGGTACTGCAGGAATTTTGATTACTGACTGCTGCTCTGTATATCAATATTTCTCTTGTTATACTTAAAAAATAAAAAGTCATTCGAAAGAATGTTTTTTCGCATAACGAATTTTTTTTTCTATGAAATGCATTATCTTATGGTATGGGAAAAAAATAATTTCGCAATAAGCTTGCAACTCTCACCGTGGGTCGCTCACGACTCCATGGAATATACTACGACCTCGAAGATTTCGAGTATTTTCTATCCAATTTCCACCCAAATCGAAAAATTCTTTCCTCGCGCGCGTTATCCCTGTTACTTATAAATATCGCAAAAATTCGGTAAAACCATCGAAATTTACGTAAAAAAAAAAAAAAAAAATGCCTGTGCCCCCCTCCCCCGCAAGAGCGATATAAAAGTACAGTGGATTCTGGGGATCTGGGGGTGTAGAGCAGTGTTGCCATACGTGCGGTAAATACCGTACATGTACGATAATTTTAAGGGTTGTACGACTTACGATTACCGTACCATAATGTACGATAATCATACGGTAATTGTGGGCACGTACGACTTTTTTATGTTAGTTAACGGCGAACGTAACAGAACTCGCGAGTAACAAACGTTACTTGCGGATAGCCGTTCTTCGTCATACAGCTTGATACAGCTATGACCAGAGAAGATTGCTTACGCAGGTGCTCGAGGAGGTTTCGACTGACCGAGGTAGTGGGGGTAGTTCGCGTGGACATTGACTCGGGCGGTGTGGCAGATTCTGAGTCAGCTGTGTGCACATTAGCCTCCCGGGTAATGCAGGTTGACTGAACGTGGCGTGCACATGCATGGTATCGAGCGAAAACGCAGATATATGTTACACGGACCACGGACTGTGAACCGCTAGCACAGTCTGCTACCCTGTCGGTCTTGGGATCGAAACCACTACGCGCATTTTTTTTCGGAATTAATATGTTTCTAATATTTTTTTTTTTTTGTATTTAGTAATAACGATGTTTTCATTTTAGTAAATAAATGGTATATACTGTTATTATGACGAATCTTTGCTACAGAAAATATTTTTATTTTAGTAACTCTGTATTCTCAAATACCATTAATAATTGGGTCCTCGAAGTATAAAGTCTATATATTTATTTATTTATTTACATTTATGCAACCACCACGCGCAATTTTTTTCTTAATTAATATTTTTTTTAATATTTAATTTTTTTTTGTATTTTGTAGTAACAATATTTCAATTTTAGTAAATAAACGGCACCTGCTGTTATTATGATGAATCTTTGCTACAGGAAATATTTTTATTTAATTACTCTGTATTGTTTGGATATTCATGTCAAATATTTCATTAGGAAGTTGTACACATTGGAATTTAAACATATTGCACACCCTTTAACTTTGAAACATGGTGGTAACCCACATTACCCGGGAAAAAATGTTATATATGAGTCAGGCATGAACCAGATATGTTCAGATATGTTCAGATATGAACATATCTGGTTCATGCCTGATTTATGTATGATTATATATGATCATACATAAATTTATGTATGATTATATATGAACATACATAACGTCATGTAAAATCGAATAGGATTATATATAACTGTATATATGATTATATATGACCATACATAACATCATATAAAATCGTATAGGATCATATATAACTTTATATGCAATTATATATGACCATACATAACATCATATATGAATATAGTTCCTATATAAATTCATGTATGTTTATATATCAACATACATAACTTCATGTATAATCGTATATGATCATATGTAGCATTATATATGATCATATATAACCATGTATAGTATTATATATGACCATGAAGATCATATATACATTTATGTATGATTGTGTATGAACATACACAACATCATGTGTAATCGTATAGGATCATACATGAAGTTATGTATGTTGATATATAAACATACATGAATTTATATAGGAACTATATTCATATATGATGTTATGTATGGTCATATATAATTGCATATAAAGTTATATAAGATCCTATACGATTTTATATGATATTCTGTATGGTCATACATACATTCATGTTTGATTATATATGACCATATATATTATAGATGAACACGTGGATCGTATATAAATTTATATTTATGGACCATACAGCATAACAATATATATAATCGTTTAGGATTATATAAAACATATTATATATGATCATATATGATCATACATGATCATATATACATTTCACAATCAAAAGCGGATGAATTCACTCTTTCATTTTCAAAATCCGACCCCAAATAAAATGTTTCTCATGAAGTCCATCAAAATCTGGAAAAAAAATTATTTTTACAAATGTAGATTCATCCGTTTTTGACCATTTATAGATCATTTGGCATGATCATACACGACTTGGTATGATCATCCACGACTTGATATGATCATCCATAACTTCATATGACCACACTGCAAATCCAAGTGTGTTATGTTACACGCAAAAGATGTGTAATTTTTTAAATAACACGTGTAAATGGCATAATGTGTGTTAAAGCAACACACATATTTATGCGTGTTATGCTACTTTTACCCGCATTTTCTGTGTAACTTTACACGCACGGTCCGCATTAAACCTTTACACACTTTATGATTCGTGTTAAAATAACACATTTATTGGTAAATCACACATTTTGCGACATTTTACAACTATTATTATCATTATTACATAATAAAAATTATTATTAAACAACATTTACTATTAAAAAACATAATAACAATCATTATTAAACAAATCCATTTGTTAATTAACAATTGAATAAATTTTTTCACTGCATATCACTTTTTTACTGAATAATATCACGCGATTCTATCCAGCCATATTACATAATAACAATTATTATTAAACAAATCCATTTGTTAATTAACAATTGAATAAATTTGTTCACTGTATATCACCTTTTTACTGAATATCACGCTCTTCTATCGAGCCCGGTGAGACAGTGCTTTTTCATTAGAACTCGTATACTAATATCATTTAAATACAAGAAATTCATAAGGAATCAATAGTAGTGGTAGAGTGTCGCTCGTTAGGTAGGTCGTTAGGTAGGTCTCAGGTAAAATCTCAGGTAGGCTCAAAATTAATTTCGACGGAAAAACGTCCGGACCACAAAGCCGGAAACACTCGTAAAAAAAAAATTCTCAAAATCTTTAATTTTTTTTTTTTAATGATTATTTAAGGATCGAAAGTGCTGAATTCGATTACTGCGGAGGATCGTGGGTTCAAGTCCCGGTCAATGACTTTTTTTTTTTTTCAAAATTTACAGGATTTTCGAAAATAATGGAATAACAGTTTGAAGCTCGTTCATCGATCATTCCTAATAGCTAATTCATAAATAATAAATAAACTATTACTACTACTAAACACTTGGATTTGCGGTGCATACATGACTTGATATGATCATAGACGATTTGATATGATCATACACGATTTGGTATGATCATACACGATTTGGTATGATCAGACATGGCCACTTTTCTGGCATGAGTCATACATGACTAGTTATATATGATCATGTATGATCCGATATAATTTTTTTTTCCCGGGTACCACCTCGATTTTCTTGAATTTTCCTAATTATTTACTTTTTAACGTATTCAGATCCGGGTTTTTTGCACTTTTTAGTTACTTTAGTGATGAAAGAACATAAATATACAGTCTAATTGGCATCATTGTTTATAATATAAGATTTATAAATAAACAAGCTAAAAAAATGACGTTTTTTTCAGAAAAATTCACTCTTGAAGAATCTATCCAAGGTAATAACTTGAAATTTAGTGAGAGTGGGTTTTTGGGGTCACTGATTACGAATCCGATGTCAGATTTTTTAAATTAAATATATTTAAATTTCGGTGTCCCCCATCTTGAATCCGCCATCTTGAATTTTGCAGATCTGATCGCGGATTCGTAATCAGTGACCCCAAAAACCCACTCTCACTCAATTTCAAGTTATTACCTTGGATAGATTCTTAAAGAATACATTTTTCCGAAAAAAACGTCGTTTTTTCAGCTCGTTTATTTATAAATCTTATATTTTAAACAATTATGCCAATTAGACTATATGTTTATGTTCTTTCATCACTTAAGTAACTGAAAAATACAAAAAACCGGATCTGAATACGTTAAAAAGTAAATAAATTAGAAAAATTCAAGAAAGTCGAGGTGGTAACGTGGGTCACCAACATGTTTCAAAGTTAAAGGGTGTGCAATTTGTCTAAATTGATCCGTATGATAATGTGTTTTTTTTTTTTTTTCATATACTAGCACCAATGAACACTAAAATCTCGCAGTGACATATTTTTTAAAATTATTACTCTTATAATAAAAAATATCCTGAGAATTTGGCCGAAACACGTGTATTTCAAATGGGGAAATTCACTCTCGGGTGGGAAGGGTTAGAGTCTAGATAAAAATCTGAAAAAATTAGGGTATTTTTTTTTAATTATGTGGAGCTGATTTGGGGGGCGTTAGATTAAAGATTCGTCCGAGCCCTAAATAAGGACCACCCTAATATATATACATATGTCACGTTCCACGTCAACTCAGTCACCCCGTTTTTTTGTCTCGAGAAAATTATTCAGTATGGGCATTCAGACGGAAAATATCCATGACATTTCACCAAAATTTCAACCCCCCAATATTGTCGGATCTCGAGATAATGATTAATAAATTCTCAATTTTGTAAAAATCATAACTTGGTAACTGCTGATCGGATATAAACGATAAAAAAAAAATCATTTTTATTTTTTTCACCCTTTTCGAAAAAAAAATATGCCGTCATCGGAAAAAAGCTCATTAGACAGTTTACGGAAAAATTTTTCGATTTTTTTTTTCTTTTTTCTATGAAAAGGCCACTCATAATTCCACTCACTATTTTTTTTTCCTGACAGAGGGGGGGGGGGGGGCAATACGCAACTTGACACAATTTTTTTAAGATAGAAGAGGGCATCAGTGAAGTGGGAAAAATTGTTTTTTGTCAATTTACCCCGAAAACTGTCTAATGAGCTTTTATCCAATGATGGCATATTTTTTTTTTTTTTTTAAGAGGAAAAAACAAAATAAAAAAGATTGAAATCCGATTAGCAGTTACCAAGTTATGATTTTTACAAAATTCATAATTTATTAATCACTATCTCGAGAACCAACAATAGTGGGGGGATGAAATTTTGGTGAAATGTCATGGATATGATGTCCTTCGAAATGCCTATACTGAATAATTTTTTCGAGAGACAAAAAGAAAACGGGGTAGCTGATGAGTTGACGTAGAAGGCGACATATGTATGTGTGCGTATGTGGGTGCATGTACGTTTGACTTTGTCACGTATAATTAATATGAAGATGCGAGAACGGCAAAAAAAAGCAAATTTAAGACATTTTTTGGGAAATTTTGGAAACATTTCGAGCTTGCTGAGGAATCACTAAATATGCCATATGGGCATATATATATTATATATGCGTGGTGAATAAGTTAATATGCTTAGAATATAAATCAAATAGGCCTATTTTTGGGGATGCCAATGTGTGCAACCTTCTATTCAGAGTAATCAAATAAAAATATTTCCGTAGCAAAGATTAAATATAATCAGTACATGCCGTTCATTACTATATAATTGATACATCGTTACTACTATTTACAAACAAAACAAAAAAAAATATTAAAAACTTATTAATTCAGAAAAAAAAATCTGTGAGCAGTGGTTTTGATCTCAAGACCGATCCACTACTAGCCTCGGGGACGCAATATGACCACTGCCACAACCTACACACGGAATCAATTGTCTGTTAGCGGATTATGTTCATCTACAGAAGGCTTAACCACCAATTAATTCACTTTTACGTCAAATTGGTTGAGTCAGATGTGATATAAACAACGATATTGCCAATGCGTGCATGCTAGAATGAAAAAATCATCTTCGCGATGCAGTAACGCACGTATTATAATGAGCATATTTTTCCGCAATACATGCAGGCACAATTTGGCGGATCTAGATTTAATTAAATGAATGCTTATTACAACTCAATTTTGAGATAAAGGCTCGTTTTTTTGTCATCAATACACAATCTAGTGTATAAATAAAGGGTAGTTGTCGCATTTGTTGACTTCTACAACGAACGCGTAAATCACGGTTTGAAACTAAAACCGCCAAAACGGTTCACAGTCCGTGGTCCGTGTACATGTATCTGCGTTTTCGCTCGATACAACGTGCACGCCACGCTCCGTCAACCTGCATTACCCGGGAAGCAAATGTGCACACAGTTGACTCAGAATCTACCACACCGCCCGAGTCAATGTCCACGCGAACTACCCCCACCACGACGGACCCCCCCTGACGAGCTATACACCCGCAGGGTGAGCGTGTATCACGTGTACGGTAATTGTACGGTAAATCTTCTTGGGTTGGTACGATCGTCATGCGCTGGGCATCTGGCAACCCTGGTGTAGAGGTCACTAGCCTCAGTCAGTACGAGAGTTTCTTTCGCGACGAGCATGTCATATAGCGTTCGTGTGTCGTAAATTATTATTTTTTTTTTGTTTTTCTTCATCACCCAAACGCCTACAAATTTTATCATCAATTGTGCGCGAAAGTTTGTGTTCAATGAGCCAACGTAGATCGCGAATGAGGTGAAAAAATCGTGAAATTTCGCGATAAATAAAGGAAATCGTCGTTGACCAATATTTGTTGGTTATGGAAGAAAATTTTGCGTGTGACGCAGATAAAGGATAAAGTTGCATCGCGCGCTCCTCGGACCGGCCTCGGCAACAAATTTCCCAGCTTTGGTTAGTTTCTTTTTATTCTTTCATCTCAAACAAACAAAAAAATATATTTCCATCGCAAATATTTGTCGAAATATCCGGAATCGTCTCTTTGTTATTCCTCCGAATAATCGATATTCGTGGAAATTGTTTTTTTTTTCTCTTCCAGTCCCAGTGATCGGGAGAATAGTGCATCGCAAGCCCAAGAGCGAAAAGTTAGGTTATGTGACGCTTCGATTACGAAAATTTTGAGGAAGAAAATCCGTTTTTAACGATTTCTCGTGATGCGCGTTGGCCTCGAAAATTGCAGGATCATGAAAATCCAAGGAACCATCGACGAATGAAAAAAAAAAAAAAAAAAAAACCCGAAAAATTTATACGCCGATTCTTTTTCAATCTCAAAGGGACGAATTTTTGAGGGAAAAAAAAAATCGTGGTCTGCGATGGATTCACGCGAAACTCGATTTTTCTCTGTTCGCAAAGAGAAATTGCCTCTTGGACCGGAAGGATAATCGCGTAAGCGCACACGTACCATTTCTTTTTCTTACAATTAAGGACGGCGAATGTGAAATTTTACGAATCGTCAAGAATTTTGCAATTTCGAGGAATTCCGCGCTATCGCGATGAAAAATTTGCAGCAAACACCGTAATTACGATGCAAAACATTGACAAAAATATTGTCGTCGATTCGTAAGAGCAAAGAAAAAACAAAATCATCCGATCCGTGAAGTACGAGCTTGCAGAAATTCGTTAGCAAAGAAAATTGTACGAATGAAGTTTCGTTGAAAAAATTTAGTGCAAAGACGACGCGCGAAAGAAGCGAGAAATCGCCAATAATTCCTGAAACGTAATTTTGCGAATCGATGATTCACGAAATCCTCGGCATAGCCAAAGTAAGAAGATTCATTTGAGAATAAAAATTCTTGACGAGGAAAAGTATAAAACGTCCGCCGGAGGAAAGGGAGAACATCAATGTGAATTTTCAGGGTTTGAATTCGTCGGTTACCATGTTCGGGCAACGAGACGAATTTCTTACCAACTCTGTTCATTATCGAGCGAGCTAGAGAGAATCTTTGTCTCGCGAAAAGGAAAAAGTCGCGTCGTATCCGTCGAGCGATGCGTTGCGAGAAGAATCGATAAATTCAAGATTCCATCTTCAAATTTCAACTGTTGTTCCTAGCTGCTCTTTTCTCAGGACATTTTCTCGAATTTCTCCGGATAACGCACGAATGATGGAGGTCGAGACGAAAAATTCTACCACGGAGAATGTACGAAGAGCTTCCGAGGACTCCAGAGTCGTCGAGAATTCCTCGATAGCGCTCGTGTCCATCGAGAATGTCGAGAAAAAGATCGAAATCACGACCGAGACTGTTCGAGAGAACGAAGATTCGAAAGAACCGCGCGATAGCCCGACGAGTCCAAAAATGTCGGTAATTACGGAAATTCCCGCCACCGAGAATCCCTCCATCTCGCGAGAATCCCCAAAAGCTTGTCGCGCTTCGTCCGACGAGCCCGATGAACCACCCTCCGGCATGTCGATAAATTCCCCATCGAGTGACAAATCACCGGAGACCGTAAAATCCAACGAGGAGGCTCCTCGGGTCGCTCCGAACGATAGCGCGACTTTGGCAATCGCGAGGAACAATATCCAGGATCACGCGATCAATGTGAATAACTCTGAGACGTCGGAGGCTGAAACGAATCCTGAAAATTTTCCAAAAACTTCGGGATCTCCGATCGACGCAACAAAACCCGAAATCCCGGCAAAGTCGTCACCGGAGGTGGTTTCCGGTCTTTCTGCATCACCGGAAGTCGTCGTTGCAGCTGAAAATCCGAGTATAATCGAGGAAACGGAAGAGGATAATCTTGAGAATGGACAGGACAACGAGGATGATGAGATGAACAACGACGACGACGACGACGACGACGACGACGAAGACGAGGAAGAAGAGGAGGAGGAGGAGGACGAGGACGACGACGACGATGACGATGAGATCGTCGAGCACGAGGAGGAATCTGCCATGAACAACGTTGAACCACCGGAAGTCGGTATAGTCGGGCCACCTACCGCTGTTCGTGATCTCGTCAACGACGAGGAACTCGGCACAACGGAATCCTCGTCATTGCCGAGTGACACGAGAAACAACGAGATTGCACCGAGTAACAACAGTGCGCCCGATGTTGCCGAATGGATCGAACGTTCGAGGCTCACTAACGACACCAAGGATAATATTATCGTTGGCAAAGCAACGAGACGACGCAAGAAGAGCCCGACCGATGTCGTTGGATCTGGGGCTACTGGACCGCCGAGAAAATCACAAAAAATCATCACCAGTATCATACGTAGAAGCATCAAGTGGTGAGTCATTTTAGGAATCCTTATGTTCCTTTGAATACATTTGTGCTGTAAAAATATTGCTTATACATTTTCAGCGTACGAGAGAATTTAACGCTAGAGAGGGGAAGAAATCGTGTCGTGGCCCCTCTAGGTCCATTCGTCGTTTCACCCCAATATTCGAAGTACGTGTGTGTGTGTGTGTGTATGTGTATGTGTGTGCGTTAAGGAATACCAGGAGCTCGGGGGAACAGAGGGAGAGAAAGGGATATAAAGGGGGGTGAAGTTTAATGGGGGTCAGTTAACCGAGAATTTGGAAATTTTTGTTTTATTAAGCAAATTATGCATTATTCCAATAAGGCCTTGCTCATTATTCGTTAAAATTGGCATTGGAATTCTATCCATTGCCCATTATTACGTTAATTACTAATGGACCACTGAGGCTAATGATCATGTCTCCCAGTGAACACGTTTCATTACAGTAATATAACATGGAAATTGCATGTAATTGTCACAATGCAATAGCTGCGTGATGTGACTGTTATGTAACATGAGAATAATATGTTATATATTATTGGTAATATGCAGGCAATGTAAATGTTATATAACGTTGTAGCATTACAGTTTTATAACTCACATTTGTAACGTTTACAGAACATGCTTGTAACACTTTTTATATAAAATTCGCAATGTCCAGGTTATGTGAACGTTACAAAGCGTTGTAGTATTATATCTGTATAACACATTTATTACACTAACGTGTAACGGATGAAAAAAAATCAAAAGCATTTTTAACCCTATTTAAATTTTCATTTCTAAAGTAGTATGATGTATACATACATTTCAAATGTCAGATATATAGTTTAATGTGTATGTATAATCATAATATGATTATTTATATCCTGATATAATATAACATATGTATTAGGGTGGTCCTTATTTAGGGCTCGGACGAATTTTTAATCAAACGCCCTCAAAATCGGCTCCAAATAATTGAAAAAAAATGCCCTAATTTTTTTAGATTTTTATTTAGACTCTAACCCCTCGCACCCGAGGGTGAATTTCCCGATTTGAAATACACGTCTTTCGGCCAAATTCTCAAGATATATTTTATTCTAAGAGTAATAATTTTTGATGTGTAAACATCTTAGCGCTCGGTCTACGGTAGGGGCTAGCTGGGACTTCGAGCGTCAGATGTAAAACTTCGACCGTCAGCGTAAGATCCGTGTCTATGTGAGCGCGTGAAGGTGTGTGTGAGAGCGCCACACGGTGGGGGCTAACCAACACTTCTATGTATAGGACATCGGCGCCGCGCAGGCGTGAGCAGCGTACAGCGCGCACCGTGGTCCGTGTGAGAGCCCGTGAATGTGTGTGTTTCGACAGCTGATAGCTGATGGTACGGGCTAAGATTAAGGAGGTACGACTAGTATGAAGAATCCAACTGACGGACTTGAAATTTTTATATGTTTTTGCCGAATACTTTATGCGCCTATTGCCAAAATTTGAGCTATATTGACCGTTTAGTTTATTCGTAATAAAATTGCAAAGTCGAGCAGTTTGAGTTACTAAAGCACGTCGTCTTATGGAGACGGTTAACCGGAAGTGCTGTGATCACGGTTTTGCTGCTCACGTATCCAACTACACCCGTTGAAAAACTGAAACTTGATAGATTAGATATAATAGATATTGTAAAAAATTGAAAAATTACTCTTCACCGTGTAGTTCTGGCACTACATCATAAAAAAGTTTCAATTTCCGGTTGTAAGTGGTCAGAACGATCAAATAGCACCCACAGACTTAGCAACGTCGCGAGTAACAGCTGATGGGTTTCGGCAAACATAACCTAGCTTTGTTTTGATGTTAGCAACGAGGATAGAGTCATCTTCGTTGGTCACGTATACCAACTTATAGCATCGCCAATGCGACGTTGCCAAGTGTTTACTTCAAATTCCATCATGTTATTTATGGAGTTTTATTATTTATCACGTATCAATTATATGTATAATTATCATTCTGCCGATCGTATTAATTCCACTGAGGTAATTCAAGTCTATTTTAATAGGTTTTCGGCTGATTTTTTAAAATGTTTTTTAGTCCGTTTTTGTGGTAGACATGTCATTATTATTATGATGGAGACTACTATCGAGTCGTTGACAATCTAATTTTTCAGTTTTTATTAGTTCATGCGCAATAAATTAATCATTTACCACAAAATTTTTCACATTATAATCGATAATATGAATAATCAATGCAAATAAACATAAATCAGAACAGCTGTGGGTAAAATGAATTTAGACTTTTTTTTGACTCCAAAGAACTAGTCGTACCTCCTTAACCAATGCACGACCTCAATTTTCCCACACCAAACTGACGCGAGCTCAAATGTTTACACATCAAATTTCGTGAGTTACAACGCCAACTCACCCGTTTTTTTTTTAAATCTGTAACTGCGAGATTTTAGTGTTCATTGGTGCTACTGTATGAAAAAAAAATCACATTATCATACGGATCAATTTAGACAAATTGCACACCCTTTGACTTTGAAACATGGTGGTAACCCACATTAACACCTCGATTTTCTTGAATTTTTCTAATTTATTTACTTTTTAACGTATTCAGATCCGGTTTTTTGCACTTTTCAGTCACTTTAGTGATGAAAGAACATAAATATACAGTCTAATTGGTATAATTATTTATAATATAAGATTTATAAATAAACAAGCTAAAAACATGACGTTTTTTTCGGAAAAATTCACTCTTGAAGAATCTATCGAAGGTAATAACTTGAAACTTAGTGAGAGTGGGTTATTGGGGTCACTGATTACGAATCTGATTTCAGATTTTTCAAATTTAATATTTAAATTTTGGTGTCCACCATCTTGAATATTGCAGATCTGATAGCGGATTCGTAATCAGTGACCCCAAAAACCCCCTCTCACTAAGGTCAGGTTCGAAAATTGGCTGACAGTACTGTCAGTACTAGAAAATCTATAGTGCAAGTCACGTATACCGTACATTTTCTAGTACTGACAGTACTGTCAGCTAATTTCCGTACACGCCCTTAATTTCAAGTTATTACCTTGAATAGATTCTTCAAGAATGAATTTTTCCGAAAAAAAACGTCATTTTTTTTAGCTTGTTTATTTATAAATCTTATATTATAAATAATTATACCAATTAGACTGTATATTTATGTTCTTTCATCACTAAACTGAAAAGTGCAAAAAACCGGATCTGAATACGTTAAAAAGTAAATAAATTAGAAAAATTCAAGAAAATCGAGTTGGTAATGTGGGTTACCACCATGTTTCAAAGTTAAAGGGTGTGCAATTTGTCCAAATTGATCCGTATGATAATGTGATTTTTTTTTCATATAGTAGCACCAATGAACACTAAAATCTCGCAGTTACAGATTTTTACAAAAATCATTACTCTTAGAATAAAATATATCCTGAGAATATGGCCGAAACACGTGTTTTTCAAATCGGGAAATTCACCCTCGGGTGCGAGGGATTAGAGTCTAGATAAAAATCTAACAAAATTAGGGTATTTTTTTTAATTATTTGGAGCCGATTTGAGGGGCGTTTGATTAAAAATTCGTCCGAGCCCTAAATAAGGACCACCCTAATATGTATATATTATATTATGGAATTTTTAGAATTTTTGATCTACCATATTGGATTTTCCACATTCAATTTTGTAATTTCTTCCAAAACACGTAAAAAGCCGGTACGCAGGTCGCAGGTTCGAGTCCCCGTCGAGGAGAGTAAAATTCTATCAAGAAATCCATGCAGGATTTTTTTTCTTCTAGTTTAACTCTTCTATGACCTGTAACAACGACAAAATGATATGATTAAATAAAAAGATTATTTAATAATAATCTTTTATTTCGTCATATTATTTTAGAATATTGCATTTATATAACTTTTATGACTTGTTACATACCTTGCAATATAACTATTATATACCGGGTATATAACACTTTATATAACATGTTATATTGCTGAGTCGGTAATGGCAAATTACATGCAATTTACATGTAACATCCAGGTAATATTACCTGTAATATTCGGTTACGTTGCCGTTACATTGCTGTAATATTACTGTGTTTACCGGGGCTCATACATCGCCATTAGCCGATGCCATGCGATCATTATACATTATTTTGGCAATGAACAAAATCCGCGGAAAGAATAAGTTGGCTGGGGCAACTTAAAATAAAATAGTATCAACCAAATATGTTGGTAACCTTTTATTGGTTGAGTCAACTATTCTTCGGTTGGTTCAATCGTTGGTAGTTTGAACCGTATATGGCCGTGGCTGTCGTAACCAATTTTAGTTGTAGCAGTGTCTAATTTTTTCTTTCTATGAATTAAAAATGATCAGTCAACCATGGAACAAATTATAAAACTCTTATTCCATTGTTCGAAATTCAGTAAATTTCATTTTAAAAAAATCGTATTAATCGGTATTAATCCGGACGTTATTCCGTTGATATTAATCTTCATCCTACCTGAGATTTTAACTGAGACCTACCTAACGACTGACATCGCTACCAACAACGCCGTCAATTTTTTATGACTTTCTTGTGCCAAAAAAATATGACGTCTTTGTTGCCGAGACTGTGACACGGAAGACACATTGGAGAATCTTGAAATGTCAGATAATCGTACGCTAGGAAAATGACCTCAGCATCTTATTGGTTCTTGCAACCGTTAAAAAGATTACGAGGACCAACGAAATGGTCATTTAGTTCCAAGTCTTCTCGTCAGGGATCATAGTGATTGGATCGAGTATTTAATTGGTCGCAAATATCATTTTGACTTGCGACCAACCGAAAAATATTGGGGGCAACGAAATTCGCATCAATGCAATAGGAACTCTACAGTCCGTCCAACCGACAAGCACTTAGTTTTACCGATCAACTCGTTTTCTCCGTGTGGTCGGTAGACAACTGACCGTTGGAGCGATTTTCCACGTCCGTAACTTTACATCCGAGTAAATTGCTCTTTACAAAACCCATAAAGTCTTGGAAATCTTTGGTGGTTTCATGTTAAGACTCTCTGGTTATGGAAACAGCAATTATGTAACTCGAATTAATAAAACTTGGAAAATCGGAGTTTTATCGTACGTAAAATTCATCGGCTAATTGACGAAACGTGTTGCAAGACAATTTTGGGGATTGAAGAAAATTCGATAAAAAACAATATTATTACCCGTTGATTCGGAGAAAAATGTAGCTACTCCAATTATCCGGTGACCCGAATAACCCTATTCCTCCCTTGGAGAACGTAGGAGCGAGGGTGAACCACGTGAAACGGTACCATAGAAACGGTACCAGCGTAGCGTTACGGTGCATGGGCGAGGCCACGGGAAGAGAAGCGTGAGAGAGAGACATATATTTGTGAAGAGGAGGGGGGAAGAGCGAAGGGTTCGTTACGCAGTGCGTCCACCATCATTACAGCCACGTCGGTACCAAGAGATTTTTTTACTCTCTCTCTTTCTCTCTTTCTCTCGCGTCATAATACTCGTTCTCCTTCTCTCACGACTCCCCCGCGCGCTGAGGAGCAAATAATCCGGGGCTTCGCTGCTTCTCTCCCTCGAAGTGCGTCGGGCTCCCTTGGCGGAAGATCTGGTCCCTCGCTCGTGTACTTTGCCCCAGGCTTGGCGCAAACTGGGCGCGAGAAATGAGGGAGAGAAAGAGAGAGAGGAGAGAGCGCTGCGTACAGCAACAGCTCGCCTCTTCTTCCTCGTTTCTCTTTGTCCTGGCTTCCGCGGCGGTCCCGCACTTTGCCAATGACGCGAAGGGTCCATAGCGCTCTTCTCCGGAGTTGCTCATAATACGAGCTGCGAGCGCGCGACCAGATGTCGGGGAGTCTCCTCGGGTATACCAAGACCCCTTGAGAGTCCACTGCAAAGATGCGAAAGAAGCACCACCGACGATTCCAATGGTGGAAAAAAAAAAAAAATAACAACTGCCCTTTCCTCCATAAGGTCTTTTTTCCAGCTCTCTCTCTCTTTCTCACACATACACACACACACACACACACACACACACACACACACACACACACACACACACACACTTTTTTTGCCCCATCGATTTTCTCAAAGTTACGATATCGATTCGAGCATTCTCCCTACACAAGGCTCAGTTACAATTTTAATCGTCAATCGTATAGTAAAAGAGGCCCATCGTTGAATCACGATAAAATATTTCTGGAATTATCTACTACGAAAAAAAAAAAAAAAAAAGAAAACAGTCGGAATTTTAACGAATAGCAGCTCTTTGCTTATCTCCAATTTTCATAGAAAAATATGTATTCGAAACTGTGCAAGCGTTTCAGTATCATTTTTTTGACCGAAAATTTTTGGATAATCATCTGTGGATGTTGCCAAACCTCGGCGTCCGCCATATTTAGTCTCGATTCAAAAACTGTAAATACTTGTCGTTACCAGATAAGCCCTCGGGCGAATTTATTCCCGTACCATGTTCCATCAAAATTTCTATTTCGAAACTACCAGTATTTCTCATTATATAACGAGCCCTCGGGCGAATTTATTCTCCCATCATATATACCATGTTCCAACAAATTTCTGCGATCCAAGCTTCACAATCATTTCATCGAGTTTGACTAAAATCCTTCGTATATTCGTATCTATTGTTTTTTTTTTTTTTTTTTTAACCAAAAGCGACCAGGTCGCACGGTCGAGCGTGAATTTCATCGAACCCGCACAGGTATATTAATACAACGATCGAAGGTCAGCAACGAGGGTTCGACCTGAAAACTTGGTTATAGCGGAGTCAGAGAATACCTGAAACCGAACGATAGAGGTATGTATGGACGAAAAGAAGGGAACCTTGGACAACGGCGAAACGAAGAGTGATTCTTGGACGTGCCTTTCTCCTCTCCCATGTGCTAAGAGAGAAAGAGAGGGAGAGAGAGAGAGAGAGAGAGAGAGAGAGAGAGAGAGAGAAAGAGATGAAAAGCAAGAAAGAAAAAGAATCTTCACTGCCCATGCAGATGTTCCGTCTACCGGTTCCGGTAGATTTTCGTCATCATACGAAAATACGATGGTATCCAAAGAGACACATATGTATAGACATATACACCCACACATACACAGTAAAAAAAAAAAAAAAAAAAATCTACCAAGGCTTCGAGGTAATGGCGAACGATCGATTTCCCCCCTAGATCTTACCGGGGCTTCTGGACTACGAGAGAGGTCCCCGAGGTCATAGAACGCGGTGAGTCGCAAGCGCATCTCCGTCGCCTGTATTCAGCCCAAATACATATATCCAGACCGAGGAATTGGAAATAGGGGGAGCAAGAAAGAGTGAGAGGGAGTGAGATGAAAGAATGAGAGCAAGGGAGACTTGGTAACGGTGAACTGGATATTACTCTGCCTTGTCGCCTTTCACCCTGTTCTTCTTTGGTATCTTCCTTCAACCGGAGGGGGTAGATTGTATTTTTTTTTCCCCTCGTGTCGATGTAACGAGAATTTTTCGTTTAATCTGTGTCTACGGTTATATATGTGTGAGCCCGCCACTGAGAGGGAGAGTCACCGTAGAGAGAGAGAGAGAGAGAGAGAGAGAGAAAGAAAGAGCACAGGCAACAAGCGCTCTTCACATAGGCTAGGCGAACGAGGAGAGAGGCCAGGCAAGCCCAAGCACATCAGGCAACCAGGGGTTGGCTTGGACTTGGGCACACGGGATGGCGGGTATTGATCCTACCCCGAACGCAGTGGGGTAGCAGCCGCGAACCCCACCTCAAGGATGAAGGGAATCCCTCCCTTGCTTCGATATACACCACACTCATACAGCCATAATAACCGCATAGAGGATATATATATATATATATATATATATATATATATGACAGTGCTGCTGTAATGATGTGCACACATGTGTATCGTTAGAAAGAGATGAAAATCTGGGTACCACATGAACCGAGCTAGGGTGGTTGCCCCTTCAAGATAGAAATAGGGGTGCAAAAAGCATCCGAGGTGGCTTCTCGCAGAACCCCTCACACGTACACCAGAGATACCAACCCTCGATATCTATCCGTTACCACTTGGTTTCTCGCTCAGTTATGACCGAGTGTGATCACGATAAAGAAAATAATAACTTCGTATAATACGAGAGCCTGGTTACCACGTGAATACGGATCCAGGAGCGCTGCGTCATGTTCCCCAGGCTAGAGATACCTGGTTCCATCATCGAAAATCATTTATACGTGTTTTGCATGTGTTGGGTCAGATGAGCCAGGTAGAAACATATCGCCCGGTTGCCAGTTTGGCGACCGGTGTTCTTGAAATATTGCCGCAATGGCTGAGAAGCCCGAGACCCGTTGAGCGATCAACAAAATGGCCGCCCATTCACGTACATTACCATGAAAGACCGGAAATTTTTAGTTGGAATGAACAAAAGTTCGGTCATTCCCGAACGAAAAATTTCTATCATTATCAATTTAATGTGTAATTTTTTTTGTATCTCGTAATCCAATTCTCAGACTTGCGAAGCAATATTTTCATATCAGGGAATTCGTTTCTTCGCGAACATAATGTTTGTATTTCGTTGTATGTAACTTTGAAATTTGAACGCCATGCTGGTGATTCATAGATACAAAAGATATTTCAACTTCGAGCATGACTCAGAATGCTGGCTATAGCCTTATTATACGATCAGAGAATGCCGTCGAGATCCCTTCAAGCCACATACAACTGCGCGGTGGATAATTCTAATTGAAGAGAATGGATTATATCATTAGGATAAAAAAGGTCAACGGTCCGAAGCGAGAAGAAGAAACGCAGCTGTGGTGGCGAACTCGAGACACGCAGTTGTACCACCCGCACCGGATACCGGCTTCGTGATCGTCATATAGCGGCCTCTCCCGCACGATGCTTCGAGAGCCATCGCTACACGCGATATATAAAGATACCAAGAGAGAATGAGAGACGATACGGCTCGACGTCCGATATCTCGTATAGAGAGACAAGCGAGCTCGACGAACGAGCATCAGCAGCCAACAGCGATTTGGTATTTGGTAACCCAAGCTGTCGCTAGATTGAGAGAGATGAAGAATATGAGGGAGAGAAAGAGAGAAAAAACATTTGACGGATTAAAAGAGCGAGAGTGAGAGAGAAGACACAAAGACCGAGGGGGTACATACGAAGAATGGTTCCCGGGAAACGAAGAGGGTCTTCTTTCTCTCTCCCTTATTCTCTCACTCGTAGCTAGAACGCACCACCGAGCAAGCAAGAAAACGTAACACGAGATATGTGCCGAGTGTTGCTCGGCGTACCCGGTGTGGCGAACGTTTATGCAGCCTCGGACGAAACATGGTACCCACAGGACTACGGAACGAGGCAATTTTTCTATTTTTAATCAACGAAAAATCAAGCTTTTCTCTCTCTCTCTCTCTCTCTATTTTTCTAATTATCAATCATTATTCGTCTCAAGTTCCATCGAACTCTGCATATACATCATCTTTATTCCTGCCCTAACAAAGCTTCATTGTCTAAGCTTTAATTCGATGCTGTTTTAATGAAACGAATTATCAACACAAGGGAGAAAATAATCGAAAATCGTTATAACCCAATCTCAAATTGTGCTTGCTCGATTTTGTTCACTTTTTATGCAATACAATTAAGGCTTGGACTGAAATGAAGGTTAATAGAACGTAAAAGTTAAACACACGTTCGTTCAAGTGTATTGAAAGTGAGTACCATGTAAAAGATAGGAAATAACACGCGTCATTTTACAGTATATAAATGTTTTCGCAAACTCGCACATTGCGAAATAACGGTCGATTGTTCTCCAGCGCTCAACAGAGCCTTAATAATTTTTCCCGCTTATCGGTTAGTTCGGTTCTCCGTTGTAAGCTAGAAGTATTAAAATTACAGTATTGCTAATTTAGATCTGATTGACTCACGAACATTGATTGCAAACAATAACACTATTGTTATTGGTAACATCAAACTCCATTGTTCTTAAAATAAGAAGAAAACTTATTTCTGGTCAATTGAGTCGACGTAAGTCAAACAAATCTTCATTAATATACTAAGTTTTTGTATATTTGTGGCCTCAAAGTTGAATTCACATTGTCAGTAATGCGCAAGGCAGTGTTCAACGACCCAACCGTCGAAAGCCATTTAGGCGTTACAATCTCTCAATCATACCCATATTATTTATTACCGTCACAGGTCTATACTATGATTGGAAACACAAAAGCTTATTTTTCATTCCACCAAGGCACAGCCTTTAATCGTAGCAAAGTTTTATACGACTACAGGCTCCTTCTCGTCGTGTAAGCCTATTATGAAAATAGACGTGTTTCTCCATTGGATATACCCATAGTTATGATGTCGAATCAGCAAGTTTCTTGAACGTTGACCACCACCTTTACTGTCAGATTTCAGTGGTTTTTCACTAATGACCGCAGTCACGACAATTATCCTACTATCTCAGTGTTGTAACTATTTTTTTATTCCTAAAATTAATCAGTTTGGGTGGGAATTGAGGGGAAAAAAATCTGGTTCCGTTGTTAATACAATGGTTCTGATGTTTGGTACCCCGTTACCGAATTGCAAGAGATCGATTGTACAGAAGCCAAAGTTCTATTTTTATCTAAAATATCAATATGCAAGGTTACTTGACTTATAAATTTTTGTAAAATAGAATTTGGCGCACAATTTTCAACAGCTAAAATGGGTAAATGCTAACCCCGTCTTCTGATCTCTCGACTTTCCAGGCGAAAACCAAAGAAACCGATTGCACAGTGCAACTGGAGTCTATCAATAATTCATCGTGGTAGAAGGAGGTTGATGGCGAGCGAGCGGTGAACAGTCATTTGCAGATGGAGATGATGAAACGTGCAAGCCGAAGAGAGAGAGAGAGAGAGAGAGAGAGAGAATGAGAGAGATAGGAGAATGAGGGTTAGAGCGAGAAGGGTGGTTTGGTGGCGTCGTTCGAGGACCACGTCGAGCCGAGGGGTGGTTGAGCCCCCGAAGGACCGAGCAGAGTAGAGCGTCGAGCCGAAGAGCATCACGGTGACCTCTATCTCTCTTACTCTTCCCCTCGACGCGTTGGGCTTCCTACCGCCCTCTTTTACCAACTCTCCCTCGTCCCCCCCCCCTCCCCCATTCCTACCAAATTTCGTCTCCTCCTATGAACGACGTTCATTGGTTCACCAGTTGCCAAAGCAGCAGACTCGAAAGGCTTCACTGCTGCACGCAGCTGCCACGGCTTGTGGTGTGTAGCCCTCTTCCGTTCGCTGGCATGATCCACAGACTCCACGGACCAGAATATCCCTCTCTTCCTTCACCCCCTAACTCCCTCCCGCAGTCCTCTCTCTTTCTCTCTCTCTCTCTCTTTCAACAGTTTGGAGCGTAAACCAGCGGGAGCGCGTGGCTCCCACGAGGTCCGCGAACCTCAACACACTCTTCCTTCAATCTTTCATCATTTTTTTTTTCTACAATATAATGGATTTATTTATGAGGAAGATTTAGTTATACCGATCTCCGGATAAACATTTTATGATCAAGCTGACTTTTTTTTTTATGAACTATATACCGAACAAACAAATAAAATCGTGCCAATTGAAAGTTTGCACCGGTGCTTCCTCATTATTTTATCTCACTCGCAAAGATCCCTCTGTGAGCAACTAGATTATTCTATTTTGGCTTCGCCTCGTAAAGGAAGCTTTCGTGAGCGAGATAATATAATGAGAAAGAAACTTGCAATTCTGATTCGCACGATTGTTTTTCATTGTTACCTGGATTATAAGGGCAAAACGTTGTGGCTTGGCAGGTAAACATTTTCAAAAGTTAAAAACGCTCATAACTTTTCAAAAATCCGAACCCCTTGAGGAATTCTTGCCAAATTCAATACCAATCATCCTCGTCCCCCCCAGACTATCTGTGTGAAAAGTTTAGGCTTGATAGCTTCAAAGCTACGAAAGTCAGAGCGTGAACACTGATATTGTCACGAACATACATACATATACATTTCCAAATGTCGTTTCTCGATGCTTTAGGAAATTTTCAACGTGTTGGCATGAAAATCTCGAAATTTTTTATTCACTAAAACAAAGCTTTCTCTATGACAAAGCAAAAGGAAAATGAATAGCAGGTGGTCCGTGTATAATAACATTCGTGACCTTTTCTCCGTTTCGACTTCACTGCCTAAATCAACTGGGGCAAATTAAAATTTTATGTCGCAGAAAGATTTTTGATAACTTGGTGAGATGCGAAGCTTTAAAACTGCCTATTCGATGGAAAGGAACTGGTACAAATTTCCCAAACGATACGGTTAAGAATTATATTTGTCGATAGAGTTTTTAATCTCAAGCTGGTAATTTTTGGAAATTTTACCTTTACCTATAATTCTCTCATCTTTTAGTAAAATTGTATCGAGTACATTATCAGTGTCCTTTGAAAGCAATTTAGCGTATATTTGCACATGAAAATACGGGGAACGTGTCGCCAGCTCGAATAATCTCTTTCCCTCTACTGATTATCGTCAAGAATGCTCGCAACAGCCATTGTACGATAAACGTTGTCGAGGATCGCGATAACGGTCGAGCGAAATCGCTCGTTTACTTGCCTCAATGCAGCGTTACAAACAGCGTCGACAAGAATATTGAGACCAAGGAATTAAAAAAAAATTGAAAACATACAGACACACACACACATATATATATATATGTACCCGTACCCGTATAAACGACACCACTGTGTCGTTGCAGCGCCACGTGTTATCCAACGTGTGTTCTGGTTTTCATAATCTAATCTGCCATCTATCAACTATAATAACTATATAAATATATATATAAATATAATTAAATTTTCCCCAAGGCATAGAACATCTTAAATGGGACAAAAATATTTATTAAAATTGCTCCTTGATGCGGGAGGCATTGGGAGACCAAAACGTGAAGAAAAAAAACGAGCGAGATAAGACCTCTCGTACACACGCACACAAAAAAAACATCCGAGCGAACAAAGAGAGCCCCAAAAGGGAGAGAGAGAAAGAGAGAAAGAGAGAAAGAGAAGAAAGAGACTCACGCACACTCGGTAATTTTTCGACAGCTTCTCGTCAGTGTTATTTCTCTTCCCCCCTCCTGGTATACCTTCTCCCACTCCTTGGAACCAATTTTATCCGTACAACACTCCTACCGGCGTTTCGTTGAAATACAGAAGCATAGACCGATCCTCGTGGTTCCTGTTATTCTCATGCTCTCTATCTCTCTCCCTCCTACCCTATTTCTCATTCTCAATCTACCGTGGCTGAGGGAGAGTTGAGAGAGAGAGCGCGCGCGCGCATGGTTGCGCAGGGCGTCGGCATTGTCGCTGTTGGTACCGATGTCCTTTCGACCTCTCTTCTCTCGATGATCGCCTGGCGTTTCGCGCTCTCACACACTGTGGACATCCGTCGTGTGCTGTGCGTCCGTTTTGTGCGAGCTTCGTCGTCGACGGTTGCGCGCAGTCACCAACGCCTCCCCTCGTCTCTTCTTTAACGTTGCTCTCCCTCTCTCTTTATATTTCTCTCCTCCAGAGCGCTCCCTTGTACGCTCTCCCCCCCCCCCCTCTCACTCGAGCGTTCTCTGAATGTCGTTGAGCGACGTCAGTGCATCGTTCACCGTACGCCCAAGGACACGTATATATTTCTCTCTCTCTCTCTCTCTCTCTCTCTCTCTCTTTCTTCGTCGACGTTACATAGCTCGCGAGTGAAGTCGACGAGAGAACCAAAGATTCATCACTTTTCTTAAAAAAACGTCGATGTGACAAAAACAATTTTATTTTTTTATTTTTTGCTTGTTTGTTTTTCGTGACAAAGATCGAGTCTCGGAGACACGTGGGATTTTCCCTTCGGTAAAAAGAAATTTGTGATCCGGTTATATTCTCTACGATGCATTTGGATTCGTAACAACGACGATACAGTGAATTGAGTGAAAAAGTTTTCGCCATTGGATATCGGAGAATTTGTTCCAATCTTCGGGAAAGAAAACCACGTGCCAGTGTGATAGAGGGCAAACGATAAAGAGAGGGAGAGAGGTTTGCCTGTGTGTCTGTGTGTGTGTGTGTGTTCTCTTCCAGTGGTTTTCGGTATAGTTCGTCGTTGTAACCGTCGTCGATCCGTCGTGAAGGCAACCGGACGTGCGCGCGCTCAGCCAAACTACGAAAGCGCTGCCATCACGTCTGTCCTTCTCCATTCCCTCTTTCTCTTCCTGGCCGGCTTCGTTGTGTTCGTCAACTACGTCAGTGCATCATTGTCTCTCTCTCTCTCTCTCTTTTTCCGTTCCAAGGACACCAGAGCGCCCTCTATCCTACCCCTTGCTCATTCGTCATCGCTGTTCCATCTGACGCAACTCCTCACTTAATAAAAATCCTTGAAAAAAAAAAAAAAAAAAACGTTTTTAACAGCGTACCAGAGAAAAACGAGAGGGAGTGAGCGACAAACAAAAACAATCACGAGAAAGATGTGAGACACACGTGGAGTCTCCGAGAAGAAAAAGCAAAAACAAAATATGCGTAATGCCGGATGATCGACGTACAACTTTAACGGAAACATGTGTGCTCTCTCTGACTCCCGACACGATGCCATTGGAATGACCACAGAAAAGTAATATGTTTCGAGCGAAGTGACTGAAATAAAAAAAAGAAAGTCGTATTTTCGACAGCGTAAAGCAAACTCGAGGCAAACTATGGATTTCGTAGATAAGAAAATCATGCGATAAGAGATTATCGAGTGCTCGGGGTGGGTGAAGCGGGAAGAAAGGAGACAAGAGGAACGAACGAGAGCTGAGGAAGACAGCCGAGGAGAAAACGAGCACACCTGGACCAAGAGAAACAAGGACACACGTGGATGATTCAGTGCCATATATATATAAATAAATAAATAAATATATATATATATGTATATCTACCTATGTATGTACATGATCCAATGTCCAAAATCAGTATTCCTAAAGCTCAAGTGATAGGAGAACCCGAGGCCAAATAACGATAACCAAGAGACGCCATATTGGATTTTTCCAATATTATCATTGTATCGAGAATCTCGCCCGTAAAAATCCGAAAAAACGACTGAACATTGTAACAACCAAAATAGCACATAGTCCTAGCAATATAAGTTATAACGATAAGATATAGGTTTATAAGTTTAAAAAAAACGCAAGATTAAAAAATAAAAATAAGATGCCACAGTGCGCGGTAGCAACGTGTCGTAACAGTCATCGACGTACACGAGGTCGTCGTATACGCTATCATCGATTCCCTCAGATACCGGAAGTACGTATGCGCTGGGTACGTGCATGCGGTCGTGTGCCACTGTCGAACGGTGATGCGCCGTTTAACATACAAACGGCGCGCATATGCTCGTTACACTTCAACAATGAGTCTTACGAGAAGGATATCGAGCATCTTGTACTCGGTTTACCGGCTCGAAGTCGACTGAGACGCGGTGCTGTACCGACCCTCGGTGTACCGGTTAACGTGCAGCCGGTAACGAAGATGCTCGTCGAGGATGCCAAACGCTCCCTGTTAAAGGTCGCACACGCCACGATCATAAAGGAGAGAAAAATTGGCAATGGCGTGGATGATGGCGTTGATGACGGTGGAACGACCCTGGATGATAATTTTACGGTCGGTAGAAACTCAAAGTCGCGCAAGGACATCGACAAGATTTGCGAGAACGATGCCGCTTATCCAACGACCGTGTCCAACGACGATTCAACGAAAACGAGATGTCTCTACGGTCACAGCAAGTCCGGCAACAAGCGCGAACGGTCATCGGAACAGCAGCAGCAGCAGCAGCAGCACCGTCAACGCTCCTATCAGAGCAACAAACGAGCTGGTAACAACGATACTTGCATGATCGAGAGTACCGGTGATCATCGCAAGATGGCCGATATCGATGTGCTACTTGCGCTTGGTCTTAAACCAGCGCCTCGGTAAGTTTTATATGTCGTAACGAGTTCGGTTGGTCTGTCGTTTTTTTTTTTTTTTTTTTTTCTCCCGTGGACAGTAATTTCGTAGCTACCACAGCAATGTATTCGGTAGCATATGTTAGCCGCTGCCACGCGTGTAGAACTGTCGACTTTTCGATAAATTTATTACTTCCTCATAAAGAAAGCTTTGTTTTCATGAAAAAAAAATTGTGATTTTCCTGCCAGAGTGCTTAAAACTTGTCAAAACGTCTAGAAAACACATTTATTTTAAAAAAATTGTCGGTGTACTGACCTTGCAAAATTCAAACCTCTATTAACTCGAGAACGGTTTGAGCTACATCGCTGCCTTTCCGTGCACACGTAGAGCTGTACAGTATCTACTTTTACTGCAATTTTCGTCAAAATTTCTTGAAAATTACAAATTTTAGGTCATTTTGAAATTGTCGCAAAATTTTCATGGTCCCTTTAACTTTCGTAAATTTTGAGATATCGGGCTAATTTTTTTTTTTTTTTTTAACACAAATAAGTTAGGGGACAAGGATGTTTGGCATTGAATTTCGCGAGAATCGCTTAAAGGGTTCAAATTGTAAAAAAAAAAATTTGAAATTTTCGAAAACATGAATAGAGATTTGGAGAACTACTTGACCAATCAGACTGAAACTCGGTACACGTGAAGAAGACCATGTATCCACCTTTGTTTACTGCAATTTTTGTTCAAATCGTTGCGGAATTTTTTATTTTGCGGGTTTTAAAATTTTTCGAAAAATATCTGTGGGCACTCTTACTTTCGTGTTTTTTCAGCTATCGAGCTAATTTTTTTTTCACACAAATATACTCAGTCACAAGCATGGTTGGTATTGAATTTGGCAAGAATCGATCAAAGAGTTTATATTTTTAAAATGTTGAATTTTCAAAAAATATCTCCAATAGCTCTAACTTCGGAAAATTATTGGCTATCGAGCCAAAAATTTGTACATTGATAGATTATGGGACAAGTATGCGCGGCACGGAGATTGACAACAATCGCTCGTGGGGTTCGATTTTTTTTTTTTTTTTTTTTAATTTTGAAATTACACGAATAGACAAATATTTACACAAATAGACTTCTAGTCACAATCACGGTTGACATTGAATTTGACATGAATCGATTGAGGGATCCAGATTTTAGAAAATGTTGAAATTGAAAAAACAAAATTACCGTCATTGTTTCGAATATGTTATTGAAAAATTTGTGTTGATTATCGTATTGTTAGGGAAATAGAATTTATAAAAGAAAATAATCGTGCAAATTTCGAAATTTGCGCATTGCTTCCCCATTATTTTATCTCCCTCGCAAAGCTTCCTCTATGACAAAAGTCAAATTTGGGAAAACCCACTTGCTCATAGAGGGATCATTGCGAGCAGCATAAAATAATGAGGAAGCAACGTGCGAAATTTGAATTTTTTTTGTGCTCACGTACACGTAACTCCGGATCAACGTTTGATAAATATTTTGCATTAAATTTTGGTTCATTTACATATTAAGAGGGACATCGAGCAACCTTTCTTGTGTTTTCGTCTTCTTTTTTTTTCCCCCTTCGATTCGTGTTATGTGACCTTGAATCAATTAATCGTTGACTTCTATCTCGTTTATTCCGTAAGCGATTGCGAAACTCGAATCGCAATGTGGAAGAGATCATCAGCGTGCTCTCGAACATCTTTATATTTCTGTGTATTATTTGAAAAAAAAAAGAAAATTTGTATAGTACATGTTAAAATAACGCACGACGAGTATAATGTGCCAATATTTTCGTAGTAACAAGTTGTTTTATCCACGCGCTTGGATACTTAACTTGGAAACTCTCGAGGTTTCCACTTGCCTCCTACCGGATAATTCGTATACCCAAGCTTGTATTCTCGCTCCCCCCCTCCCCCAACTCTCGTTCCTTTCCTTATATTATACTTCTCGTTGTGGTTCTCTCGTTCGCCGCTAGTCAGGGCGCCATCTGGCGTCACGCGGAAACCGAGGTCACCTCTCGCGTTGACCTCGTCCCCGTAAGGGCGAGAGAACGGTGCAACGAAGTGAGAAAGAGAGAGGAGAAAGAGGCGAAACCTCCACCACCCGACAAGCCGGCTTCTAGCAGTCCCGAGACTAGACTCGGCTAGTCGAGGTTATCACTGTTTACGGGGACGTTGATTATTCCATTCTCGTTATTCGCATAATTTCGTCAAATTTTCTTGGAACTCGATTTTTCATTGATGTTTTGTTGTTAGTATTATTATTATTATTATTATTATTATTATTATTATTATTACTACGGATACGTTTGTTCGCCGTCGAGGCCATTGACCTCCGATCGTTTTGTTTGTGCTGTGTTTTCGCAAGTGACCTTGCGTGGTCCTGCAAAAAGCTCGTGCTCGCCTATTGTCGAACAGTATTTTTTTTTATTTGTTTTTGTTTGCCCTGAATGAACTCTGTTGCATCGTCGGTTGGAAAAATTGATTTTCCACGTTAGTGCGCTTCGCCTGTGTTGGGAGGGAATTTCCGAAGCGTGTGAGCCCTTGCATCAAGGCGCTTTTGTAATCCTCGATGATCGAATGTTGTTTTTTTTTTTTTTTTTTTTTTTTTTTCCTCGAAATATGATATTTACGCTAATTTTTGTGGGAGGGTATTATTCTGATGGAATTTTTAAATCTCGTTCTAATGAAAGTTATAACATTTTTTTTGTTGTTTAATTTTTCTTATGTCACAATTGATAGTTGAGGCAAGAGCCACGTTAGAATGGCAATTATAGGAAATTCCTCAGCCGAAGTTGCGTTGTCACTTCACCTTGACCCAATTCTCATATGCCAAGTAGAATTATTCACGTAAAATATCTCTTTAAACTTAAAAAAAAATGTTGAATATTAAAATATGTAAATATATAGTATGATAATAATAATAATGATGATGATTATTATTATTATTAAATATATAAATAATATAGATACAGGAATGATCAGCTAAAAATGCACCGAACTAGTCACGCCCCCCCCCCCCCCCCCTTCGGTTCGTTCATTACAAACGACCACTTTCACCAAGTGACTCGCGAGTCTCTCTTTCTCGTTCCATGGGCGCCCTTTCCGACCTCCCGGCGTCCCCACAAGTTTTTCCTCTCTTGTACTCTCGTCTCTGGTGCATATCCCGGAGTTGAGAAAAAAAAATTGCCATATCGAGGAAGAAGGAAGAGCGTGGGTGTGAACGTGTGAGTGTGCACACGTCGTTACCCCCGGAGAATCTCGCAGGAAGCATAAATTATCGATAATTTAGAAATATTCAATTATTTCACAACTCCTCACTTCGAGCGATTATTTTTCAAATGCGCTGTATTGAAAAAAAAAAATCAAAATCATAAACGAAAACTTGTAACGAGTTACGGAGAAATGATCTTCATTATTAAAACAAAAAAATTTGTCAATGCAATACAAGAGAAAAATGATATCTTACATTTTGGAGTAATTAAAAATGTATCTCGATTTCATTTTTCTTCGAACGTTCTCGTCGAAGAAAAGCAGCGTGTAAATATTTTTAAAAAAGCCTTGAATTATACACATTTGGCTAAAATGTATTTTAAAAAAGTATTTAAATTTCGATCCAAACTTTGTCGTTAATTACAAAAAATTTGGATTTAACTTTGATTATTTAACTTTAATACAACTTTGATAATTGAACAAACTTAGAAGGAACCATAATACGAAATTTTGAGATAGGGGGACATTTATTTTATTTCCTGCTCCGAAATTGAGTATGAGAAAGAACAAACGAAAATAATAAATAAAACATGGTCCTGCGATCTGATTTATGCACAAAATCGTCGAGTAAAATTTTCTATAGTACGAGAGAGAGAGAGAGAGACCTCTTGCGAGGCTTGTGGAGATACGAAAATGTGTTGGCAATTCGCACAGATGGGAATACAACGTGTATCAATTGCAGCGACCGAACGATCGAGAGCAATGAACTCCTCTCCGCTTTCTCTCTCTCTCTCTCTCTCTCTCTCTCTCTCTCTCTCTCTCTCTCTCTCTCTCTCTCTCTGTCCTAGCTATCTGGTGATTCTTCGTCGCTTGCCGGCTCTCCATTATGCCCTCGTTTGCCCTCGTGCCATAAAACATAGAACGATCCTACCCCGAGCGAGCCGGAGCGCTTCGCATGTTCGTGTCTGCGGCCACGAAGATGGCGAATCCGTGTTAACCCCACCCGAGCGGTCACCTTCTATTCTAGAGCGTCTGCCGGGACGAGAGTGAGAGTTCTGACTCCGTCCCCTCCCGCCCTGGCATGCGAATCCACAAGAGATAGGCCCGTCTCGAGGAATTCCGCCGATCTTGCTCGCAAGCTCGATCTTGCTCGCACGTGCGAAACTTTTCCATAAAATCATTTGGAGTCATTGTCCCAACTCGTTTTGATTTTTATCGCCCAAAGCCTTGACCTTCCACTACCGATGCCGTTAGTTACTACAGTTTTTCACGCTGGGAGCTTGATCCACCTTCGTGTGACTGACGAAAAGACACGAGGAGAGCTCGAAAGAGCGTGAAGGAACTAGATCCTCTTTTTTTCTTTCTCGAATTATCGGCTGATCCGGTCTAGGGGAATTTTTTTATTCGTACAAAAACGTTTTTGTAAAATCTTTCGTATGTATTTTTTTTTTTTTTTTATATACATTGGCGACAACGAGAATGTGAAGGAACATCCTAAATTCCACAAAATTGAGTGGTCCAATCAAAAGGGCTTCCGGTATTCTTACAAAAAAAAAAACAAACAATTGCAAACATCAAATGTTAATTTTTAACTTTCCTCTTTCCAGCTTGAACAAGATGCACGCAGCTGCGGAATACGGAAGTGGCGGTACAACGGTAAAAAAATTGGATTCCGTGGATAAGCGCGAGGAGGATTCACGGGGTTCGCCGAAAGTTCCTCAAAATCGTCAGAATGGTGCAGCCCTGCCGGAGGAAACGGCAACGGCAATGGTGACGGCAACGGCGAGTCACGCCAGTACCGAGCGTCTTCGTCAAATGGTGAAGAGTGAAAATCATTCGGACACGGAGAACGAGGAACTCGCAGGAACGAACGATTGTTCAAGCTCGCGTGTACGACCGATAAATGCTTTACCAATGGATTCGCGAAATTTACGAAAAAAATCGCCGATAAACGCGGGTACGACGAGAAGCGTGAAAAACGAGCGTGACAACGGTCGAAAACGTCGCTCTACCGACGATGCGTCGTCGAATTGCGGCCAACAATTTGCCAAAAAAATTTGTTTCGAGCAGCGCGAACGTTTCATCGATTCGCTCGTTGGTACATCCGAGAGAGTCAGCGCCGAGGAATTGGCCACAAGAGCCGATGAACTTCGAGCCGAAGTTCAGGTGAGCAGATAACAAAACGAAAAAACGGAAAATTCGTCGTTTTGTTTGTTTGTTTTTTTTTTTTTTTTTTTTTTTTTTATCAGGATGGCCGAGGTCAGGGAAAATCGAGAATTCTCTGAAAGTATTAAGAACTTTTTGATTGCTCAGGGAAACATAAAAATGTCAGGGAATTTTTCGCTTGGTCAGGGAAAAATTTGAAAATTACAAAAAAAATGAAAATCGAACTCGTGTCGGTCAACTAGGATTTTAGAAATTTCTAGGCATTTTAGAAATCCAATCCTACAGCCTAGCCACAGTCGGGAATTGAAAAATAAATCCAAAAAATCTTCTCCTATAGGCCTGTATTTCGTACAGATAAACTATAGAGTCGATCGCAACTGGGATCCAACTATAGTTGGACCAAAATCACGCGGAAAAAACTAAATCCAAATTCTTTTATCTGATAGACGAGGGAAGCCCTAGTCAGGGATGAGAATTTTTTTAATACTTTTTCCACTGGTTTCTAATTAGCATAATCAGTACATTAACTAAAAAAAAATCTCTAGCTTCAAGCGTCGAGTTGTAATTGGCCTAATAAACTTTCGACGCTCCTGATGTTCTCGTCCGGAACTTTCGACTTGTACTGTTTAACAATTTGGGCTGATACCCATTCGCTCTCCATGTCTGATACATGTACGCTCTCCGTCAGTGGTAAAAAATTGCAAAAATCGATGGTCCTATTTTGAAAATTCGTAAAAAAATTTGGAAAATATCGTAGATATTTCAAACAAGCGCTATTTTGATGCTAAAACGGTTGCGAAAAGAATGAGCACTGAACAGAGTTTCAAATCTTTTGGTAAGAAGAGTTACAGCGATTTTAGTGAACCCATTCATTTTTCGTAAAAAATAAAATCTTGGATTTTTTAAATTTCGATTATGACCCCACTGATCACGAATCTGTTAGGCATTCTCCTTGAAACTCAAAAATTTTATTTCAAAACATCAAAAAAACATGTTTTTTACCTCCAAAAATAACAGTTCACATCGGATGAAATTTAATTAAAATTCATATAGATTTAATTAAAGTTAATATAGATTTCGAATGAATCACAATTTTTCCGATATTATCGATAAATAAAGAAACAAATTAATGGAAAAAAAAAAATTCGTCATTTTTAACGATTTTTTTTTATTCAAACGTTTGTCAGCCCTCATTTCATACGCCCCCCCGCTTCTCCCCGTGAATATATGTATATTTTCTTCTGTTTCTATTCGTTTTCTCGTCTGGCTCGTCCTTGACGCGACGCAGGCTCGAAGGCTTTTCCCGACCTTTTTTCTGTGACTCTTTTTTCCCTCTCTCTCTCTATCTCTCTGGTCTCGAGCCACACAGCAGATCCCTCAGATCGCGGGTGGAGCGTAAAAAAACCCCGAAGATGATGCGTACCAGAGAATTCTGTACATATATCTATGTTATATAAAGATCTCGTCGCAAATGACCGGAAATGCATCCTTGCATTTACACCCATAAGAGAGCCCCTCCATTCTTGTACACGGTGGCGGTGGCAAGATATATATATATATAGTCTTTTAATATATATATATATATATATATAAAAAATCGGTTTTGGAAAATTCTTGCATTCGATTAATGTCCGTATTAAAAAAAAAAAACCTCATTAGTTGATCAACCTGATAGGCTTCTGTTCTATGCAGATTTCAGCTAGATAAATTTGGGTAATTTTTCATAGTCGTAGAATTTTTTGCTATTTTCTGTGGCCATCCTGGTAATGGAAAAATAAAATGAAGCTACTTTATCCTCTATTTTCCGCATACATATATATTCCCTTTACATTATTATACTATATTTCCTCGTATTATTAATCACATTGTATTATTTTTCGCCAAAATTTCCACTTCAGAGTCGAAAAAAAAGGAACCCTTTTCAATTTGACTAAACCTTCGACAAAATTAAATTAACGAAACCAAAGAGCTCTCGCCTTGAATAAAATTTCTCAATATCCAACTAAATTCCCTCACTTAACCCAAAAACCCCCCCCCAAATCTCGATGAATCAAATACAGTCGAATTTGGTTATAAGCAATTTCCCCTCCGATTTTTTTTCGAGTCCGCTCAGCGCGGTCCCCCACCACAAGCCAATTGCTTATAACCAGCAGCATTGCGCATTTCACCGACGCACTCACACACATTGATGCGCTGTAGTGGGGGAGCCAGATTTTACGACTCTTCGGCGTTTTTTTTTCCCCTACAGCCCCGAAGGATTGCTTATAACCAAATTCGACTGTATTCTCGAATTTCCTCCTTGAAAAAAAAAAAAAAAAAAAAAAAATGAAAAACAAAATTTTTCAGGCACTGGACGAGCTCGCCCGTGCGAAAGAGCTGGAATGGAACGAGATACTGAGCATGAGAAAATTAAAGGAGGAGGCGTATCTGCGAATCGAGAGACGTCGCCAGGTCGTCGGTTACATGGAGAGCAACGGTCAAACAGCGGAAAATTTACCACCTGCGAGTCTCTCGCTCATCACCGATTGGGAAACATCGACGAACGTTGAAACGTCAGCGAGACTGACGAGCCAGGATTCGATCGCCTCGGGGGACGTTAAGGAAACCGAGGACGACGCGCGTTCGATCGAGGCCCAGGAGTCACAAAAATTCGAGGATATAACGCGTGAAATTTCGCCGATAACGACGACGAAACGCGAGAAGATCAATGCACCGTCGATAAAATCGTCGAATCAAAGACGCACGTCGTCGCCGAAGCAGCTCGGTGAAAATGGACGCAAACAGCAACAACGCAATCAACAACAACAACAACAACAACAGCAACAACAACGTCAACAACAACAACAACAACAACAACAACAACAACAACAACAACAACAACAACAACAACAACAACAACAACAACAACAACAATTGACGGAACAGCAGTCGTTGGACAATCGTCAGATTGGAGAGGGTCGCCAGGGTCCGATCGTCGACGTTAGATCGATAATCGCCGATTATCGTCTGCGTCATCCGGAAACCGTGCCCCGGAGGTACGATAATAATAAGAAAGATTCGTCACCGGCACGAGGACGCGAAGCATCATCATCATCCTCGTCAGCAGCAGCGACGAATACACGAACATCGGGATTGATTAATGTTCGCAGGGGTCGGAGAATGAGGAATTCCGTGAATATCGGCCTCGGGGCTGGTGGCGCGATGCTCGAGACAACTTCTCTCCAACAACAGCATCATCATCATCATCAACAACAACAACAACAGCACAATGTCGACTCGAGACCATCGAGCACGGATTCTTGCAAGAGCACCAACGAGCGCATCATCGATCCCAATAATTCCATGAGCTTCAAGGATGTCCTCGTGCAATTTGCAAAATTGAGCCAGCAGCAGGGTGAACCGGTTAAAACACCGCAGAATTATCCCGACGTTACGCTACATCCGGTAGCACCGACAAGCGTTATAACGAATTCCGTGCCCGTACAGCAGACAACGGGCGGCTCCCTGCTGCATGGCATACTAACGAAAACCCAATCACCGAGGCCGACGACATTCTCGCCGACCCTCGCCCGTCTACTAACCGCGCCCGAGCGCGACAGAACCAACGCGCCGACCTCCATTATCCCCGTGGCTCAGCAAAACATACAGACTCAGCATCTACTGCAGACTTATCAGGGATCAAATCCGGTTTCCATAAGCGATCTACTCTCGTCGTCAAAGGTAAGGGCGATTTGGAAAAAGAATTTTTTTTTTTTTCTCTCCAAAGACGAGACAAGTCGCTCGTAGAGGGATTTTCTTTTTTTTTTACTTGAAATAACGAGACGGTAATGGGCGGTAATGCGATATATATATATATATATATATATATGAATTTTGGGGGAAAAAAATATTTATTTTGAACGGTAGAAGATGAAATAATTGTGATTTTTTTTTTTTTTCAATCGATTTTACTCCGATTGGCTCGTTTTTCTTGTGATTATAAAAAAAAAAAAAAATGTTTACTTTCAGGCGAGAACCGAAATAACGATAACACCGGTCGTCACGCCGATTCACTCGTCGCAGTCCAACAATCTCGTACACGTGGTTAGTCCACGGCAATTTATTCTGCCATTTTCGTCTCTTCCATGCCATTACTATTATTATTATTATTGTTGTTGTTATTTCAGCCATTTATAAGTTTGAAATAATGAAAATCTGATTATCACAAAATTTTTTTTATCGAAGAATAAAAGAAAGTTTATAAATTTAAAAAAAATCATTGAAAATAGTGCTAATAATGATAGGGATAATATGTTCATTGTGGCTAAATGTGTAATTAAAAAAAAAAAAAAACAAATTTTTTCCGTCAGGACGACGTTGAGGAAGACGCGTCGCTGATGGACGAGAGAGACTCGAGATTGGGTACCGGAGGAAGAGACAATCGAGACGAGAGAGACAGTCCGCCGCGATGCCAGGGTTGTCAGGAACGCGCCGCTCAATTTGTGTGCGCCGGTTGCGGAAATCAGTGGTACTGCAGTCGCGATTGTCAGGTTTGTAAAAACAAAATCTCTCAAAACTCATTTTCTTCGTTTATTCGTTGCTTTTTTTTTTTTTTTTTTTTAATTGCATAAAAAAAAAATTACCCTCTTGTTTACAAATTCGAATGATTCGATATTTGCAGCCATGTAATATAAAAATTGCCAATTACGAGGATAATCATCTGATATTGTATCTTTGGTTTTTTCAAAATAATAATGAAATTGTATTAAAAATCGCAGGTAGCAGCCTGGGACGAACATTCGGAGGTCTGCTCCGGTTAGTCGAGCTCCTCGTTGATTTCTTGTCCCCCCCCCCCCCGAAGAAAACGTGAAAAGACGAAGAAACGATGAAAAAAAAACTAAGGAGAAGGGGGGGGGGGGGTGCAAGTGAAAGTGAGGTATCGAGAAAAAAAGAAAAAAAAAAAGAATCTAGTCAAGGAGCTTAAGGTCTCGAGACTCTAGGACTATCCGCCATAATAAGGGGAAACCCAAAGGTAGATTCGAACGGTAGAGATGAAGAAAGAACATATTTTTTTGACACGCACGAAAAATAAGAATGGACAACGTCGAGATATGCCTGGATGATCCGATCGAGCGAACGATCCACGGACCATGTATCTTATTTCCCGCAATTTCTCGTGGATCGGGTAAAAAAAAAAATCCATGAGCAAGGACAGGACTCTTGCCCGAGAATCGACTTAAGGAATCCATATTCATCCTATCCGCGGATTTAAGATCCGTTTTTTTTTTTTAATTTTAATTTCCTCCGTTCCTTCTGTGCTTCATCCAAACCCGCGAAGGATCGAATTAATGCTCGCGATCACTGAAACTCTCAATGTAAGTCCGCAATTATCCTTAATCTCTTTCTCCTTCTCCTTCTCCTTCTCCTATTTTTGACCCATTTGTATTGAGACATTTTGGGACTTTTTTTTTAAATTTTAATTATTAATTAACGAGGCGAGTCAGAACGGCGAAAGGCACTTAACCAGCCCGTCTACTAATTTTATACCGTAAGATTTGTTACCAACTAGTGATTGTACGATTGATGAAGCGTTTTTTAAACCGAGCAACGTAGATTTTCAAGAATATATATATATATATTTTTTTTTTAATTCAATTACCCGCGTTTGTTTTTCTTGAGACATTTTTTTTTCTTTTTTTTTTTTTTATGCGTAATATAGCAGTGCGAATTTAGCGCTCTATCCATCGACAAAGATCTGTAGTCCCAGAGTTCCTACAGAATCCAACGTGAAAAATACTATTTTATTTGTTCCGTATGAGAAACGAACAAAAAAAAAGAAACAAAAATAAACAGTTTTTGATCGTAAATTTTGGCTTTAATGATGAAAGAAGGAGAATCGAAGAGAAAAAAAACCCCCCACCACGTTCCCGATATTGAATTTTTGTTCAAGCTTGTGAAATTCACAGCACAGGGGAGCAACTACTTCAGGAGACCGAAAATTTGGTGATTTTTGGGATTTTTTTTCTATAAATATGAAGAAAAAAACAACGGAAATTGCCCAAACTCCGACAATAATTTATTCATGTTTCCATACATCTCTGATAATTTTTTAAACTTATTTCATGCATTGATTGAATTGTAATCCGGCGTGTCCTCATTCTTGTCGATTTGCTGGAATTGTGCAGCACGCAATTCGCATCTTGGAATCACAAAAAAAAAAAAAAAATCTACATTATTGAGATATTTTTTCAAAACATGCACCACATTTTGACGAAAAAAAAATCGAAAATCGTATGTCCGAACGTGTATGAAAAAAAAAATTATCGATTTTTAGCATATTTTTTTGCAGAATTTTGCAATAATAAATATGTTTTAAACAATCCAATCTTTCCAACTTTAGGTTCATGTTTCAATAAATTATTTTCTACAAACGTGTTTCAATTTTAAAGATGATCGATCAATTAGTTTTTTAATTATGATTGCCGCAAATTGAAAAAATATCGTTTCGAGAAAAACACGTTTAAAGTTTCACATTTTATACCATTATCATTTGTATAAATACCGTTAGAAGGAATCCGAATACCGTTTTTGAAATTTTCAGGATGCATTCTTGATATATTTTGCTAACGATTACACTTTTCTTACACTTTTTACTAATTTCTAGTGAAAAGTGTAAAATCTGGTAAAAGTGTAGAAAGTGTAGCTAGCACGAACAAGCCTATTATTTTTACACTCATCTCTGTCAGTTTGCGAGTTGATCGTATCGACTGATGTCGACCAACTTCAAACGAAAAGGAGCCACTGTTGAATTCCCGGACGAGCACGTTAGATAATGATAATAATAACCGCAAATTTTTGACGTTACGTTTTGACTTTCAGCAGCGTAGCTTTCAGTGTTTTTGTTTAAAAATTATTGTTACAATGCCGTATTCCGAAGCTGATCGAACGGATTTAATTGCCCTTGCCGAATCAGCCGGTGTAGTTGCGTCGCCTGGATTCTTTCGGTATACAAACACACCCACGTAACCTCTTCAAAATTTCCATTCTCGTTTTTTTTTTCCGTAAAAATTCAAATCTCGATGTTTTATTCGAGAAAAAAAAAGCCTCATTAACGTTGTATCGGCGATATCCAATGCTCGAGCTCAAAAATTATCATCATCAAGTTCTTTCGTGTCGCTTTTAGTTCATAGCACTGAAATAAAAATTTCAAAAAGTCCGGCAGGCACACATTTCAGAAGATACCTTGGAAAAATTCGAAAAATATAAAAAATTGTTGAACCATTTTCGTTTAAATTTTACCGAAATATTAATTTTGCCAAAAAAAAAAAAGTCTAATTTTAATAATTTTTGCAACGGTCGTTGCTCACGAATGATTTTTTCAGGATCGTCATGGAACTATTGGCCATGAGAGTCTCGCCCGAGGACATTTACAATCTTCTGTGTCAAATAGGTCCTTCGCGCGCGATGAAGGACCAGGGAAACGGCGCACAATCCGCGTGCCATTGATTCACGCTCTATGAATTTTTTTTAATGAAAAAAAAATTTATTTCAGTAAGCTCGATTAAAAGTTACAAGCCGATAACCAAGTTCTCTTTTTCTTTAATTTTTTTTTGTCATTAGCATACGAAAAATATTCAGTCATGACCATTTAGTGCCGTTTCGCGCCCTCGCGAGATAATCGTGAGATCGTTGTCGTCATGTTTATTCGTAGTTTTGGGCTTTTCGAGAACAATTTTCCTCAGGTGTAAGGTAAAAGAAGGAAAAAAATTTATTACATTTCTTTTTACGCTTAGGGTCTCCTTTTGCCATTGTATTTATAATTTCTTTCTATCAAAATTAGAGAGTAAAGAAAAGTTAGTCTTTCATTACAAATTATCGTTGCCATTGTACAATTTTTTATATATAATTATAAATTACAGTTTTAATTGCAAATTATAATTGACGATTGTAAATTCAATTTATAACTCAAAATTGTAAATGTTAATTATACATTGCAATAGCCAGCTTACGTGTTTAGATATCGTAGTAGTAGTGGTGTTTTATTTTCATAACTTTGTCAAGGTTTTTAAAAAAAAAATATAATGTGAAAACAGCATATATATTAATTTACTTATTTTTTTAACAATATCCTTAAAATACACAACGTGCTATCCAGTTATTCATCTCTAAATCTTCATTTATTCCTCTACTCCAACTCTTTCTCTTCCACCTTACTCATTTTTTTACAAAACCTTTATTTCCCTGCAGTAATCGCATCCCTTTTTGTATTTTCCCACACAGCATATTTATCGTTTCTCCCTTTATTGCCCATTCATCAATTCCTTCCATCCACTCCTCTCTGCATTCTTTCCTGCTTTCTCCGTTACTAACCCTCTACCTTTTTTTACATATTAACAAATGCTCCATCGTCTCATTTTTTCTTTTACATATCCTGCACTTCCAATCCTTCTCTCCTTTCTTTTCCGCCCTTCCTATGTTGCCACATCTTTAACCTTGCTCACATTTCTTTGTCCCTTCCATTCACCCCCCTCTTCGGACCAGTATGCCCAATCATCCTTCCCAATAATGTATTTGTACATGGCATTATACGATTTTATTATTTTTTCCTCTTAGAATTTCCTTTTTTAAGTTTTCCAGCCCCTCTTTTATTCTTCTTTCTATTCTTTCCAAATCTCTTCGTTCCCTTATCATCGTTACTATGTCTTTTATTTTCATATCTTGTAGAGCTTTAACTAAGATTCTTCCTCCATTTTGACGGTTCACCGTTTGTGATCGCCCTCATATCTTCCAGCAAGCAAATTTTTGGCCATCTTATTTCCTACATTCTTATCACCTCTCCAATGTACCTTAACGCTCTGTCTCTTATCAAATATTCCATAATAGGCTCTCCCAATTCTCTTCTCCATAATTGGTGTTCTTCTTCTCCATAATTGGTGTTCTATCCACGCCTATCGCTATCTTGCAATACCTACTCTGTACCCTTTTAAATTTGCTTATATCACCCATTCCCCATATTTCTACATACATTGCTCCCGCTTTTACTATCGTATCCAACAAATAAGAGTCTCTTGTTCGAATATATTAAAGCGGTTCATGCCATTTGACAAAGATATACCGTTGCGTTGCAATTTTTATAATATATTCTTTGGCTTTCAATGTCTCGTCTCTGATTTTTTTTTTTTTTTTACTTTCACCTGCACCGTTTTTGAGAAATTAATTGTGAAAAATTGACTCTTATGCATAGGCCATGGCGGCTTCATTCAGCAGCTTCATTTTCGATTGCTTATATGATACATAGAAATATAAGAAATGAATGAAAACCCATCTACCGGATGGGGCACATATTTGAGATTATTATGTGACAAACAGAAGGAAAGAGACTCGCACGCTCGCGTTGCATAATAACAATATATATATATGGGTGAAAACGCCAATTATATGTAAGCCTTCAGGCTTAAAAATTTCGATTTTGCTGAAATTTTGATATGTTATTGTGTGTGCCAAGATATTGTAAATCCCCCAAATTTTAGAACTCTAGACCTTCCCGTTAACGAGCTACACATTAATGAATTTCTCCATTTGACGTACGCGATTGTTTTTTCTTTATTTTTAAACACTTCCGGGCGTTGAAAAAAAAAAAAAAATAGAACCTAACATGTTTTTTTTTGTAAAAAAGTCTGATCTTTTCGAATATAAAATTCATTTTCAGGTATAACTTCAGCAACAGTTAAAAATTCACGTGTTTTTGCAAAAAACCTTTTTTTTTCAATGATAGTGCGCGATTTTAATTTTTTTTTTTTAATTCCATCGAAAAGCTGGGAATTTTTTTAGTAAAGTTACCAAATTTTTCTGAGTGGGATGACCGTGGGTTTGCATGATGAGCTGCATTTATGAAAAACTTGTACACGTCTTTTAGTTCAGCGGGTGGAGCGATCAAACGACGACGCGTACGAGTTTTCCATAAATGCAGCTCAGATGCGAACCCATGGTCATCCCACTCTGAAAATTCAATGCACTATCATTGTAAAAAAACAGGTTTTTTGCAAAAAACACGTGATTTTTTTACTGTTGCTGAAGTTCTACCTGAAAATGAATTTTATATTCGAAAAGATCAGACTTTTTTACAAAAAAAAAAAAACATGTTGGGTTCTATTTTTTTTTCAACGCCCGGCAGTGTTAAAAAATAAAGAAAAAAACAATCGCGTACGTCAAATGGAGAAATTCATTAATGTGTAGCTCATTAACGGGAAGGTCTGGAGGTCTAAAATTTGGGGGATTTACATATCTTGGGCACACACAATGATATATCAAAATTTCAGCAAAATCGAAATTTTGATGCCTAAAAGCTTACATATAATTAGGAGTATGAATAAGATTTTTTTTTTTCAATCATTGAGGCGCATAATGTAGAGTAAGTAAAAATAATGAGGAAGTATTTTTTATTTTTCGTTAAAAATGACAGATGCACCTGTTATAGGCAATTTAATTTCACGGATTTATATATATATATATAGATACAGCGTAACATGTGTGACGTCATAATGTTATATTTTTCAATTTGTTATATTAACGGCAATTTTGATTCAAATGAAAAAATAAAAAATACGTACCAAATGTTTTTTCCCTAAACTACCAGATTTTGAAATAAAAAAATTTCATTTATACTCCCAATTGGCGTTTTCGCCCATATACACTTGGGATCCCGTAATATAATACGTCTCTCTCGTGTACGCTACCCATCCGGCAACCCGCGCGCGACGCAAAGCTATCAAGTGATTTTTTCCCCTACTCTTCGACAATGCGTGAACCCTCTGCGGGCAATGTGAAAACCGATCACTGAAAACAAAACAAAAATGCTTGTATTTCTGTTTACGTTGCGCGTCTCTCTGCCCGCGGCACTTATTTGGATAAGATTACCCATGGGCACATTCCGCATCAAGCGGCACAGCTTTTTTTTGTCACGCTTTTTAAAAAATTCCTTGCACCCTACCGGAATTGGCTAATTTTAAACAACCTTTTGTTACAATAATGCATTATCAAGTTGTTAATCATTCAAAAGGAATCGATCAATAGACCTGATCGATTTCTAAAATAATTATTAATACCGGATTGTTAATAACAATAATTAACATTAATAATATTAATTAATGTAATTTAATATTAATAAATAAATTCGAGGACTAAATTGAAAATATATAATTAATTCATTATCAGGGTTATAATTATCGATTCACACACCTATGAATTTTTAATGCAAAATTTTGTTTTTTATTCAAACACTTTCAAGATACAACCCTCAAGGCTTCTGCGTGTTTTTTTTTTTTTTTTCTTCAAGTAAACATTTTTATATTTCCACAACTTTTTAGTATTCACGATATTTTTCAGCACCCTCTCGCGCCAGCCTGTCCGCCATTTCGTTACCATGAATACCCCGATGTCCCCGAACGTGATTCTGCGCAAGCGTACGATAATTATTGAAAATTCATTGGACATTCCGCCCCCTCGAGTACCAAATTGTATTAACGAAAGAAAAAAAAAAAAAAATATTTCCAGAACATACCCATTCGACCTTCAGGGGCTTGAGAGCCGATTCCATTTCCTGGAGCTCGGCTCTGTTCGCAACCGGACTACCCGAAGCCGTTGTCCAGCCGCGTCTCTTCCAGCCTGGCATCCACTGCGTCGCGCTTTTTATCAAAAATTCGGAATCCGTGTGCACCCTCAATTTCGTCATGCCGGCATTGCGCGCGACCTCGGCGGCGCGCGTTACCGCCTGTATCTCAGCCATGTTGTTCGTGGCTCGACCGACCACCGGAGCGGAAACGTTACTTAATAAAAAACCCGAAAGAAATAAATCATCTCCGGCGAGTAAATTTTCAGAAATTCATTACAATTTCACGGAAAAAAAGCTACGATTTCATTGCGTAATTTGTAAAGATGGAAAAATACTCGAAGGCCAAATGCCTTCGATTTTTACAAATTAAATTTTACAATTTAATTAAAATTTAATTTTTACAAATTAAAAGTCAATGAATTTAATTTAATAAATTTTTTCGCGTATTCGATTGATAATGAAAAAAAAAAAAAACGTTAATTGAAAACTCACAGAGGACTGTCTTCGCCGAAGTAAACGCCAACTCCGGCTTTTGCACCGGCGTAACCGTTTCCCGAGCATGCCCCGTCAGTATACACGTTGACAAAACCGTCTGGATCCATGTTGAAGTGATTCTTCTGATAATTAAAAATAAAAAAATACAATTTTTTTCGAAAAAATTCATTTCCAAAATGAATTAAAAAAAAAATACAATTTTTTTTCGAAAAAATTCATTTCCAAAATGAATTAAAAAAAAAATACAATTTTTTTTCGAAAAAATTCATTTCCAAAATGAATTTAAAAAAAAATACAATTTTTTTTCGAAAAAATTCATTTTCAAAATGAATAAAAAAAAAAAAAACATCTCACATTATCGTTTTTAACGCGGTTACTCGACGTGATAGTCCTCGATCGCTTTCTGACGCTAACTGCGACGTTTTCATTCGCCTCTAACGATGAGTCCCAGACCCTCTTGGCGCGACTATTGGAACTTTTGTCTTTGCCCAAAGCGACCAAATCGTCCGGCGGTGGTGCTCGGGCATGGACAAAATTCTCGGAACTCAACAGGCCACTGTTGTTCCTTGACAACGCAGAAAAAAAAAAAGTTTTATTACTGTTTACACTGCGAGCCTTCTCTCCCCCTCTGCTTAGCCACGAAAATTACGTATAGGGAGTTCCACGTGAGGTAGGAAGGGCCTTTTGAAGTTATCAAAGCTCGTGGAATAATTTTTCAAATTTTAAATTCAATTTTTAAATATTATTATTATTATTATTAATCATTTTAACAGGAACTGTTGTAAATTGCGGATCGTTTTATCAGGGCACACTTGTATGCTTTTTGAAAATTGCAAAATTAAAATATAATTCTCAATTTATATTTTGTATCACCCAGCTCCACATATATTAGGCCTTTGGTAATGCAAAAAAAAAAAAGTTGATAAAAGTTATATTTGACGTGATAAAAAAATTCGAGCTGAAAATAAAAATTAAGCATAAAATTCACCCCTTGAAAATATTCCTGTTCCAATTCAAACAATTCCATTAATTTCCCGTTCGGGTAAAAAAAACCGTGGTTGCATTTAACGTGGAATTCCCCATATATGCATAGCAGACGATATTCGATTGGTACTTGAAGGAAAAAAAAAAACTTACGGTAAGCATGTGCTGGCGTCGATGAATTGCTGAGCCTCTTGAGCGGAGGAAAATTTTTTGAAGAGAGGTCCTGGAAATTTGTGTACCTGCTTCTTACACTCGTCCCTAAGAAGAAAAACAAAGCGAAAATTCCCAGTCATGCGAAAAAGAAAGATTTTTTTTTTTTTCAATGGATAATAAAAATCCTTGCCATGTGTGGTAAATCCCAGGCCTTCGTCCTTTCGCAACCGCATAGTAAAACCCCATTATTCTGTTTCGAGCGAAATTAGATATGTAGGATCCCAGTGACGCTAACATAATTTTGTTAAACGCTCGTGTGGGAAAATTTCCAATGCATATCGTAAGCTTCGAAATATTTTTTCCAACGTCAACAATCTAACAAGATCCGAGGAATATGTAAATATTTTTCGATAGTGCGAACAAGAAACGACGTCAAGGGTACGTTTTTAATTTACATCAGCAGGCGTGCTGAAGTTTCACTAGAATTCCGAGAGATGGCGCGAGAAACCATCCCTGTCGGTAAAACAGTTTACTATCTTTTTCGTAAATTTTATTATTTTTTCACGGATTTCTCAGGATACATTTGAAGAAAGAATTAACTATCATTGCTCTAATTTTATCCGATAGGACAATGTTCAAACAGATAGTAATCGAAATAAATCGTGTGGTTAACGTTTGATTTTTTGGTTATTGAGAATTTGTCAGCAGTGCTTTTTTTTCATAGAACCAACCACTAACGCCATCGGTCGCCATCGGTGTTTAATTCTAGTCAGTAGGGGAATCTCCGATGATAATGAAGAAAAATAATCACAAAACACTCCTGTCAGAAGTCATAATCAATAATGATGGGTGTGTGAGACGCCGACTCTCGTGTGGCCAAACCTTTTTTATTTTAACTTTTAGTTTCGTCTTGTTTCACTTTTACTTTTTATTTTTTTTTCGTTCTTTATGTTTATTATTATATCGGGATTGGCATTTGTTTATTTCTCTCGTTATTTCATTTCCGTTTGTGAGGTGATGAGAAGAAACGATATGAAAACAAGGTAAAAATCGATATTATCACTTGCAACAGGTTATTATGCAGACACATTTGCTTTTTCGTGTTTTTCCCGAAATTTTCTCTTTTTGTAATTCTCATTACAGCAAATTTGGCAATTTTTTTCATCATTTTACGATATTTCACTTCTAATAAAAAATATTTTTTCGAATTTCGTTGATTTTTTGTTGTCTCGAATATTTTTAAAAACCAAAACTTCACTTGTTTCGCAATTAACCGCGTGAATCGTGGTGTATCTTTTACTTTTTTTTTTTTCGGAATTCAGTAATGGCAGAGAATTGTCGGAAAAAATTAGCGATCACAGTGGTTATTTCGACGTTGTCGTGAGACCGATGTTGCAACAGGGACACGAGGGAGAATTGTGCGGTTGGCTGAAGGAAATGAGCCTTATAAAGACTAGCTGCGTTTGCACCGACGAAAAATGCGACGGACGTAATCTCGTATGGAGTCCGGCAAGAGTCGTTGACAAGTACAATTGGGCGTGTCTCGGATGTTCAAAGAAACGATCGATCAGGGAAAATTCATTTTTTCTCTCCATAAAATGCGACTTCAAGACTTGTCTTCAGATCATACTCGGATGGTGCAAAATGTTTCCCTCCGATATCGCCGCCTCGTGTTTGGGTAAATCGAGCAAAATCGTGAATACGCCACTTCGTTAATTTGATTTATTCAATTTATGAATGAAAAAAAAAAAAAAAAATATGCTTCGTTTTCAATCTCGCTCATTCGCTTTTAAAACAATTTCAGCCAAACTCCGAATGAAAATTCTTCTCGAACGCCGGAAAAAATCAAATATTTTGAAAAAATTTTAACCCGCACGATGGAAAAAATATTATTTTTATTTATTTATTCATACGGAAATTATCCCTTGGAATCATAAATTAGATACTGTATACGCAAGATAGTAGAAAAGAGCCATAAAAAAATGAGTAACAAATATAATAATAAAGATAAAGCTAGTAATAATGCCATATAGCGCGCAGCAATTCATTACCAGGAAAATAACAAAGGAACAAAGGCAATGTCAGAAAAGAAAAAAAAAGATAACATTTTTTCTTAATTAATAAAGAAATAAACAAAGATTATAATAAAAACTATTAGTAAAGTAAGGAAGCACCCATAGCAGCGTCAGTCAAAAACAGATACCGCGGATCGACAGAACTTTTCAAAGGAGGAAATAGGAATAGAAAAAAAACGTCAATCTGTGGATATTTGCATTCGCCGTGTCGCTCAGCCTAACAGTCACCGATCTAAAGTGCAATTTCAATTTTCAAGCTTTCCAATTCCAAATTTCAATTTTTACGAAAAACTTGTGTAAATAATTTTTCCAGACATCAAGGAGCACGTGGTGAAAAAGGTTTACGACAGATGCGCCGGAGTCGCGGAGGATTATGTAAATTTACATCCGGAGGAATTTAAATTGGGCGGACCGGGCTCGATACTGATCGTCGATGAATATCCGGGCGGTTACATGACCGAGAACGTGACTGAGGTGACGGTCTCGAGGAAGCGCAATAACAATAATTCTCAAACGATTATGTGCATCGCCGAGGCGAATGCCGTACCGCCTCGCATGTGGCTTCACATGATACGAGCGGCGCCGGCAGCTAACAAAACTCAGGGAAAAATCATAAGATGCGGAATGGTGGAGGAGGCTCTGAGGGAAATCGTGAGACACGTTTTACCGGGCAGTTTTCTCGTGGCTAATCATCGTTCGCGCTGTTGCAGTTACGAGTCCATTAAGGAGCTCAAACAGTTTGCCGTAATAAGCGTCGAGTATTTGCAAAATTTCGATGAACCGGGAACGAATAAACTCGTCAGCAATCTCGGTGAGTCGAATAACTGTCGTTACTCTGGAAATCACAATTTTTTTTTTTTTTTCCACAATATCCATTGCCGCATGAAAGCAATTAAAATTTTTATAAAAACTTCGAGCCGTAGGCAGCAAATCTGGAAATTCGAGAATCTCAGGTACAACTTGCTCGTCGGATGGCAATTTGGCAAATTATTGAACGAATTATTCTGAAAAATTGTTTGCCGAAACAATTTCGTTGGAAGAAACATTCCCCATCACATATAATAATTTATTATAAGTAAAAAAATGAATTTAAAAAGCTCCGGCCTAGCCAGATGGAATAAAGACAGCCAATAGGAGCGTTGCCGAGATCACCGACGACCAATCAGCGCTGTTTGTGATTCCGCGAAAGTTGTTTTTTTTTCCCGCTACGAGCGCTGACTATGCGTGGATTGATAAGTAAGGTTACGCACGTAGGCGAATAGAAGGCAAAAACTATAGGAATTTGGAGTATGAATGAAATTTTTTTTTCAATCATTGGGGCGCATAATGTAGAGTAAGTAAAAATAATGGTGACGTATTTTTTATTTTTCGTTAATAATGACGGATGCACCTGTTATAGGCAATTTAATTTCATGGATTTTGATATATATATATATATATAGCGTAACATGTGTGACGTCATAATGTTATATTTTTCAATTTGTTATATTAACGGCAATTTTGATTCAAATAAAAAATACGTACTAAATGTTTTTTTCCTAAATTGCCAGATTTTGAAATAAAAAAATTTCATTTATACTCCCAATTGTACGGAAATTTGAAAAGCCCTAATTGCGTGAAAATTTCAAAGACCCCAGGCAATTCTTCGCGGTTCTCTATTCTATTTTATTTATTTGTTTCTTTTTTTTTTTTTTTCCGAAGAAACGATATGGCGAACGGGTGTCGAGGTTTGCGAGGAAGTTCAAGAATCGACGAATTCTCAGGGTCAACGGATAATATCGACGCATCTTTGGCGCCAGAGATTCGGCGCATCCGCCTCGAATGCTTTCGAGTGCATGCTCAATCACATTGCCGAGATTTACAAGTTCACGTGATGCGAGGAAGAGAAAAAAAAAATCTCATTTTCGTTTTTTTTTTTTTTTCTATTTCTAAAACAGTCTTCCTCAGATTTACGAGATTTCAAGATGATTATATTTTAAAATAACGAGAAAGAAAGGAAAACGCCACAGTGCCTCTCTCGATTCGAGCGAAATCGAAATATTTTTTAATCAATTTTACATACATACACATATATATATATATATATATATATATACATATTATATATAGTCTATTTGAGGCAATTTATACGGGGAGTCCTCGGCTGACTCGAGCGCCATTTCTTGTTGGCTTGTTCCATATTTTCTCCTCTCACCCCTTTTCTTCTTTTTAAGGATCTTCAGGGCGATCGGTTTATGATCCAAGCAATAAGATGTGCCAAGTGCAATCACCCCTCGCCTTTCCTGCCCTCTCCTCCCTTCCCCAATCCTTCGTCGTAGTTAGACGCACAATTTTTAACGTTTTAATTTTATCATTTTTCGAGTCGATTGAACTGTCCTCGAAGGGGGAAAAAAAAAATTCTCGACCAAATGGATATTAAGAGGAAAAAAAAACGATCACTGCAAGGGACAAGTATTAAGTTTTGTTTGATTTAGATATAAACTTTCTCGTTTTATTAATTCGAGCTTAGAATGTTGATGTTATTGAGATATATATCTAATTTCTCACAAATTCTTCTGTAGGAAAAATCTCACGAGAGACTTTGCAGAAAAGTGTTCTTTTCTTCGCAATTACAAACGCACAATTTTTTTGAATAATCGTTTTCAGGTAAAAGTTGTGTGGATAAAAAAAAAATTAGACTTAGCCAAAGTGGTTTTTTTTCTCCAATTCTTGCCCAGGCTAAAGTCCAAATTATCGAAGTCCGAGTTGTACCTTCGTTTTTACTACAAAACTATTGAAGTTTTTGTTTTTTTTTTTTACCAACAACTAATAAACGATATGAACGAACCGAGCCAATCCGGTCTCATTTATTCCCAATACACCAATACACAGTATTTCCCAATACACGTTAACAAACAAAAAAAAAAAATTATTGTACAAAATTAATTCACCGATCTCGAATCCATTGCTTAGATTTTTTTTCCACAGATTTTCGAATCCGCATCCATCGTCTTCAGTTATGCTCATTTAAAAAAAAAAATGCTCATTTTTTTTCTAAGGTTCAACGATTGATCGACGGAAATTGTTAATTTTCTGACTACGTTGCCTCGTGCATTATTTTTCTGTATTCCTTCTGATCGGCAATCATTTTTCGAAAGACCCGATACTTGCGACAATGAAATCTGAAAATAATAATAATAAACAATAATTAATATGAAAATATAATATGATGATAAATTGAAAAAACGATAATTTAACGTACTCGTAAGAGACGCTACTCGGTCTAACGACACTGGCGATGCCGCCCATCGCGCTCATGGCTTTTTGCAAAGTTGAAAATTTTCCAGCTGCACAAGCACCGAGTATGGCCGAGCCGAGCAAAACGGATTCTCGCTCGTTCGGTATCAGGACCGGAAGTCCAAGTACATCCGCCTGACACTGAACGAAAAGGGGATTCTGACTGAGTCCACCGCAGACGAGTATAGTCTCGATCTTATGACCGGATCTCGTCAATTCTTCCAGTATATGACGCGTGCCATACTGCTCGATTGTGGATTTAAAAAAAAAATGACATATTTCATAAATTATTTGACATTAATTCTCGTTGAAATATTTTTTCGAGTTATTGCGACTTGAATGAATTTTTAAATGGTTATATATATACATACGATCTTTTTTCTTTTTTTTTGGAGAAAATTTACTTCAATACTGATCGTTACTATTTTAAATCAGCCTCAATATGCTCTTTTATCGTCGATACGATCGAAAATGTTGCCTTAGATTAATTTTTTTTTTCAAAAAAAATGCAATTTCCGTCTTTCTTTTTTAAGTCTCGAGGCGTTTTCTTAGCCTTTGGGCAGACGCTAAATTTATTTTAACTAGCCAAAAAATGCGATTATTTCGAACTCCAAATAAATTACAGAAATCGACGAGATCAAAATCATTGATTTTCATGGTAGGTTACAAACCGTCAGTGCGATCAACGTAGCGAGATATAAAATTGCTAGATTCTCTTCGTCGGCTGCGAGAGAGAGTCCGGAAATCTGGGAATAAAAAATTACACGCAATAAAGATGGAAAAAAATGACTGAAGCGAACGAAAGATTCTGTTTACCATTCCTCGAAGCGTAGGATCGGCGAGTGGCGAACGATTGCCATGATAATCCGGCCAAACGTGAAGATCCTCGGTGAGATACGAAACGTCGGGATAATTTTTTTTCTTTCCCATTGATCGCAATAAATCCGAGAGATACTGTTGTATGTGCCTGCGATTTTTAGTTGGGTAGTATTTTTCTTTTTCGTGGCAGCGCCTCGGGTGGCGAGAGTTTGTACCAATTATGGTACAAATTCTCACCGCAAGAGGGCCAATGTAATACGGGATCCAATATGGTCCCATGAAAGTGATTTTTTTTGTACGAAAATCACGGGACAAATTATTTACCATTGTTGGTCAAGTAATATATAATAATTCGACCTAATATATAACCATTTTTTTTACATTTTTTTTTTTTTCACATTGAGACTTACATTTTACCGTGAATTTTGTTGCGTATGCGTACGGTCGCCGGATGCGTATCAATGACGTGATCGAGCAATTTTCCGGTGGCACTTTGGCCTCCCTCGTTGAGCCAAAGCTCTTCGACCACTGCGCTGTAATACGGTCCCCAAACGCCCTCGACGTAAATTTTTCTGTCGCTCAGTGCCATGTGACACGTGGAAGTGCCGCAAATCAGGGCTGATTGAAGAGAAACAAACAAAAGAAAAAAAAATTTGGCACGAACTCGATGAAATTGAATAATTTCTGTTTTGTTTTTACTCGAGGATTTTTTTTACCCAATCTGCTGGTGATATCGTCGCTGATACCCCGAGCTCTGCAACCGAGCATTCCCAGTGCACCGGCATGAGCATCTATGAGGGAACAGCCAACCGGAAGTCCTTCCTTCAGGCCGAGTTCCGCGGCTGCTCTGGCGCTCAGACCCGAGCCAACCGCTTCGCCAGGTGACTTTATCTCGTTACCTTTTTGACATTTCATTCGAAATTTGACATTCGTTAATTAAAATTCTAATTTATTCGCGAATTTTCCACTGATCGCAAATATTCATGGAATTTTTTAATTGCTTTTTCTTTTTATTCTCGAGCTTCGAAGAAAAAACGTTGGTGAAAATTTTTCGATCCTACTTGGAACGAAGTTAAAGATGAAAGAAAATATTAATTCTATGTTTTTGTCGATTAAAAAAAAAAAAAAACAAACGAATAAATCGAAATTTCAAACGGTTATAACTTTGCTCCCGATTCACCGATTTAGGCTTAATCCGAGGGTTTTAAAAATTCCGCAGCTATACTTGGACAGAATAGCTATTGAGCTATTGCGATATCTCAATTTTTGTAGGCGAGAGGGCCATTTTGAAAAATACGAAAAAAAATGATAGGCAAAAAAATGTGGAAATCGATAGACGGATTTAAAAAAAAAGTGTCGAAAATCGAAAGAAACCTCGGAGCTTTTGATGGATCAAGCGATAATTTGAGGCTTCAGCGATTGTGAAGAGAACTAACGCAGAGTGGAGTCGTAATTATTTCGGGAAGCAAAGTTACAACTGTTTTTAGTGTGCTAACCAATTTTTTTGACAAAGCGCAAAAAAAATATTGTTTCCTTATCATTTTCCAGTTGACTTTTTACCCAAAAAATACGTAATCATAGAAATTCCTCGAATAAATATACCTATTCTTCGCCATTGATCCTTCTTCAGGATCGAGAGATCGATTTCGTCGAAAAACTCGCCGTTCCAGCCGTTCTTTCCATCGGGGCTGGCACTGTAGTTCCATTTGCAAACGAGCGAGCACAGAGACCTGAATTTTTTTGCCGGATCAAAGATTTATTCGTAATATTTGAATTTATATATTAAAAAAAAAAATCATAGAAGTCATTAAAATCAGGAAAATAATGAATTATCATCGATTTTGTGAAAATTCCGCAAGAATTACCTCGATTCGGAATTCGTGGCTTTCCAGGTCAGAAAATCCGGTAAATCGAAGAGCAATCTCATTCTCGTCCACTGTTTGGATACATTTTTCTTCAACCACAGTATCTTCGGTATTTCCATCTCAGGAGAAATTTTACCACCGACATTGCGCAATAATTCGTGACCCAATGTATTTATGTAATTTGCCTCCGCCTCCGCTCTGTGATCCATCCACAAAATAACATTTTGCTCGTCGTTTCCTGCAATATTTTCATTAACGCTCGATTAATATTTCCAAATACCTTCATCGGGGCAGTAACTTTAAAAAACAATTTTTTTTTTGCTTCAGTATAAGCTTTGATTTTCGTACTTTTTTTTCCTGAAATCTAAAACAATTTTATGATACAATTGGAATAATTTCGAATAGAATTACTGAAATTCCATATCCATTATGTATTTTGGTAATGGGTTGACATTAATCTCATGAGTTTAGTCAAATTTTTTTGGGATAAACTTGTTCTTCCTGAATTAATAACGGACCCACCTTTCAAGCTCACAGAGACCGGTGAGCCGGTCTCGTCGAGCGCTACCAGAGAACAAGTAGCGTCGAAACCGATTCCTTTGATAGAATTTTCAGGAATACCATTCGTCACGGTCTTGAGAAGAAAAAAAAATCAAATTACAGATTTTTTTCAATCGCTCCTTAAAACCTCAACAATTGAAAATTGTAATTTTTGTCATTAAAAATTCTAAAAGTTTCAATATTCTTAATTGTCAATTTGAAACTTTTAGAATTGACAACTTGTTAAAAATTATAACTCTTAAAATCGCCGAAACTCAATTCAATGAACGAAACAGTCAATTCTGAAACTACAAAATTGGAAAAACGTAAAAATTACAAGTTTCATTATTTCGAAACTCTTTGCGAGCTCTCCGATTGTTACAATTCTAACATTTTGACTCTTAGAAATTCTTTTTACATCTCCGATTGGAATAAAATTAATTCGCTGACCTGAACTACTTGTCGCACCGAGTTCCATATGTCGTCAGAGGATTGTTCATAAAAATCTGGAGCCGGATTGAAAGTATGGATATTTTCGACCGCGCAATTGATTATTTTTCCGTCGGATGAGACGAGAGCGGCTCTCGTGCTGCCCGTACCAACGTCAACGCCGATATAATAATTCATACTTTAGGGTTTTTTTTTTTGTCTATTCGGTCGCAACGCCGAGTCTACAAGCTCGTCAGCTTCTGAGATCTCTGGAACTGCGGAAAAACTCTTGCATCGACTAATGTGATATTGGGAACGGGAAGGGGGGGGGGATAAGTACGGCGGGAAAAAATCTACATGCTCGGAGCTCTGCGTCCTTGAGTCATAAAGATTATACAATGCCACGACGACCTTTCTAGATAGCGGTGCAGATAGGTCGTAAAACGATACCGCCGTGATCTTTAATTCTTGACTGTTTATTCATTTCACACGTTCGGAGTCAAATACGACAAAGCTTTATTTTTACAGATTTCAGTTGCGCAGGTCATGGCATGGTTTACGCGAATTTATTCGAGGAAAATTCAATTTTCTCAATATTAAAAAATTTTATTTTTTAAATGTTGCGAAAATTTTTTAACCAGAATAAGTTGTTTCTAATATTATTAACACTTACCCGAGCAGTGTCTGGGAGTTTCGATCTTTTTTCACGATTTTCATCATCCTCGTGTTATCAAAAATAACGTAATTTTTTTTACGTTGCAACATCAATAAATCTGTAGAGTTTTGTGAAATGTGTTGAGTAATAATGATAATTTACCGGAAAAGCAAAAAGCTCACGTAACCTAGTTCTCGTGTTGTTTTGTTTGCTTTTTTTTTCTTTTTTCGAATTGAAGCGATTACAGGCGCGCACGTGCGCTCTGATAAGAACCGATAAGGACGAAATTGCTCCGAGAATCGCGCGGTAGCGCCATCTAGCGGGCGAAATATGAACAATTTTAGTTTTGTTGCAATCGGCCGGTAATGTCAATTTGTTCAAAGCCAACACGTGTTGTTCGTCGATCAGCTGATTGACGAATTTTTTGTTTATTCCCCGAACAATGTTTACTTTCGTTTGAAAATCTTTTCTCAATAATGCGAAATTCGACAATTATTTTCCGTAAATCGAAAAAAGAAACGCTCCATGTAAATTGACAAAATGGTACGATTTAAAAATAGGTGAGTGAATGCAATTTTTTTGTGAACAGAAACGAAAAAAATAAAATAAGAGAGAGGTTATGAGCGAGAAAATTCATTAATTTCAGATACATAACCATAGAAATATTGCCTCAGGGTAACGAGGACAAGCCCCTGATCTTGAAAACTACGGCTTTGCACGTCGCTATACAGGATAGAGTGCAAAAATTGTACGGTGACTTCGGTCAAGCCGCCGTGAAAGCTGGATTCAACGGTACGTACGAAAAAAATGACGATAAAATAATAACTTTACTCGTTTATCAAATAAATAATAGGCAATAATGATAATCTCAATGAACAATTGTAATAATTGATAATTAAAAGTAGCAACAATCATAATAATTATAATTAATGCTTGGATTACAAGGTATACATAGCGATCACAATTTAAAAAATGGGAAAATGATTAATAATCATATTCAACGTTATAATAAAATTTCATACGTTCCCGTTGTACAGCCAAATATTGCAATGCTCATACAAGAATAGCTCTGATAAAAGTTCGCCACGGGCCGCACAATTTCGTATTGGATTCTCTGCCATCGATATGTGACGTGGGCGGTCGTTGCGTCAAAGTCAACATAATCTACATAGGAGCAACCATGAAACACTGTTTTAACTACATAAAGGTGCGGGAGAGAAGAAGAAATAATTTGCGGGCCTTTGTTGAAATTTTTTTTCTCATTTTCTCGATTATTTTTTCGTTCGTTATATTGCGTATTTCAATTTTGCAGAAACACCAGCAGAAAAAATTGGAAGAGATGTGGGGCGCATTGAGGAACGATGCGGAGCGTGAAAAAATGCAGGAAGCTCTCATGACACTGACACCGGCTATGAAAGATTTTCAATGAAATTAAGAGACGTATATTTCATGCAACGACCCTTTTTATTTCAAGTCCGTTTTTTTTGGATTCATCAATGATAGACTGATATTGTCAATTTTGTAAACGAAAATAAAAATTGTTTCGAAATCCCGGAAAAGAAAAATGGCGTCGAAAAGGACAGTTGATTTTCGTCAAGTGGCGCTATCTACAATTTCCGTAAGATTTTCCGGCGTTACCAATACGCCAATGTCAAAAATTAACATTCTAACTCCAAAATTGAAAAGTCATCCTCAAAGATCCTTCGAAAAAAAAAAAAAACAAAAATGGCACCCACGAAAATTTTCGTTGTTACGTGACGCTCTCTACGCTGCCAGTAAGTTTTTCCGTATTATCAATGCCAAATTTTCATTGTTAACTCTCAAAAAAAAAAACTGCACTACCCAAAAGCTCCTTCAAAAATAAAAATGGCGAGAAAAAGGACGAATTTTACTTACCGACTCTAGATGGCGCCATCTATATCATTGTCGATCGTTCGAAAAGGGCTGGTTTCCTCTTTTTCCCCACTACCCAGGACAGCTGATAATACTCGCGAGGGTGCGCTGATGGCTCGACCATCTGCCCAAGCGGGAGAGAGAAATCCATGTAGAGCACGCGAGTGAGAGAGAGAGATTTTCATACTACACGCATATCGGCCAGTCTAAATGCCACTGGCATCCCACGTATTATCGTTGTGTCCGCTATTTTTCCCCTCGTAACTCGTCAGTTTTCATTTGTCGTTCTAATCCACCGCTGCTTCGAGGATCAGCAGCTGAGAACTAAAAAAAATCCCATCGTCGCGTTCATTCCCCTAAAAATTTTAGCCAATTTATGAGAAAAAAAAACAAAAATTGATCCTTGTACATTCGCTCGTTGCCCGATTTCGCGTCAATTTCTCCGCGCAAAGCCTCGTAGTACATAAATGACTATGATTCCGGTAGCGATATAATACACATATTGCTCGATGCTCGTTCGGCCGCGACAATCTTAGAAAGCGCGAAGAGAGATTCGCAAAATTATTATACCCGCGCCCGGTGTGTGAGAGATCGAGAGAGAGAGAAATATATATACATAATTTGAGAAGTCGTCTTGATGTGTTCCGCGGCTCTCTTGTGCGATACGAGCTGGTCCGCGAATGAAGAACTTCAAGGATCGAGAAAATTGAATACGGATCAAACCCAACCCGACAAGGTACAGTACATATTTACAATGCTTTTTTTTTTTTTTTACCTCGTCGATTATCCCAGCTTTCATTTTTTTCGGCTATTTTTAGAGTTCGTAAGAATCGAGAGCATTTTTCTGATGGTTAATTTGTGAAATTATCGAAGTGAATAAAGTGGGCATCGATTGCTCCAATTCCGATGATGCACTTTTATCGTGTTTTTTTTAATGCATTTTTTTACTCCTCTTGAACAGTCGTCCTCGGGGGCATCTTTTTCTTTCGGGGGGGTTTTTTTTTTTGCAAAGAGTCGGGAGGAACACCAATGGAACGAAAGATTCAAGGCTGACCCACTGATGTAATTTTTTTTTTTTTTTTTTTTTTTTTTTTTTTTTTTTTTTTCAAAAGATGCTTCAACGTGAATTTTCTTGCCAGAAAAACGAGGTTTATGGATATTGTGTATTTGTATAATTTAACGAGCTGCAATTTTATTGTCCCTTGCGTCTCTCGTACATTTTTATTTTTAAAAGGTGATATTAAATATACAACGAGGATCTGCAGAGGAATTCTGGTTCATGAAAATTTAAAAGGAAAGTACAAATTTTTTTAAAATAATTTTTTAAAAATATTACGTGATATTCGGACCTTCAATTACGCGATATATACTTCAGAAACCGAAAATAATTATATTCTTCCAGAAAACGTTTGCAAATATCGCAAACTAACCTCCAAATCTTAACTGTGTGATCTCCTACCTCGAATTTTCGCGTCTAACTTTCTCAGAGATGGCTCAATGAAATTTAATGATATTTCGACAGTAAAGTAAGCTTCGTGGCATGAAAATTGTCTCCGTTTCGTTTTTTTTCTCCAGAGCATGGCAAAATTATGCGTAATTTGAGAAACAAAAAATCATTACATATAAGTTAGCGCTCTGCATGACTATTTTTCTTCATTTTGATGATTATTTCGCATTAGTCGCTCGGTAAAAATGACGCGATTGCCCGTCTGCCTGTCGTAAACCTGCATTAATTGGCAATAGTCAATGGTATTTCATTTAATCACCGTTCAGTCATTTGAGAGGAAGCTCGATCGAAAACTTTCGAGGTTATGCTCGACATTTCATCCTCGTTATGCGGCGAGTTTCACAAACGGCCGTTGAAGCGCTAACGGACCGTTAAATGGCAGCCAATCAGAGCTACGCATTCGAGCAAAACCAATAATAGCGTTTTCCACTGGGGAACTCAGTGCAGATTTTTACATGTGAGTGAGTGAGACAGAGATGCACTGAGTACATATGTGTCTCACTTACTCTCATCCGAAAAACTTGAGTCGGTGCGCACTCGGTGCACCAGTGGAAAACGCTATAACAATTAGCTTATTGTACTAATGGCCCCGCGAAGGCTTCTGATTCGTCACTTGCCGCTTGGTCAAATCAGTGACGAACTAAAACAAATGATTTTCAAACTTTTTTCAAAACTCGATAAATTTTCTTAAATTTTTTACTCGATCAAATATAAATTTCAACTAACTTTTACAATTCGTTCCTCTAATTTTCTTACGAAAACGTTGAGGGGTCAAATCGACATAATCAATATTAAATCAATATAATAATAATAACAGTGACAATAATAATAATATTATATAATATAATAATTATTGCTGATGTATAATTTTAATAAAATAATAGCAATAATAATAATGTCTACCACCAGGACAGATACGAGAAACATGTGCGCGACTCTTTTGGTTTATTGGGATGCTGGATGTGGAGGAAAGAAGTAGGGAGAAGCCGTGCTGATGACCAGATGAACAATTCCAACGAGGGCGAAACTCGAATCGGTAAACGGCCTCTGCAGAATGCAGGGTCGGATGCTTCTCTACAAACGACACACACACACACACACACACACACACTTGGCTACGAGGATATATTTACTCGTTCTCTCGTCCAAGTCACTCTCATCTTACCCTTTCCTCTCTCTCTCTCTCTCTCTCTCTTTTTCACTCTCCATGTCTCCGTCTGTTTCGCATTTTCGTACATGATACTCCGCCCGTTTGTCTGCCGGCAATCTCTTTCTCTCTCTGTTTCGACGGCTCGTAACTTGAGTTTGCAAAAAGAAAGGAGAAAAAACAAATAACGGAAAATGGCAATCATTTCATGAAACACATTGAACCGTGTACAGTGGACGAAATTTGCGAAACTTTCAAGGGTTTTATAAATTATTTTTGGAGAGGTGAAAATAGTCTTGGAGGAAATAATTAGGCTACTTTTTGTCTCAGGGATTGTCGAATGTTTATTTTTTTTTATTTTTTTGCCGCTCACTAGAAGCCAAAATGTCGAGAAATGTCGTTTTTGGAAGGTTTTTTTTTCAATGCCAGTAACTGGCTGAAAGAAATCAAAACAAGATGGCGTCTTGTTGGAATCAAAATGGCGGATTGTAGGTTAGGTCATGATGAAATATGTTGTTAATTCTCACGTGCTCACTTTCACGTTTCTGTGAGTCAAAATGTGCTCAAAAGAAGCGTCGTTTGTAGAAGATTCAGAGCGCTGATTCGAATCAAGGGACAGTAAAAACAAAATGGCGTCTTGGGGACATAAAAATGGTGGATTGTAAATTATGTTACCGCAAACTGTATTATCGACAGTTAATTTAAAATTTTTTAATGTCAAATATTCATGATTATTCTTATCTTTATTAACAAAAAATATTCAGAATCAAAGTTCCTTTTGCGTGTTTCGTTCGAATTGCTCTAAAATTTTCGTTTTTATCGAACTTTGATCGATTTTTCGATATAAATCATTCCAAGATTTAAAATCAAACAAAGATTCACACCACGTCGAGCTGAAGAATTTTTTTTTTTATTATTTTCTATAATTTCTCAACATTTATTTTTTTTTTCTCTCGGACACGCGCCCCGGCTTATCGAAAAATTTCAATTGGATACGACTTTCTTCGTTATCTTAGAAGGAAATATTTTCGATTGGTTCATTACAGTGATAAGAATCATTGAATGAGAAAAACAAGCCGTGCATTTACAGGCGAATTGAGATAACGCATCGGGGGAAGACCCTTTTTATGTTTGACTCGAGATAATAATCTTTGGTCGAAAAAAAAAAGCATCAATATCGTGAGAATTTTACTTGAAAATTCATTATCACCTGCTTGAAGTGTTTCTAATCGCTTGCGATACGTCACACGACTAGAGATCTGTGATATTGCAATACGTGCTTTTTTGGCTCTCGTGCAATTTTTTTTTTTTTTTTTTCCGCTATGAAGCTCGATTCACACGATTTCACAAGATTAGTTCAATGGGAAAGAATATTGTTGAGGCAAGCATTGGCAATCGGAACAAAAAAAAATCAGGATAATTAAGGCGAGAAAATTTCTCTCATTGTCTATATTTTTTCGTTATATATATGTATATTATATTGTATACTTTATATGGTTCTCAGTCTTGTGAAACTTGAATTATACAAACGGTATATTTGTGGTAAAAAAAAAAAATATTCTCGTAAAAAGTAATTAGAGAAAATGAATAATTAAATCGTTAATTAATGAATTGTTATCTAATCAATACTGCAAGGGGCGTTGTTCCAGCACATTTTTACTTACGCCCCGATTAGTTACGCATCGATTAGCAAAATTATTTCAATACTTGAATAATCGTGTCGATAAAAAAAAAATGAAATAAAAAAATAATCAAATCAATGATCATTCGAATGATTAAATTTGATTGGAATTTTTGATTCCTTAAAATTCAATTATGATGATATGTTTTCTTATAATTTAAATTTAATTATCGAATTAATAAATCAATCACCAAAAAAAAAAAAAAAGAAATATTTCAAATAATTCGTACGATAAATTTGAATCAGCTTATCAGGAACTAGCACCATTTTGTTTAAAGTTCACGTAAATCAATTTTCACTGTTGGCCGAGCACGAATTAACGATTCCGGTTGAATTTTCAATTTTCGTTGGCAAAATGGATTTTCCATTTTCGCAAACGACATGAAAGATCCTGCAGGTAGTTCGTACAATTTTCCTCGATTTCTGAAATTCGTTCTTCATACTCGTTGAATCTTTCGTAATATGTTTTTTCATTGAAATATCGTTTTTCCTCGCTGAGTCAACTGGATAATTATTTTTCTCAATCGAATGCGAGAAAAAATCATTTCTTCCGATTGGCTCGTCGAAAATATTATTTCTCCTCATTGAATTGTCTTCAAAATTTTTTCCCTCCACTTTCACGCTCGTCGATCCTCTCGAATGATTTTTTTTCCTCGCTACATCGATTTTTCCACCATCACCGATATAAACGACCCTTCGTCCTGTCGATTCGGCACCGAGGCAAACGCATCCGCCATCACCCCGATACTCGATGCGACCGGAATTTTTTTCAATTCTCAAACGACAACCGTCGCCGTTTATACGAATTTTTCCATTATTCGTCGATACGGTCAATTTACAACCGTCGCCATTAAGCTCGATATCGCGCTCGTTCATCTCCATAAATAGCGTCAGACCGTCGCCGTTGAATTTACACTTTTCGTTTGGCGAGATTTTCGAAGATTCGGATTTTTCCGATTTTTTCCTGTCGTGCTTGAGATTCATGATTAATGAAAATTTACGATTTTCTTTTCAGTCTTTTTCAAAAATTGAAAAATTTCTTTTTCAATTTTTTGTATTTTTTTTTTTTTTGCGTATAAGCCCGTTTGAAAAATTTTGTTTTCAATAAAATTTTTCTATTATTATTATTATTATTTATCGTATGTAGCAGCTCGTCAAGTGTAACGAGAGAACGACTAACTGACAATGCTGGCACAATGAAGAATAGTTGACGATATAAAGTAATCGCTGCAAGCTTTATTGGCCAATCATCGTCGTCGTCGTCGTCGTGAGGTTCTTCCCCTGTTGCGAAAACGAGATAGTCGATGTGACGAACCTCCTCGTACATGCACGATTCGCACTCCCATCGGTAGAAAAAAAAAAAAAAAAAAAAAAAAAATCATAATTATTCTTGAGAGACTTGAAAACACACTCGCATCGATGCCCAAACGTCCTTGCCGAGTCGTTGGCTGTTACGCAGTCCACACGTAATCGCTGGAGGGAATAACTCGATTTTGTGTGTGTCTGTGTGTTTTTGTAGTATTTGTGTCGTATGAATGATAATGATTCAATGAAAGAACGTGACGAGAGCGGGGGAAGTCCCTCGGTTTGCAAAATAACGCGAGGATAGTTACGTTGAGAACGTTTTTTTAATTTTAATTTTGTTTAGTTCCTAATTTACTTGTTATAAAAATTGTTTCTTGATGTTTTTTTTTTTTCAGTTAATTTGGAATGAAGCCTAAACGAAACTTGCTTGGGAGGGAATCTATGAATTTATTGCAAATGAAGATTTTGTCATTTGTACATTAACTTGTAGAATTTTTTATATTTCAGTTATAAATGGAAATTTTTTATTTAGATGAAATTTGATGCTTGTCTGTTTATTTTTTAAATTGAAATTTATAGTTGAAATATTTCATTTTTCGCAATTGTGTTCGGTATTCAACTGGGCCTTATGAAAAAAATTAAAATTTCTAATTTAAGCAATCAATTTTAGTGTTCCATTGTCCCTTATAAATTGAAAATTATAATTTATAGTTTGAATGATCCAATTTTCGTATTTGACTATCCATCATAAATTTAAAATTGCAATTTAGACCTGAAATAACCGAATTAGGTATTTTATTGTACCTCATAAATGACGAATCAAAGTTTATAGTAATAATCCAATTGTGATATTCCTCTGCCCTAGAAAATTACAATTTTCAGTCTAAATAACCAAACCTCGATAATCCTAATTAACTGAAAATTCCAATTAATTAATTAATTAATTAATATACTAATTAAATTGATTTAGCTCAAACGACTCGTATTTCAAATCTTAATGCCCCTCACAAATCAGCAATCCCGATACCTACTGTATACATGCTCCAATTTTTATATTTCTTTGTCTTGGAAGAAATAAAAAAACTACAGCATTAATTACAAACATTCCTGAATCCAACTAGCCAAAAATATCTCACCTTCTCGCTCCGCTGAACGAAACTTCAAATGTCACAGAGGCATCCTTTCAAATCGGATTGACCCTCGTCTCGTTATTTCATTACCGCTCCTCTTTCCGGCCTGGAATAGCTTCGTTCGTCCGTACCTCACAGCACGCATATTCAAGTCGTTTTCTCATTTCCGTTCTTTCGTTTCGGCCATTTAATTTGTCCCGAAAAACAATCTCATTCAATCTTGACCCTAACTCGATTTTTTTGGTTTGTTTGTTTTTCTTCCAGAATGCAATCGACGCCTCGGGCATGAGCGAATCAATTTCCGGGGCGATAGCGAACGAGAATTCGGACGTTATTACGGGGATGTTCGTGGGCGAGGATTTTGACGAGCTCGAGGGAAAATCGACGAGCAGTCTTCAGCAAGTTGCTCGTCATGATTCCGGAGTCCCGGAAGATTTGATCTCACCGAGCACCGAGGATCCCATCGTCGCGAACGACAACGACGAGGATGATCTCGATGGAACGATGAACAGTGACTGCAATGTCACTGTCATTCACGTAACGATCGATAGAAAAGACGAGATTATCGTCAATAACGAAACGAACGATTTTACGGTTGCGCGACAAGAGTCACAGGACACGGAGACGACTTCGACCAGAGATTTTACACCCGAGAGCAAGGACAGCAAGGATGGAAGTGACAGCGGTGTCGAGGGATGTGCCAATGAACTTCCGAGGGTAAATTTATTCCTTATTATATATTATATATATTATTATATATTAGTGTGCGTCGAAAATGAACTTTTTTTTTTTTCTTCGCTCCTACCACTCAAAACTTTAGGTTTAGACATTAAAGAGGTCCTCGTTCAAGGAGGGCGCTGTAGCTTGAAATTTAGAGGTCGCTCAGCGAGGATTCAGGTTTCCCATCTAATTAACACGTTAAAAATTATTGTTTTTCATTCAAAATGATGTCAGGCAACCAAAAGATTGGCGATGTCTGTGTTTCTTGGCTTATTTGAAAACACGACTCATCTCCTAAACGATGATAGATCGTTTTTCGACTTGCCTTGTTCCAATTTTTTTTTTACGCCACTTTTCGACCGCTATAGTCACTTTTTCAAGTTTACAAAGTCTCCAAGGTCCAAAATGAGCCCAGAATGAATTGCTACAAGTATTGAGCGTTGATTCGAATGTAAATAATCAAAAAAATAAATATCATATAATATAAAATATGAATATAAATAATCTATATAAATAATAATCTGTATAAATAATATAATCTAATAAATATAATCTATATAAATAATATATGAATATAAATAATCAACAAATTAAAAATAATCAGCAATCAATGCTTGTAGCGATTCATTTTGGACTCATCGATACTTCCAGGTAAAAAATTAAGGAGTCTACGTCTTCGGCCATCGACACGCTTTCAAAAATAGGCGCCTTGGGGCATATGCTGCGCAGCCGCCATTTTAAAATATTTTTTATTGAAAAAATTATACATTTTGTACTTTTTCTTAGTATTGCTATAAAACCTACTTTACAGATTTTCGATTGATACTTTTATTCAGCCAAAATTAATTCCCCGAAAATATGCCTATTTTTTTGTGTGCTACTGTGATTTGCCCCCTTAATGTCAAAACCTAAAGTTTTGAGTGGTAGGAGCGAATAAAAAAAAAAAGTTTATTTTCGACACACCCTAATATCTATATAATTTATCTTACGTTTTATCCAATTTTTTTCAATTTACTCGTAGAAAATTGCAAATTCGAAGCTTTTATTTTTCAATTAAGGACACATCAATCCCAGAAACTAAAGTAATTACTGACGTTAATACTTTTTTTTTTTTTTTTTTACGATTTTTGCTGTATCTTGTTGAAAAAGATTCCCAAAAAATTCCATTCGAAAAAAAAAAAAAAATATATAACAATGCTTCGTAGGTCGAATACGCGAGTAGCTGCAACGGTCTCGACGAGGTATCCTGCGGCTCGAGTCTCGTAAGCTGTTGCTCGGTCTACGAGGATACATGCGCAACGATACCGGACGATTCGCGTCATTTACAGAGCACAAACGCGAGCACGATAGCAAGCGCATGCGGCGAGGGTACGAGCGAGGCAGGAAGCGAGAGTTCGTCGATAGCCGGAAGTGGCTGTGGCGCAAGAGCCGGAAGATCAACGACAGGCTCGAAACGGGGCTCTTTCGCTTCATCGAGCTCGAGCAACGTATCGGCAGGCTTGAAAGCCCGAAAGCCCGAAATTCGTGGTAATTCAACGTGCCAGGATAATTCACGCTCGACGATAACGAATCGTCCGAAGATTCGTAACAATGCAACAACGACCACAGCGACAACGACGACGACGATGACGACGATGACGACATCATCGCGTGGCTCATCGAGCGCGAGAAATTCTTTTGTTAATTCCACGAATCGTGATCGCGCGAGATCGATAACTCGTGAGATCGAGCAAACAGCGAATTCAATGAAATTTCGCGATTCAACGAGCAACAATGGTTTTTCCATGAGCTCGCGCACGAGAACGAGACAATTGCCGGATTCGTTGCCGTCGTCGCTGACAACGGAGATCGATCGTGATCTCGCTGCGCAGCGCGGTCGTAGCGGAAAATCACGGGGCGGTACGACGAGCTCGCGAATCGGTCGTGAAACATCACGAATAACGACACCCAGCGACGATTCGCGCAAAGCCACGACGGCAGCGATATCGAGAAATTTTTATTCCCGTCACGAGAGAGCCACGACGAACGATGAAAAGTCACTCGAATCATACGCGACGCTTCCACGCGTCAAAACACGCGGTGGACCGAGCCTCGTGAAGTCGATCGATCGGGATGATGAGATTTTCATGAAAAGCGAGTGCAATCGCGGCAAAATTCGCGAAACTAGCCTCGGTCGTGCTTGCGCAATGAAAAAATCGCGTCAAACGATCGCGAAAGATGCGACGTGCCTGAGAAAACCTTTGCCCTGCTCGTCGTATCAACGCGCGAAGAGCAGCGAAAAAACACGAATTTATCATGAGATCAGCGTACAGACCGGCCTTACCGGAAATGACATTGAAAATGCATTTTCCGGCCTGGCGATTCGTCGTCATGATCCGGGAAATATCGAGAGACTCGAGGCTGATACGCAGACGGTGGAGATGTGGGAGGATGCGCGCAGAATTCAGTCGCAGCTGAGAAGCGCGAGCGCCGATGCGACGAGGCTGAAAATCGAGAACGAGAGGCTCGAGAACGAGCGAGGCAAGCTCGAGCGTATGCTGGCCGAGGAACGGGCCGATCATGCATTCGCGAGACAGGAATTGGACAAAAATGCTCGTAGAGTGCTCGCTATGCTCGGTACACCGCAGTCCGAGCATGACGAGGCAAGCGACAGCTTCCTCGAGCTCGAGACGCATTTTCAATCGTCCGGACAGGTCGTGGCTAATCAACAGATCGAAATCGCTGATCTGCAATCATTGTGCAGAATGCTCAATAGGGTAGGGAGCGACGAGGATGATCCAGTCTTGCACGATTATATTTGTTAATTTTTTTTTTTTTTTCTATAAAAGGAGAAAAACATAATTTTTCAAATATTTGGGGGTTTTTTTTTTTAATATAAATTTATGGGAGTTGAAAAATTGTTTTTTTTTTTTTCCCTCCCAAGGATTTGGAAAAGAGTTTGGCCGCGCAAAAATCATTGCTTCAACAGCAGCAAGAACTCGAGGCCGAGTCGACGGAGATGCAGGATTTTTTGCAGGAGGAAAAGGCAACTCTCGTCGAGGCACTCAAGGATGCCGAGGTCGAGGTGAGACGAGAAGGAATTGAATTTCGAGGCTTTCGGGAGTACCTTGATGGTCTTTTTTTTTCAAATCGAGGAAATTTTTCTTTTTTTTTTTCTTTCTTTCTAGATTGTACGAAAAAACGAACTTTTGACTCAACGGGATGTCGAATTGGCTCGATTGACCGAAGAATGCAAACACCTTGTACGAATGAGCGAACAGAGAAGGTGAATAATTAATTTATAGGAAAAAAAAAATAACATCAAATATATTTATATTTAATATTATTTTAATTTTTTTGTTTGACAATTAACAATAATTCTGGCCATTGATTCATATTTCAATTAATATTATTATTTTGTTTGTATATGTATTTTTTTTTTTTTTTTTTTTTCAATGCTCGTTTCGATAGACAAGAAAATCTTTCTCTGGGCATGAAATTAAATGCCGTTGAGCGACGTGGCAGAGAATTGTTACTGGGTCAAGGCGCTGCGGTTTCCGGTGCGGCGGTTGCGCTTTCCGGCCTCGGTACGAGACTCGAAGGTTTGGTCGATCAGCTCGTGCGATCGTACAAAATTTCGGAAAAAGAGCTCGAAGTGAGTAATGAAATTTTCAATATATTTACGTTTTTCGGATCTTCGATATCATTTTTTGAAAGAAAAAAAATGAAAGAATGCAGACAAAAATCGTGAAATTGTGACGTTTTTTTTTTTCGAATATTCAAAAATATTACTGCAAGACTCGCGATATGATTTTTTAATATATATATATATATATATATATTTTTTTTTTTTCAGGACGTAGTTTATCACAACGAGGCGTACAGTCGTAGCAACAGTAGCGCAGAATCGAGTCCGGTCAGCTCGAAGCAGAGCCTCAAAGAATGTACGCCAAGCCCAAAACGAGGCTCCTTCGTTTCAGCCGTTATCGGGGCAATAAGAAACGCAGCGACTCATCCGTTCGCTGCGAAAACAATCGCCGATAAGAAACCATCGCCCGTCGAGACGACAAAACATATTTTCAAAGGTGAAAGCTCGTTCAGCATCTCGGGAGAAGGGGGAGAATAAAATAATATCGATTTATGAAAAATTACAACGAATCGTCGTTGCTCAATTATACAATGATTCATGATTATTGAATTTATTCTCAAACAATTTATTTCGCGATGTTTGCCCGTTATGCAGAATTAAGCACCGAATCTTCGTCCGATTTATTGGATTTCGAGACCGAGCCATGCCTGATGATGGAGAGCGTCCTCGAGGATGTTCCTCTGCCGGATACTTACTCGCACAATATGATTTCGAGCAGCGATTCGTTGCGCCGAGCTCTCAGTGTTCCCGAGCCAATTCACGATACGAACGCCCGTCTTCCAAGGCTCAACGACGAGTCTACCAGTCTAACGAATCTCACACAAGCCATTCTGAACCGACGAAAGGTTGGACAAGTATCTCTTTTTTTTCCTCGAATCGTACGCTTTACTCGTTAACTTTGATCGCTTTAAAAAAAAAAATCACCTCTGATTTCATTCGAGGGATTGTAGAAATATTATTGCTTGCTTACAACCGAAGCGTTGGATGCTTTGCTTTCAATCAAAATGGCGTATGTAACAGCATTGGTACGAAATTTATTCAAAGTTATCTCGTCGCGTCCGGATGCGTGATGAGGTAAACTCTCAATTTACCAAAAAAAATGGACAATTTATTAAATTCCATTATCCATATTGCCACAATAATGGGTAATGGATTGAATAACATTATGAAAATAATCGATAATAGATTTTGGTAATGCATTAGTTGGAAAATGGATTATTTGCAGCTCTGTTCTGTATCTTTGGACCAAATTTCATTGCATTTCGCTGAATAGTTTGCCGGAAAATTGCTTCTGAACTTTCGAGATGGCAAAATTGAGAAGATACGTTGAGAATGCGAACCTGGTGGCGTGACTTTGAACGAAACAATATGGCGGCTCAGCAGTGAATTTTCGCACTGCAAGGATCGAAAAAAAAAACGACAAAAAAACTTTGAATAAATACAAATAAATAATTTTTTCCTCGTTATTATCGTTGCATAAAAGTACATATGCCGTTTATTTAAATATTATGGATGTATAAATGTTAAAATTCATTGTTAAATCATAATTTCGTATGATTTAACACGAATACGATTATTTTCATCGTATTTTTACAATGTTTTTTTTTTGCCCCAACGATTATTCGTTTTTTTTTCCAATTTTCTTCATTTTGGATTTTTTTATTTTGTCAATTCAGGCGGAAGACGAGGAGGAAGTGGGCGATTGCGATTCCCAGAGTGGATCGGATGTCGGTGCCAACGAGACGAATTCCGCTGCTCCGATAACCGACTACTGTCCAGCTGTTAACTTGGTCGATCAAGTTATCGACGTTGACAATCTCGTGACGAAACTTTTGAAGGTACTGCGCATCATTCAATTGGACAACGACACGTGCATACGGGATTTGCGCGACGACAAGTGAGTTATCACCTTGAAATTATTAAAATAAAATATTAGATTAAAATGATTAAAAAAAAAAATATATCAATCTACCATAAATTAATATTTATGCTTTTATATTTTATTTTTCCATAATTTATTATTTAAAGAAATGTATTTCATCATAATATTATTATTAATTTTGTTATTATCTTTTTTTTTTTCCCCAGATCTGAATTGGAATCGAAGCTCGAGGCGCACAGCAGCGAGCTCGAGGAATTGCGCAAAGTTGCCGGTGATTTACTCGATTCCGACGAGATATTCGCCGATGCGGTGGACTATCGTAGACGCACAGTCGTGGAAAATCGACCCGAGTCAATCGACAACGAGACGACGATTGAAAATTCTGCCGACGATCAAAACTTGACTGTCGACTAAATTTCTTGAAAAAAAAAATAAAAAAATAAAAAAATCTAAAAAAAAAGATACCATAGTCGACTACGTAGTGGCATGCAATGTTGTACAGTCGTTCCAGTATTTTCAATTATACGCGAAACAAAAAAAAAACCCCCGAGAATTATGTAAATAAGTCTTTTTTTTTTTCAAAAATTTTCATCGACGAATTTTCATTGATTTGATGAGAAAAAAAAAAGTTTTAATCTAGTCGGACGCGAATCGTCCTCGATATTTTATTTGAGGGTTCCTTCGATTTAGCACTCTCCACTCGACGAGATATATAATAATTTGACAGCTGTTGTGCAGCTCACGATTAGAAATAATTAAAATAATTATCTAGACGACCGATATAGTCCTAAGACGTTTTTTCTACTAAATGGAGTTGTGATCATTGCGTAACAAAACAAAAATGAAAAAAAAAACAACAAAAATAACGAAACTGGTCAGACGTGTATGTTTAATTTTCAATCAAATAAAATCTTGTCTTGGTATATTTATTGAATCTTGAAATTATAAATCGAAAAAAAAGCGAATTCAGTGCATGTTAAACAAAAAAAAAAGAATAAATATTAAATTGGAGAAGAAATAATATGAATATTTATTTGAAAATTCAAATAAACAATAATAATCATTTTTCTTTGAGAATATTTTTATTATTTATGGAATTCGTTGGAGAATTTCACGAAAAATAATTTTTTATTTTTTTTTTTATTGGCATTTTGATAACTATAACCTGTTACAGGCGTAACAATAAATAGTTTTGGTGTCGGAAGAGAGACTACGAAAAATAATGCGCAAAATTATTTCAATTTTTTAAATTTATATATTTTTTTTTTTTATCGTTTCATGTAACTCGATGAACATTGGAACGAGGATGAGAAAAAGTATTTTCCGTGAATGACGATTAATATTTCAAGACGCGGCGGAATTTTTCACTGATGCGGATGAGCTCGTCGGAGGAAAGGCGAGAGAAGACTCATCAAACGTAGACCGGTACTGTGAAAACAAAAAAAAAAGAAAAATCATACTTTAAACTCATTTATTTATTATTATTAAAAAAAAAACCCACCGGCGACATTTCTCGCACATTTATTTAATAAATAAAATATTTTCTTTTTTATAACTGTTAATTTTGCTTCATACTTTTTGGAAATTCCGAAAAATCGAAAAAAATTTCAGTCGACTTCTTTGAAGCTTCGGGAGTTGAATTTATAGGTAGCCAACTGAATTTTTTGAAAATAAAAAATCGATAAATACAAAAAACATGAAAAATTTGAAGTTTAATCGGTAACTGGACTGGAAATTTAAAAAAATGTCATTTCTTCAGTATTTGTACATATATTTTTTTCTTAAATAAATCCTTGAATCTCAACGAACCCGTGCGAAGATTTTCCACTCGATGGTTTTTCATCGTTGACCGCGATCGTCGGTTTAACGTCCGTCGTTGCGTCGGGCTTTGGTTTCTCGACGATCGGCTCGTTCTGCTGTTGAATCGTCCCGAAAATACCGGAATCACCGGGATCGGGCATACCACCGGCTAGAAGAAGACCCTCGATCGGCGCGACAACGAGGACCAGTCCGTCGACGTGAATACGATAATTTTCCGTTCCATTCTGTCGTTGATCGTAATGATCGCCGATTTTTAGTTTTTCATCGTCGGTACTCGTCGAAGAATCTTCGAGGGACGATGAAAAATCGAGGCTCGATTTTTTCGGTGCTGCCTCGATCGACCAAACGACGAATAAAAAGAGAAAAATTAATTCGGTAGTTTTGAAAATTCTCATGTTGATGCTGCAGCAGGCTACCATTGATGATGATTTCTTTTTTTTTTTTTTTTTTTTTATTGAATTAAAATTATATTTTTCAAATCTATAATTTGTTTTTTAGAATAAATTATAGCTGTTTGTGCGTGTGTGTGTGTTTTTCGAGTCTGAAGATACCGACGACTCTCGAGTACGAGCGAGATCTGAGCTCTCCAGCTCGAGGACAGGAGAACGAAGATCCTGAGATCCCCACTCGAGGTGCTCGAAAGTGAGAGAGAGAGAATTATCGAGCCCTGTGCAAGTTCAAGAACCTCGGGTGACCGAGGAAAAACGAGAGGCCCTTTCGAAAAATCGGTTAGAGGTCGTCAAACTTATATTTGTTATTTTTTTTCGTATTATTTATTTATTTTCTCGGTCTCGTTATTTTGTCGATAGATTTTTTATAAAAGAAAAAAAAGGGGAACTTGTCGATTTGTAAAATCAGAAAAATCATTAAAAATATTTTATCAAATGAAAAAAAAAATAATCAAAAACGATCCATATCGAAGATTCAATCGAACATTCTTAAAATAGTAAAAATATATCTCAATTTAACAATTAAATCAACCAACACAGCCTCTGCATCAATTAAATTCTGTCTTCAAAATAAATTTACATGTCCCATCGTCGATTTAGCCTATTTCTCGATAAACCGTACAAATCTTGGTGATCCACCCATTTTTTTTTTGTTCTCTTTTCTCTTTTACCGTTATTTTTATTCTTGATTTTATTACGCAGGTTCATCGGGCAGAACTATTGCCGATTCGTATTCAATGCCAGAGAGGCCTATGCAGTAATCGGGCAATCTTTCATTGGAGAACCGGTGTACCGGTCATGACCGTGCGAGAGGCCAATGTCCCCGAGTGACCCTTTCGCCTCGTATCGTCTATTATCGAATTCTAAAATTTATCACGAGAATATCCTGGCTCGATCATTCGGCGTTCAGGTAAACAAAAAAAAATCGTACGATAAATTACAAAAAAAAAAAAATCGCTTTAAAAAATTCGAAAAAAATGTTTGGTCGCATCCTCGAGTATAATTTTAATGATCTTTAGATAAAATATCAATTCCCTCGTGAAATTTGCTCGAATCGACTGGAATGAGAAACTAAATTTGAAAAAAAAAACATCAAATTTTGCTTAAAAATTGGGGAAAAAAAAATTTCCAACAGTCCCTCGATGACCTCGAGCAAGAAAACGCAATATTATGTGTCATCGACCCACGACGTAACACAGAGTCTCGTGCAGCCTTGGCCTTGCTCTCAAGAGGCTCTCGGTGAATGTCAGCTTACAACAGATCACGTAACAGAAAACGAGAGAGAGAGAGAACTCGATACTTTCACGTGGCTTTTTTTTTTTTTTTTTTTTTTTTTTTTTTTTTTTTTTTTTTTTTTCAAGCTAAAAAGATAATTCGACATGGAAATTCAAAATTTCAATTTTTTTAAATACAATTTTCAACTGAAACAAAAATTAATTGTTTCATTCGATTAAATAATAATTAAATTACTAGCTGAAATAGAATTTAAAAAATTATTGAATAAATAAATTGTTTTTTTAACGCTCGATTGCGCAGCTTAAAATTCGGCTTAAAAATAACAACATTAATTAATTCGTAAAAAATCAAAATTCATCCCACCTATGTGTAATGACTCGAAAAAAAAAAAATTTGATTCTTCCACGAAACGTTGACGAAAATAGAAAACGAACAAAAAAACATTCAATACAATTAAAATACACGAGGTTCGCTGAAAAAAAAAATTCGCAAAATCCAAAAAAAAAAAACAGTTTTTATTCGTAAAAAAATTACAAATTACAAAAAACAAATACTAAAAATTACCGACGAATGAAAAATATTATGATTACACTTTTGCGATGAATATAAACAACGATGAGAGAAACAAAAGGAAAAAAAAAAAAAAAACGAATCATTTACTGAGATTTGACGCGAAATCGGCAAATACCGGAACGATCGCGAAATCTTTCGGGTCCGCAATTCTCGACTCCTCCGCCGATTAATTTCAATTCCTGCGGTTCATCGACATCATTGCCACTCTCAGCAGTGACGATATCCCCAACCTTGTTGTCTCCCAATTTCGGGAGCGATGACTCGTCGTGAAGATTCTTCAAGCTTCTCGAGTCTTTCTTCAATTTTCCACCATTAAAATCAGGATTTTCCGTTTGCAGATCGACGTAGCTGTCGTTGGGAATTTTCTTGTCCTCGCTGGCCTCGGAAAGTTGCTCGGACGTCTCGAGATCAACGGGAAGATTTTTCTCGACGATAGTAATTATCCGTACATCCCCGTCATCGTGCTGCGACTCTTTCGGTAATTCCCGATCGATTATACGCGTCAACGAAGCTTGTAAGTTCGACGTTATCTCCGTCTCGTCATTCAAATTTTTTTCCATTTTTTCATTTTCCTCGCGATTACTTCCGGTTATCGTCGATCTGATATTTTTCAAATCTAGCGCCTGGGCCAACAAATCATTTTGCAAAAAATCAGCGATCTCGGCACTTCCGGCCGACGTCGTTGGCGCTATCACGATCAAGAAATTATCGAGCTTCGCGTGAACATTGAATTTACCATCCTGACGTTGATCGTACGTGTTCAATGGTTTTCTCGGTGCTCCATGGCACATTGAAAATTGTAGAATAACCACGAGAGACAGGGAACAGAGACTCGTTAAGGTTTTCTTCATTTTTCTTTTTTTTTGCGTTTTTTTCTTCAATTTTTTCAATTCGAGACCTCTGGCTTGACTTTTGAAAGATGGCCAAATTTTGAGATTCGTCGAATGAGATCTTCTCTGCGTATATTATGAATATTTGTTTTCTTGGCTGTGTGCTCTGAACGAGCTCTGAGACGAGACTGAAAGATCGAGAACGTGGGACTCTCGAGACGAGTGTCACGATCACCGCTATATTGACCCTCTTCCATCATCGACCAGTGCTGAAAGCTTGAAACTTGTGTGAATGTGTGAGAAACAGCCGAGAGAAAGAGAGAGAGAGAGAGAAATTAACTGGCAGGAAAATTTCATAAATATTGAGTGGTAAAGATAATTTGCGAATTGTGTCATTGCTAATTTTTCGTGAGGTAAAAGAATGAGTCGAGCCCGATTAGCCAATTTTTTGGGAATAAATCGTTAATGAAAGGGTCGCCCTCCAATTATCCCATTTTTAAAGGAACAATGCAAATTACCCTCTTTAAATGAATAATACAGTTTATCCGCATTACTTCCCCCCGCCCCTTTTAAACAAATTGTTGTAGGCGACCCCAATTGCTGATTTCTTTTTAAAATAGAAATCTCCCCATATAAGTTTTTTTCCTTCTATGCACGATAAAGATGAGCCAATGTAGCTGATTCTAAAAAAAAATGTATGGCAAATCGAATACTGTTATTAATTTTTTTTAGAAAATGGACTCCATATTACTCATTTTTGAAAAAATTGATAAGGAAAACCCTTGCTCTTAGGCATCGAATCTTATTATCCATTTTTGTATGCCCAACAGAAATTTACAGTAGACAAATGAAAGCCAGTATCCTTCAAAAGAGCATCTGTAAGGTTTACATATCTCTGTAGTCAATGCTTTCGGATATAATTAATGAGTCATTTTAGGAAAATGGATATATTTGAGTTATATCGAAATGATTAATTATTTACATTAATTTTTTTTGAATTTTTCAAACTTTATTTTTATTTCGGAGCTTATTCTATGAATTTTGCGTTGATAGGCTTGTACTAATGACGCATTTTTATCGTAAAAGGATAGACAGAAGTCGATTTAGAGTTCAAGGATTGCAAGATATGCTCGTGGGTTATCGATGAAAGGAATATATATATATATATACATTCATTGTACACTCGACCTCTTTTCACAAATTGAGCAGATTAGGCGAGGATATAGTGTTTGTCAATTATGCGATTCATTGAATTAGATCTTGAATGGTTTGAAATTCAAGACTATAGGTCATATTGATACTTGAGTCAATGAGGTAAATTGGCTGTCATGATAATTCAAAATGACGATGTTGGCATTACTATAAATCTAAAAATAACCTTTTTTTTTTCATGCAAAATTCATGAGTAGAGTCGTTTTGAGGATCGCTGAATTTAAATCCAAGATCTAAATTTCCAAATTCAAGATACCGGACCGAAAGAAAAACATGAATCAATCTGATTTGAATGAAAATTTAGGAGGATTTGTGAGGACGCTCATTTTGAATTTCGCGTCAAAATCCAATATGGCCTGCCAAAAATTAGGATATTGTTCGATTTTTAATAAAAATTGATATCTGAGAATCTTTCGAAACGTTGATTTCGTATCTCGTGTCAAAATTTCGAGATTTCCACTGAAAAAAAAAACGTTAGGGAGAAGGATATATTGTTTTCATATAATGAATTAAATTCATAGAATACGGTGTTAATTAGTCGTGTTTGTATTTCAAATGGCGCACATTGCTTGTATCTTCGGTATAAAAATACGAAAATTATAACCGATTAGATAATTCAACGCAAATATCATTAAACAGACATATACGAGTACTTATTGTCTACCGATATATATATATATATCTAAGAGATCACTTTTTTTGGCTCGGATTTGTATACTCTGATCGGCAAGTCTTTTCTCACGGTGAAATGTCCCTTCTCGGTAAGTCTAGAGCCAAGCCTCATAGTCAGCCTAAACGATGAAGAAAGAACGTATTTTTTTACAAAAAAAAAAAAAAACTAATCAAATTTTAGTTTGCTGAATTTTCGTAAAAGATTAATTGTCCAAAAAAATGCCAGATAAAATGATTTTTCAAATTTTTCAAGAAGAAGAAGAAAAAACAAACTCACGGTACGAGAGATATTCGTCGACGATTCTTAATGCTTCGACAACGACCCTTCTTGTCGAGAACCCAACGAGACGGGCAGGATTTTTTCAAACTTTGCTCGCTCGTTGTGGTAATATTTTTTTTTTCCTCGTCAATTTTTGGGATATCTTCACCGGTGAACAACTGATTACCATCTTTGTCATTGATTCTCAATTTAATCAAAGTTTCATTATTTTCCTTGATTTTTGATATTTCCTCGTTTGATTCGGTCGAGGTTTCTGGTCGTTGATTCGTGAATTCTTGAGTCTCGGTAATATTTATTTTCGAAGATTCCACAGCTGGCTCATACGAGATCGTTGTCGTGAAATTCGATGGTTTGGTTGGCCAAGTGCTGAGAGACTTGACCGTGGTCGTCGATACGGTTGGGCCTGTCGTTGTCGGTTTCATAATCGGTTTTAACGTAAAATCGGCATAATCATAAGCGTAATCGTAATCCTGGAATTATAATTTTTGTTTTTAGTACGAACGTGAATTTTTATTTATTTATAATAGCTGCGTCTAACATCGCTCAAGTTTCAGCCTTTTTACCTTTTTTATCCTCTTTTTAACCCAATATTTACCCTTCTTTTATCCTAAATTTAAATCTCCATTCAATTTGATCTCCCTCAACCGGTGGTATCATATCTGCTCAATTTTTTTTTATCTTTTAATTAAAACTTCACGCGCCCAATCAAATTTCCCTCAATTGACCCTCAACGAAGTAAAAAAAAAAAAAAATTGCTCAAATGTTTTTTTTTTTTTTTCTTTCTTTCGTTTTGTCGGAATTAGAGTTACCGTATAATCGTCCAAGAGATCGTCGGTGTCTATGAGAGCAATGACCTGCACATCCTTCAGGTGTATCTGCACATTAACGTCCCCGGTTTGCCGTTGATCGTAACTCGTGGGATTTGAAAAAACGTACTGACCGTACCCACCGAGAATTCCAAGAGTGCAATACACTAGATGCAACATGACGACTTCCGCCTGCGTGGATATATGAAGCAAAAGAAAGGAAACAAAAAAAAAAAAAATTGTACCGTCGTCCACGAGAGTGAGCGTAAAAATGACAATTCAAAGTCGAGGGCACACTTTGTACGAGCAAAAGCCAAGAAGTAACTGTGTTACGATCCCCCTTCGACTCCCGATTGGGATTATCCGCTGTTGTGAAAACCGGTATTTTCTCAAGCCGGTTTGCCATACCGAGAGCACATATTGGAGAGGGAGAGAAGCATTTATTTGCATTCACGGTCATTAACCTTTCCTACCAGATAATTTTCATTCTCATGTCAAGAACGTAAATGCCCCCTTTCAACATTATTTCTATCTTCATCCATTATTATTATTTTTTTTTTTTACCGATAAATCGCTATTTACAGTAGTTGGAAGCTCAGATGCAAGAATTATGCATTTTTTATGCTGGATTCGAAATCAATGACCCGAAAAACCCCCCCACATACCGATTTTTTAATAAAAATCCGTTGTTTTTTTTTCGTTTTCTGTGCTGCGCGGATTTAAAGCCGCCGTTAAGGGGTTGAACCATCGTGAAATTTTCGAAAAATCGATTTTTTGTTTTAATTTTTTTGTTTTTCTCATAGTTTGAACCTTAAAGAAAATTTTAAGCTGAATTCGAAGTCTGTACCTACAATATTGACGAAGGTAGGGCCGGTTAGAATTTTGTTCTCCCTTCGCTTCTATAAAACTAGTGCCTGATGAAAGTAGTTGAAATAGCTACTTACAACGCTACATGTATTTATAATTATGGCTATTGTAGTTAGTTTATTCCAAGTATGCTCCTAAGGGTTTTAAAATTTCTCATTTTACATTTATACATCCTCTTACTCTCTTCTCTATAGTTTATATTTTTCCATTCACTTCGTTCTTTACAATCTTTTCCATTTCTAAAATAAAATCACATAAACAAAAATCATCGTTTGTTCTCCTTGCAGCGCACTGTTTATTTTTCTCCTTAACCCATCACCTGTACTTTCTCCTATCCATTCCTCCACCTTCTCTCTTATCCTTTCCCTAGCTTTTTGTTTTTTTTTTTTCCTACTTCGCACGTGATAATGTGCTCCGCTGTGTCTCCTCGTGGAGCCAGAGAGCAGAGTCTGCATTTCAAGTCTTTGAAGCTATTTTTCCATTACTATGTCCCTTTTCCTATCCTTGCGTTCCGCGCACAGTACCTGAATTTAATTATTCTATTCCGGTCATTCTGGATTTTTTGGTCCGTCTTGATTTTGACTCCTCGTTTAATTCTTTTCTCCAAATCCCTTACATTGCCATTCCTCATTATTTCTCATATTTCTCCTTCCTCCACTTCCGCCATGGCTGCCTCCAACTCTTTTCCCCATTTTGTTGCGTTGCCGTTCCTGATTCCTCTAATTTCTTCTTTTAAGCACTTTTTTGGCCATCTTTCATCGCTCACTTTCATAACATCCTTCATATATATTGCGCTGCTCTTTTCTATAAGTCTATAATACCCACTCCTCTACATCCGGCTTCTCTTTCTCCATATGTAGTCCGGTGTATTTCTTCTTAAGCCCATAGTGAGATGGCTATTGTGATATTTTATTAGTATTACACGTATTACTTATATTTTAGTTATATGTAATTGCTATATGAAATTTGTAATGACGAAGACGAGCAACGTATATCGCTTGCTGAAAAACGCGCGCAGGAAACTACAAAAGAGGCCGGAATAGCTCGAAGAAGGTCAAGATTATCTGTCGAGGACCAGCAACTTGCTAAGGAAGGACCCCAAATATGAAGTGGAAATCTCCGATTAACTGTACAGCAAGTTAAGCCACAAATATTCAATGTTTTTTTACTGTTGAAGCCGCGTCGAAACTTTGAACACATTTTTTTCGAATTTGCGAAAAATATAACTCAACGATAACAGCCATTCCGATTGATTTGAAATTTATACCACACATTTGTAACATAATTATCTCAATCTGTACGTAGGATTTTTTTTTTTATGTTTTTTTTCTTATTCTAGCCTCTCAGGGTGGTGTTAAATACGAAATCAGGGACTTTGAAAACCCTCGAATCCCCTTTTTCTTCAGGCTAACGAGTATCGTTTTGTTCTTTTGGGGTCGTTAATTTAAATTTTCATACTTTTGACTTGGAAATTTGGTATCACGAGGTGCAATAATCCTCGGGGTGCAAATTTTCATAAAAATTGGATGATTTTTGGTTTCTTGGTCGACTGCATGATTCACGTCGCGCCATGTTGTATTTCGATATTTTTACTCTCAAAAATGCCCCAAAGGGCCAAGAGATGCAAAAATCATGTCACAATTTTAAAAACGGCATAAACTAGTCTAAAATTGTCTTATACCGTTATTTTATAACGTTTAAAATATTCTAACGTTATTTTCATAACGATTTAAAAAAAAAACCTAAAATTTTCACGTTCAAATTGTCGGCCATCTTGAATCTTCAAAAATTCGTGCGTGTTCGTGTCATGATTCGGGCATCCGCGATTGTTTTCGACTCTCCTCGCGGGCTAAAAGTGCCATCTGGGGGTCGGTGGGATGAAACATCACGAATCACGAAATTCAAACCAATAACGGTTTTTTTTGTGGGTACACAAAAAATTAAGGTTACGTTTCGTAGCGACTAGCGAGACGAGATCAATCCGATCGTGCGATCGATTTATACCGCGTCCCCGCGTCGATCCTCGATTTTAAAAAAGTTAGAAACAAATGACTTCAAGTGCAATTTTGACAATTAAAAATATTTCAAATTTTGATGCGTGCATCGAAACGAAAAAATGGAGAAACATCAGTACATGCGATCTTTCATATCAGCCGCTGTGGAATACACGAAACATCCGAGTGAAGCGTCAGTCTCCGTATTGCAAAGAAATCTAGGGGTGAGTCTCGAAATTTTTCATCCCTTTGTGTCGAATATTAAAAAAAAAAAAAAAACAATTTTTTTTGCCCAATTTCGAAAAAAAAAAATATCAAATTTTCTTTTCAATGCCCATTTTCGAAAAAAAAAAAACAATTGAAAATTTCGTCCCAATATTTTTCTTGAACGTCCAGGTGATCGGCGTGTCCCTAGATCTTAGCAAAAACCTAGATCTTAGCAAAAAACAATTGAAAATTTCGTCCCAATATTTTTCTTGAACGTCCAGGTGATCGGCGTGTCCCTAGATCTTAGCATATTCGATCCCGGTTCGAGCGTAGCCGCCGAATTTTATGTGAGCCTTCACGAGCTCATGAATTCGCTCGGATCTAGAACTCCCCTGATCTGGAGCGCTCTTGACGCTCTGGAGAATGCTTGCAGAAACACCGCCGCTCGTCAGGCGCTCATACACACATATAAATTTGCGCCCATATTGACTAGACTGCTGGAGGTAATGATAATCATGTCGTAGAGAGAAATAGCGAAATTATAAAATTTTCTAAGCTAATACATTTTTTTTAAATAAAAGAAAAATACAATTGCGCGACCGTAACGAAAGATTTCTCCCTTTAAATTTGCCGTTAGACCAATCTTACGTCGGAGAAGCGAGTGAAAGTATTAAAATTATTGCAAGAATTGACATACGGCGTTAAATTGTCATGGCAAGAGGCGCATTTGCCATATTTAATATCGCCTCTGACCCAGTGGATCATGCAATCCAAGGACGAAGATGTAATAGCCCTTTCGCTGGGAATACTTGTTAATCTTTGTTATAAAAATCTTCCCGCCGTTTACACGCTGATGCGTACCGTCGATACGAAAACATTTTTGCGAACGTTGCTGAAGATACAGAGTAAGAATGTCAATACGAGAGTCCAATGTTGCAAAATGATGATAATATTGGAGGACGGTAACAAGGATATAACCGAGAAGCAGATAAACGAATTCGTCGCGACGACCTTCGCGACGCTCGTGTCCGCGCTGGCGAAACGCGATTCGCTGCTGCTGAGGCACGTTGTGGATTTTTTCAATGATTTCCGCCAGAACGAGCACGCTCGAACAATTCTTCTCAATTATCAAAGATACACCGGCGATGTGAAGGACATACTAGAGTCGATAGAGAGCGATTCGGATCCCGAATGTATCTCCCTAGTTATGGAATTCTTGCAGTCTCTCGTCAGTCTCAAACTTTCGTCGCTCGTCGCCCTGTATCCCATGTGCGTCAAAGTCGCCATGACGTGGATACCCGTCGAACAGGTGAGATTTTTTCCTTCGCTTAAACATTTTGCTTATGAGCACTTATGGGCACTGATTTTCGATTGGAATGATTTGCGGAGTTAATGATTTGAATCGGGATACAAGGATTCGGAGTGGAAAATTTTATTCACGGTTGTAAAATTGTTTTTGCATTCAGAAAATTTGTTTTACAAGCGTAAAATTGATTTTACATTTGTAAAATAGGTTTTACGTTTATTAAATTATTTTATATGTTTGTAAAATGATTTTTACATCAGGAAAATTAGTTTTGTTTCCAAAATTAGTTTGACTCTCGTAAAATGATTTTTACGTTAGCAAAATAAGTTTCACGCTTATAAAATTATTACGGGGTCAGTAAAATTTTTTTCTATCACCCGTAAAATTAAGTTTCAAGTATGTAGCTGAAAATTCATTTTTTTACGCTTATAAAATTATTTTTAAATGCCCAAAATGATTTTATACGTTAGCAAAATCATTTTTTACATTCGAAAAATTAGTTTTACGGTTATAAAATTACTATAGTGTTGTTAAAACTGTTTTTACGTTCGTTAAATTAAGTTTTATCGTTTTGCAGAATAATTTTTAACGTTCGAAATATAAGTTTTCTTCTTTTTTTATTTCATTTTTTCTTTCGTTAGGTATGCTCGAAAGCGTTGGCTCTCGTAAGACCAATTTTGATAGATTCGCGAAGAATAAATTATTTTATACGTTTCTAAAATCATTATTACATCAGAGAAATTAGTTTTACGTTTCTAAAATTAGGTTGACCCTTGTAAAATTATTTTTACGTTGGCAAAATAAGTTTTTCCGTTCATAAAATTATTATTGCGTCTGTAAAATTATTTTTAAATGCCCAAAATGATTTTGTACGTTTGTAATATCATTTTTTACGTTTGAAAAATTAGTTTTACGTTTATAAAATTACTATAGTATTGTTAAAACTGTTTTTACGTTCGTTAAATTAAGTTTCATCGTTTTGCAGAATAGTTTTTAACGTTCGAAATATTAGTTTTCTTCTTGTTTTATTTATTTTTTTCATACGTCAGGTATGCTCGAAAGCGCGGACTCTCGTAAGAACAGTGTTGATAAATTCGCGAAGAATACATTTTTTTATACGTTTCTAAAATCATTATTACATCAGAGAAATTAGTTTTACGTTTCTAAAATTAGGTTGACCCTTGTAAAATGATTTTTACGTTCGCAAAATAAGTTTTTTCGTTCATAAAATTATTATTGCGTCTGTAAAATTATATTTAAATGCCCAAAATGATTTTATACGTTTGTAAAATGATTTTTTACGTTCGAAAAATTAGTTTTACGTTTATAAAATTACTATAGTATTGTTAAAACGGTTTTCACGTTCGTTGAATTAAGTTTCATCGTTTTGCAGAATAATTTTTAACGTTCGAAATATTAGTTTTCTTCTTTTTTTTATTTTATTTTTTCTTACGTCAGGTATGCTCGAAAGCGTTGGCTCTCGTAAAAACAATGTTGATAGATTCGCAAAAAATAAATTATTTTATACGTTTCTAAAATCATTATTACATCAGAGAAATTAGTTTTACGTTTCTAAAATTAGGTTGACCCTTGTAAAATTATTTTTACGTTGGCAAAATAAGTTTTGCCGTTCATAAAATTATTATTGCGTCTGTAAAATTATATTTAAATGCCCAAAATGATTTTTACGTTCGCAAAATAAGTTTTTCCGTTCATAAAATTATTATTGCGTCTGTAAAATTATTTTTAAATGCCCAAAATGATTTTATACGTTTGTAAAATCATTTTTTACGTTCGAAAAATTAGTTTTCTTCTTTTTTTATTTTGTTTTTTTTCTTACGTCAGGTATGCTCGAAAGCGTTGGCTCTCGTAAGAACAATGTTGATAGATTCGCAAAGAATAAATTTTTTTATACGTTTCTAAAATCATTATTACATCAGAGAAATTAGTTTTACGTTTCTAAAATTAGGTTGACCCTTGTAAAATGATTTTTACGTTCGCAAAATAAGTTTTGCCGTTCATAAAATTATTATTGCGTCTGTAAAATTATTTTTAAATGCCCAAAATGATTTTGTACGTTTGTAAAATCATTTTTTACGTTCGAAAAATTAGTTTTACGTTTATAAAATTACTATAGTATTGTTAAAACGGTTTTCACGTTCGTTAAATTAAGTTTCACCGTTCTGCAGAATAATTTTTAACGTTCGAAATATTAGTTTTCTTCTTTTTTTTATTTTATTTTTTCTTACGTCAGGTATGCTCGAAAGCGTTGGCTCTCGTAAGAACAGTCGTGATAGACTCGCGAAGAATCAAGAGCCAGACGAACGTTCTCGCCGATTTGGATTTGTCGGTTCTGATGCTTGTGGCGAATTGCGTGAACGACGACGATGAAGAGATGAAGGGCAAGAGCGAGAAACGTAGCTCCGAGATGGAAACGAGGCTCACGGAATTGATGCAATTGCTCCAGGAAATGGCGAGAATAACGTCCCTGAGGAATCGCGTAAGTCAGGCATTTGGCGAGCAGGAGATGCGTAAATTGCTGAGAACGATGCTCGAACACGATGACACATCGACGACGAGCAATTGGCCGGGAAATTTGTTCAACGATCCCGCAACGATACTCTACGTTCATGCCCTTGCACTCACGGCCGATCATGCAGCTCACGATTCAGCCTGGTTGACCCTCTATTCCGAGCTTTTGCAAAAAAAACAAGTACAGATGGTCCTGGCACTCGCTTTGTACACCGGGGACTCCGAGGTCAAGCAAAAAGTTTTACAATTGACCTCATCGGTCGGATTTGCCCAAGAATGGTAAAAATTCATTTTTTTTTTCTTTCTTCATTCCCCCCCAATGAGAAAGTTTTTTTTTCGATGGGGAAAAAGATATTTCAACGATCCCGATCGCGAGATCTTCGATAATCCAGCAACCAATAATCATTTTCCCGAATTTACAAAATTAAAAAGAGGGAAAAAAAGTTGAATTTGTTGCCTTTTGACCTCGAATTTTTGAGTTCTCGATTAAAAATTCCGTGTTATTCGTGATCAGCGAAAAATTTGCGATGAGACGGATCCTTTGAAGGGAACGAAAAACGAAAAAAAAATGGTTTTTGACTACTGTTTCAAAAAATTGCAAATATATCGAAATTCCAATTCTCTCTGCCAGTTTCACCGATTTGGGCTCAAATAGAGGGTTTTTAAAATGCCTTTAGTTGACTCGGAGAATGACGCTTGATTTATTAGAGTAGCTAAATTTTTTGTAGGCGATCGGATACTTTTTAAATACCCGAATTTGGCAATCGATGGTCCGACTTTGAAAAATTGTATTAAAAAAAAATCGGAAAAAATCGTAGCTCGATGATCCAAATGGAACTTTAAAGCTTGAACGATTGCAAAGAGAATGAGCACAGGCAGGAGTCGTAGTTCTATCGGAAAACAAAGTTACACCCATTTTAGTGCACCCACCAATTTTCTTGCAAAAATAAAAAAAACTGCCAAAAATTCTCCCTTGGTCACGAATTCACTGTACATTTTCATTTTCTCTAATTTCAATGCAAAAATTTCAACGTTATCGTTAAATGCGAAAAAAAAAATCATGAAAATCGAATTTCGTTACAATTTGTGTTTTTTTTTTAACAACTACATTTTCCATCTCAAAATTTCCTTCGATCTTTGGAATGATTTTTTTTTTTTTTAATTTTCCATGAAAAAAAAAAGTTTCTCTTCGGTGGCACGCTGCATGAGCGAGCTCGAGCCTCTCGTTTTGGTGCAAAATTCCACGGGTACGATGTCAACGATCGCTGGAATATTTCCCACGCAGAGTCAGTCCGCCGAAATGACACCGTTATTTTCGTTCAATCAGGAGAGTCGACTCGATACTTTTTTGGCGAAGCTCGAAGAAGCGTTTAATAAAAATCAAATAGGTGACATTACGACGTCCGCCGTTATGGAATTGTATGACTACAAGGTACATTATACAAAGACAAAAACAACAAAATATAGGAGAAAATAATTATTCCGATAATTATATCATTATTATAATTATAATTATAGCATTAATTATATAATTATTATTATCATTATTATTACGAGAAATAATAATGGTCGACTAAAGTTTTGAATAATATTCGAAATTTTATAAAAACAGTTTTCATTTTTATTTCCATCAAAAGTTTCGTAAAAAAAAAAGTCCATTAATTTGTGATAATGGAAAAAAAATAATTAGTATGACTGTTTTTTTTTTGTTTTTTTTTGAAAAAAAAAAGTTGGCAGCGATGCGACACGCTGAGAGGGCCACGCAGGCGAGTCTCGAAGCCGCGAATAATCACGCGACGAGTCTTCAGCACAGACTCGCTCAGGTAGTCGCCGAATCGAGCAGACTGCATCAATTGTTGTTTCACAATCAGCAGTGCCTCGAGGGCGTTAGATCCGAGAAAGCGACGCTCACCATGACGATACGAACACAGGTTCAACAGTTACAGGTAATCAAACAACAACAAAAAAATCCGAATATTTTTCGAAATTTTCGTAACTTTTTTTTTTACAAGCTCAAAATCATTTTTTTTTTTTTTTTTTTTTTTTTTCGTTCAATCAAGGAAATTCCGACGCTGAAGAAGATCGTTGCAGACAAGAGCGCGGCGATAGAGCGCGGAAATTTCGCGAATGCCGCGCTGAAAAAAGAATTGGAAGCGAGCACGAGCAGGGCCGAGGATTATAGAAGAAAAATCGTTGAATTGGAGAGCAAGCTTTCGGATAGCGAGGCAAAGTTAATCGAGATGCAGCAAAAGAGGAGCGAGCTGAAGAAAATGTCTTCAAAATTGCAGGAAACCGTCAACAAAAAAGATCACGTAATTAATATTTTTAAATCAATTATTCGTCTTTTCTCGCGTAAATTTTCCGAAAGCTTTTCTTTTCTCGTATAATATATTTGTTCAAAATATTTTTTTCAATCGTCGTAAATACGATAATTTTTCAGATAATCGAGGAACGCGAACGCGAGATTGCTCAGAATCGCGATGGAATTTCGGCGCTGAAGCAGGAAATCGAGCAACTGGGCAGGCAGTGCCGAACTTACGAGCAAACGATCGCAGAAAAGGAGGAAAGTGTCCAGAAAAAGGTGAGCGAGCTCGTGGAACTGAGTCGAATGCGTGACATGATTTATGAGCTTACGGCGAAGAAAAAATCCGAGGATACGAACACGACGACATAGCAAACGAAGAAGAGACGAGTGGAATAAGTTTTCATTTATTTTCTTAATTTTTCAACCAATATATCTATATATATGTATATATATTTTTTTTTATATAATTTTAAACCTCTTTATAATTTTTGTAAATATATTTTACCACCGATGATGACTTGGCTATACATATTCATTGGGCTACCTCGGAACAGTTTACTGTCGCGCGTATAAATTAATAATTATTAATAATACTTATTAATAAAAATGATAATTATTATCAGTAATGGTAATTATCACTATTGATAATATTAATTATTATTATTAGTAATAATAATTATTATTATATTTATTTATTTTTTTGTTTTTATTCCTCTAGAGGGAAAAAGTCCCTCTAGCCTATGAGCCGATATGATAATTATCCCCCAATTAGCAATGTGTGATCTACGCACTAGTGTCATCTTTTTTTCTTTTTTTTTTATTAATGAAATAATTGTCCATAATATAATTAAGATGTGCGAGAATTTTGCGTTATGATTTTGGATAATTCAGAGATGAAAATTTGGTCGAACGACGCTCGGGGACAATTGTCGGAATTTTTTTGGTTTTTCAAAATTTCGTAGAAAAATCAACACCTGTGCACAAATAGGATAAGTTGCAATTTTTTTTTTTTTCAACAGAGCAATCATTGTCTATTTTGGAAAAAAAAGCAAATGTAAAAAAAAAAAGTAAGGCATTATGGGAGTAATGTGAATTTTGATAATTGTTTGAAATGATAATAATAATAATAATTTGCTCAATGTCGATTGGCCTGAAAAATCTTACAAAATGATTTTTTTTTTCCCTCACAATTTGTGATTCGACCAAAAAGCATGTCTTAGATTCTTCTTTTGAGATTTCAATAGCCTCTCGACCGAATAATCGCTTTTTTATTTTTTCCACGTCTTTAATCTTGAATTCTCGATATAGTTATATGCAAAATATACATTGTCTATTTTGGAAAAAACAAATGTAAAAAAAAAGTAAGGCATTATGGGAGTACATAATGTGAATTTTGATAATTATTTGAAATGATAATAATAATTTGCTCAATGTCGATTGGCCTGAAAAATCTTACAAAATGATTTTTTTTTTTCCCTCACAATTTGTGATTCGACCAAAAAGCATGTCTTAGATTCTTCTTTTGAGATTTCAATAGCCTCTCGACCGAATAATCGCTTTTTTATTTTTTTCCACGTCTTTAATCGTCAATTCTCGATATATTTATATGCGTCCTTGTTTTTTTTTTTTTTTTTTTTTGCTCCAATACCTTGTTATTCGAACTCTCGTCTATTTACAATATAATATTTTCGATACTCCTCCGTACACTATTATCACCATTCAGTTCCATTCAAAATTCTCTTTGTCATTATTGTTATTATTATAATAATTATTTTTCTTTTGTAATACCGATCCTTTGCTAAATTCGACTATTATTACGATCAATCATTGTGCTGACGATGAGAAACTACGCGAACGAGAACGTCGAGAGGTCTTACGGTAGATATGTCGTACTAATTAGTTTATTATTATTATTATTTTTTTTTTATTATTAATTTTTACTTATTCATTTTTCAAATTAAAAAATCATTGAAAAAATGACTGAGAATCATTGATCTCTCTCCATCTCCCTCTCTCGCTCTCATTTTCCGAATAAATCACATCGAGTTTTTTTTTTTTTATATGTGTAATTCCTCACGAGTATAAAAGCAGTATTGTCCAGCTTGCACGTCCAAGAAACGATCACAATTTACATTGTATGTATGCAATTATGAAAACATTTTCTTGCATATCTCACTGATAAAAGGCCTATACGAGATTTGTACATTTTTCATTTTCAAGTTAATTTCCTAAGAAATGAAAAAAAAAAAAAGAATAAACAAAAGATTGTTCTCATTCCCAATTCTCGAATATGAGACGCTCTTCGTTAATTTCGACGATTATGCACATTTTTTTTTTCTCTTTTTGCCAGCTTCTGGAGCCAGTTGGATAAAAATTGTGTAAATTATTCGCGACACTCAGAGCCAACCCTGTGGAATTTTTCTTTTTTTTTTTCCAATTTTTAGTAAAATTTTATTCAATCTTTTCTTTTTCGTCAAAAGAGATAATTTTTTTGGGCTTCAAAAATTGCTGTTTCGGAGTAAAAAATATTTAATTGATGCACAATATTTATATATATATTTTTTTTCAAGCTCAAAATGAATTTCGCAAGATCAGTAAAATTAATACTGATAATCAATGTGCCAAAACGAAAAGCACCAAAACGATTGGAGATGAAAATCCAGGACGATTCAAGAGTCAACCAAAAATTGGCAAATTGCGAAAAATAGATGCTGAAAACGAAGAAAAAGTTACCGGAATTGTCGAGAAATGTCTCCTTAACAAGGGCCATACTAGTCATTTCGCATACGATAATCCCGACCAACTACCTAGATAATTTCTATTATCTATTTGTTTTTAAATCTTATCCAAGTCTTTTTTTTCTATTTTATTTATCCCCAATAGGCAAGATATGTAAAAAAAAATCTAGCTCTGTCTATCAATTGTGCGATTATAATCCTGCGTTAGGAGACGATCATCGTGTACTTCCATTTTTTTTTTTAATTCATTTCTAGCTTACGCAGTCCACGACTACGTTTCTCCATTTTTTTTCTCCCTCACATTCACCAATTCCGAGTGCATTCGCGTGTGCTTTCCCCCCCCCCCCCCCCTTTTTTTTTATTCCTTTGGCATTAACGAATTAGCTATATCTCGCGAATGCAAGAATCCGGCATATTTTTTTGCAAAAAAAAAAAAAAAAAATCCAAAAACGCGAGGAAACCAAGAAAGCACCAACTTTGAGAGAAAAAAAAAAAAACGAGGAGAAAAATATTTATCGACTTAGGAACGAGTGCATCGTTTCACAAAATACTGTCTCAAAGAAAAACGAGTTTACCTATCCTCGTTTTTTTAAACTATTATTATTATTATTTTTTGTGCACTCATAGCACGAGAAACGAAGAGGAATGCAACGAAAAATCTTGAGAAAAAAAAAAAAAGTGTGAACGAAACCTTGTAAATATGAAAGGAAAGCATCGAGGGTGGAATTATCGAGGCAGAGTTCAAATAAGAAAGTTGATGAAAAAAAAAAAAAAAAAAAAAAAAAAAAAAAAAAAAAAAAAAATTAAAACGCGCTGAAAGCCATACGATCGATCGACGAACCGTTCGGCCCGCGATGCGTCACGCTAGCGTGATTTCTATTCCCGCGCGATCATCAACTGTTGCCCCTGCTCCAGGGTTGCTCCTGCGAGGACGCGAAAAGCAGATAGAAAAAATTAGCACCCATGTTTATCATCGCTGCCAACCAAAATACCGTGTGCCAGCGAGCTAGGGTTTCCTGGAATTGAAAAGCAAAAATAAATTGAAAATTTATTTGTTTTTTCTTCGTCAAAATAAGAAAAAAAAAAGAAAAAAAAAAAACAAGAAAAAAAAGCAAAATTTCGACTCACGTGTCCCTGGACAATTCGGCCAATGATGTAAGGCGCCAAAAATCCACAGGCATTGGCAGCGGCATTTGTGAGACCGTAGAGGGTGCCGGCATAACGCGGCGCAAGGGCAATATGGTTCATCTGATTGCCGGCATAAACGGCACCTTGAAGGGAGCCAAGACCGGCCAGCATGACCATCACCCAGACGCGATCGCAGCCGGCCCATATTGCACCGATGAAGCTCAGGCTCGGGCCAAGCGAGCCAATCGTGTTCCAGAATTTCATGGAATTCAGGGGTGTGATAAAACGACGCGACAGCGAAGCGTCGGCAAGACTCGATATCGCTAGACCGGCTATCCATGCCGTTAGATAAGGCAAAGCGGCGAGAAATGCATTTGATTGTACGTCATAGTGCAATATTTTGTCCATGTAGGTCGGTAATTCGGTCAGTAGAGTGTAAAAGGCCCATGACTGACCGCACTGGGTTATGGTGATTGCCCACATTGGCAGGGACGTGAAGACCGAGAGCCATGGCACTCCTGTGTCCTCCTGTATCGAAATTTGAAAAGAAAAGAAAAAATGAAAAAGAAAAAGAAAAAACGCTAATGAATACGGTATATTATTTGTTTCTTTATTTTACATCGAATTGAGAAAAAATGAACTCATTTGAAAAGATTGAGGGCTTGTACGTGAGTGAAATTTGGAAAAAAAATGGAATTTTATATTTTCTCGAAAGTACGCGGTTTCAAGAATATCGTGCGTTGAAATTAAATCAAATATTATTCGAAGAATTGTAGAAGATGCGGGGAGCCATTGTAGCGTGCTTTGAAACTTTTTTTTTTATTCAATTTTACAAATTTTGAAAAAATACATTGGTAACTTGAAAAAATAGGTCAAAAATCTACTTCAAACAGCCGTAATTTTTTTAAGCTTATTTTAAACATTTTGTTTCGGCTCGAAATAACTAATTACAAATTTAATGCCTAATTTTTTCACGGCTGGCGACCCAAAATCGTGAACACCGCAAAGGATGTTTGTAAAAAGGAATTTACACTGACGCCGATAAACAATGTTTAATGTTGATAAATTTTAACAATAAAATTCTCAAACATACCGGAATACATGTTCTTTCTGACGAAAAAAGAAAAATTTTCGAACAGAGCGAATATTTCTTGAGGAAAAAATTCCCAAATCACTTTTCTGCCCGTGTACTTAGGGTGTAAGCGATCAAGGGCCAAATTTCCTTTTTTATTTTTAATAAATCCAAACAATGTTTTTATTTTTTTCTTTTTTCTTCAACAATCCCAGGATCGAAGAGACGTTCGTATACGTTACCTCGTCTTTGGGCTCGACGCATGCCTCGATAAAGGCTTTCTCATCCGGATCGATCCAGGGATGTTGCGCCGGTGTGTCGTAGATGAGAAATAGCCAAAAAACGTACCAGACGATACCGAGAGTGCCGAATAGATAAAATGCAAGCGGCCAGCCGCCCCATAGCTCGAGAGAACAGAGCCAGCCGCTTAGCGGCAGCGATATTACAGTGCCGAAATTCGCACCTGCGTAAACTATAGCGGCAAATTTGTTTCTCTCGAGAGGCGGTACCCAATGAGCCAGCATGGAATGCATCGCCGGGAATGTGACACCCTGCGGGAGAAACGTGAGACGATAAAAAGATTATTATTATTTTTTTTATTTTTATTTAAATTCCAGTCCTCATTATTTGAATGATCGCTAAAAGTTTTATGCATTTTTAAATATTATTATTTTAAAAAAAAAATAATAAAAAGAGTAAAAATAATAACTACTATTATTATTATTTATAATAATTATTAATTAATTAATGGTTTGAATGAGGAAACTCAATTAAATATCTTGATAAAGCCTTACGCTATTATTATTTAAAAAAATAATAATAAAAACGGTAAAAATAATAAAAATTATTATTATTTATAATAATTATTAATTAATTAATGGTTTGAATGAGGAAACTCAATTAAATACCTCGGTAAAGCCTTCGGCTATTCGAACCGCGAGAAAAGGAGCGAGTCCCCAGTAAGCCGTGAATGGACTTACAACGGTAAATATCGCAGTCAACAAAACGCCAAGCCCGTAAATGAGCTTACCGCCAAATTTCTCAGCCATTCTGCCACCGGGAACATTGGTAATAACATAGCCGAGAAAAAACGATCCCAGTATTATTCCCTGGGTCTTTTCGTCCCAGTTGAACTCTCCGGCGCTCTGGACAAAAAAAAAACAAATCCCCCCGATTCTTGCTGCTACAACTATTTTATTTGAGAACTTAATTTTTCCAGTCACATTTTAACTTCAAATGTTGCAATTAAAAATTGAATTGAAAATAATTTATTCTTTTCGTCTCTTTCGAATATATATATTTTTTTTTTTTTCTGGCACGAAAGAAAAAAAGGATCTCATTTTTTTTTTTATGGCTCTCAAACATCACGCGAATGTGTTTCCATATTAAAAACCAAATTATGCATGCAGAAATTTTATCGCATATTCGTGTTTTTATATTTTCCTGCTTTCCACAAGCGAAAAGTGATATGAACGGACTGGAGATAAATTGTACACGCGACTATTCATCCGGGTCTCGTATAATGGTTGAAAATTGATAGCGGCAATGAGTAACGCACCGCGATAAGAGATATCAGGGACAAAGCATGTAGCCGATGAAATTTTTGTCATGCCATACTTCTCGAATGGCCAAGCTTTGATAAACACTTTTTTTAATCCGAAAAGAAAAGCTATTTTTTTTTTCGGATTTTAAGAGCGTAGAGAGTTCAGCCGATTATTGTTAATCCAAAAATACGATTTTTTTCAGATTATCAGAGAAGTAGAGCTTTTTTTAAATTCGAAAATGTAATTTCTTGGATCGTCGGAGACTCGAGTTGATTTTTTTTTTTTTTTTTTTTCTTTTATTTAAGTAGGGTTGACTTTTTCTTACGGGTATAAAAGTTCCATTGACGGGATCTATAGGCGGACAGACATCGGTGTTGTCGGAATCGTTCGATGCTGGAATCGCAGTCTGATTCACCATCGATACAATGGCAACCGAGAGATTGACTCTCATCGCGTAGACAAGAGCAAAGCCCAGAAATCCAAGAAATCCAAAGGTGTATCTCGCCTTGACGCAAGATCTCGAATCCGATGGCAATTGACTTCCGCTTGCTAAGAAAAAAATATCAAATCGTTCCTACTTGCAATATTTTTTTTATTCGTATTTTTATTTTTCCAATTTATTTGTCGAATTTCTTCTTTTTCAGCGGAGCGCAAATTTTCATTGCAAAAAAAAATCAAATCGTTCCTACTTTTAATATTATTTTTGTTTTTCTAATTTATTTCATAAATTTCTTTGCTTACGGCGCAGCGCCAATTTTCATTTTTGACAGACGATCGAATGTTGGTATTTTTACTTTCAATTTTATTTAAAATTATGATGCTAAATTTACAATGCATATTTAATTGTTAAAATTATCTTTATGTTACTTTATCATTATCATTATGTTACTCGATAACGTTTTTTTTTTATTATAATTTCGCAAAAAAAAAAATTTTCGATAAAGCCAAAAAGTAAAAATAAAATTCTCAATTAACAATTTCGAAAAAAGGAAAAACAAACAATTTTATTCCCTCGCAATTACACAAGTCTGTGAAAAAGTCAATTAAAAAAACTATTATGATTATTGACGTCTGTTTAATTACCAAATAGAGATGAAGTAATCGGGCAAAGAGTGGGAGGCAATCGTACGATCGTACGATAATAATAATAATAACAATGATAATCACAATAGCGAAATATAGCATCATGAGAAAAATAAGATTTACAAAATTTCCTCAGACTAGCCAACATTGCCAATATTTCTTTATTCAATTTTTAAAATTCGTTAAATTCAACGCTTATCATTAATTTTCGACGCAAAAGCTCTTTTTACTCCAAATTTTCAATCGTAAATCCCTCTTACGAAATTCTGCAAAAATTTTTTTTTCTTTTTTCCGGTAAAGAACGAGTGCATTGTCAATATTGCCAATATTTCTTTATTCAATTTTTCAAATTCGTGAAATTCAAAACTTATCATTAATTTTCGATGCAAAAGCTCTTTTATTTACTCCAAATTTTCAATCGTAAATCCCTCTTACGAAATTCTGCAAAAAATGTTTTTTTTTTCCAGCATAAAACGAATGCATAAACAAAATAATAAACTTTGATACAATATATTAATTTAATAATTTAATACAATTTATTTAATAATACATTTTATTAATTCGCTTTTGTTTTTTTTTAAATACAATTCATTGTAAATGATTGTTGACATATTAAAAAAAAACACGAGTAATCTTACAAATAGAAACGACAATTTTTTTTCATAATAATTGACGCCATTTTGGTTTTTCGAGTTTGCGAAATATTTCAACGACCGAATATATATGAACGCGCACGAGTGACAGCGATTGCCATAACAACAAGGCATGATAATGACATAACGGGCGGACAAAGGAAATCCAAAAAATAAGGTAAAAAAACGACATACCTTTGTCCAAGTAGTCATTGTCACACAGTGGATGATCGTCTCGATTTATCGTTGGATCGATCACTTCCATCGTGGCTGGAAGTAATTGTAATCCCGTTGTCGCGAATTTGACGTTTTGATTGTTTTTTTTTTCGATTTTCGTCGAAAAACACAAAGTTATTGAAAAAAAAATGGCTCATTCCACCTCGCCCATAATTCTTTCTTTCTCCTTTCACGCGCGATGACACACTGACAATATCCGTGTAATCGAAATTCAGTGTCTAATCACGCCATTATTATTATTATTGTTGTTATTTCCTTTCCCAATACTGTTTTGTTCGCCTACTCGCGGGGAATCTCACAAAAGAGAAAGGAGGAACGTTGTTTTTTTTTGTTTATCGTTACGCTCGCCCAACTCGATTGATCTCTTCCTTAGATATTTCTAATTTATATTTTTGCTTTTGTCTTGGGCTGCAAGGATCAAAAATATTCACGCGAGAATCAACGCGACGCGAGCATATACATAACGATATACCTAACTTATAACTCGCACTCGCACTGATTGACAAGAATATAGAAAGAAAAGAGAGAGAGAGAGAGAGAGAATGAATGCGATTTCAAGAGAGAGAGAGAGAGAGAATAGAGACCCCCTTCCTCAACAGCTGAGTCTCACGCTCAGACGCAATACATTTTGATTCACGCATCACACGCATTTAGTTTTGAGGGCACCACTTGTTGGTGGCGAGAGGTTGAAGGTTATGTCAGATTTCTGCTCTAATGTATTTTTGTCTACGTTACACTTTTTTAATATTAAAAAAATTATTCGAACAGACAAAGAGGAAACAACAAAGCGGGAAGTTTAAATAAATAAATATTTTTAAGATAGTCGAGTGAAAAAAATATCCGAAATGTTTGTAATCAAATGCAAGGTTATGTCCATTTATATATATAGTAGTCAGAAATCGAAAATATATATATATATATATTTTTTTTTTCAAAATTTATTTCCCTCGTCTCCTAATTAGCATAAAACTGGTATACTGATGTGTGTCAGGTGTCAGTAAACAGAACCCACGTATTTACAGCCCGAAATTAGACGAAAAAAAAAAAATTAAAAAATTTTGTGCCAAACTGTGAAGGAAATCCTTGAGCCTTGTCCTAGTCAGGGATCGAACTTTTTTTTTCAATTCTTTTCCCGCGCATTGGCTCCATTATAAATATTCTTGGCCGGAACTCCAATTGCACTTAAAATATAAGCCATAAAAAAATTGATGAAAAAACATCATAACGAATGTTCTATTTGTTATATCTCAACAATGAACCACCGACAAACTTTCTAATCAATTTATTTACACATTTTGTATAACACATAAATATTTACACATTTTGAAATACTTTCGGCAGACTCTTTACGCATTTAAAAATTGAAAATGGGATTTATGTTTCAAATAATATTTTAACCATGTTTTTTTTTTTTCAGTGAAAATTTGTCGTTTTTATTTTCATCGTTCGTCTTTGAGACGGTTTTCTTTATTTGGAGTATTTCCTTCCAACTTTTTTTTTTATAATCTTACATTGTGGAAAAATTTGGTCTGAATGAGAACATTTTTAAAGCCCGAGTCCGCTCAATCATCAATTAATGATAAATTTCGTACGATTATTGTTTCTATACTCTATTTTTTCATCGGACATCGCATCGAGCGGGGAAAATACGAAAAAAAAAAAAAAAAACCCGAATAAATTGACTCGTCGATTATAATTTATAGATAAATAAAGGAATGCTTTAATGAGCCCTTTACATACAAATTTTATCGTTACACAATTATACACCCATCGATCGATTGCTTAAATATTTTATAAGTAAACTACGCACAATTCCGTGAGTTTTCGTGATGCGAGAAAACCCAATTACTTTTTTTTTTAATTTTTATTTCTATTTATGAAAAACACGCACAATGATCATCATCTCGCTCGGAGATTCTTCGTAAAAACAAGAAATTTTTTCTTTGCAAAAAAAAAATATTAAAAAAAAAAATCGAAAAAAATGAGTATGACATTCCTTGAAACAACATGCAACATATATAGCGTAAAAAAAGCCTTGCGTGGTATAAAAAAAAAAAAAAAAAAATTTTATTCCTTTTTGGGCTTTTCAAAAATCAGTTTCGTCATCTTTGAAGCCGTTCGACGATCTGTTCGCGGCTTTTGCCGGTGACAATGACAAGGAACGATTGTGAGCGTCAAGACCGAGTATAATTTTGAGCAATTTCAGTATGCTTTTCTTGTCGGTGTTTTCGTTTTCTGAAATTTTAAATTATATTCTCATATTATAAATTTTTTTTTATGATAATAAATAATTAATCAAACATACAGATGTGTAAATAAAAAATTGAGCAAATAAATGAATCGGACCTTCGTTTCCTGTGATCTGTTGCTCGAGATTCAATTTTTCTTGTGCAATCTCGTACATGCCCTCCTCTATCGTGCCCTCACCCAACAATCTGATTATCGTCACAGGACTGAAGAAAAAAATTATTATAAAAAATGTATCATTGCAAGGGATAAAAGAATGACTTGAGAAACATTTTTATCCGAAAATATGAGCAGCTAAAATTCTTCTAGAGCATCATTAATATGTTGAGTAATTAATTCAATTTTTTAAAATTTATTTTTACTCACTTTTTCTGGCCGACCCTGTGACAACGATCCTCGGCTTGCTTGTCGTTATACGGATTAAAATCTATGTCATGAATGATCACGGTATCGGAGGCCGTCAAATTAATGCCAAGACCTCCCGCTCTTGTGGATAATAAAAAAATAAATATCGACTCGTCGTTGGTAAATTCGTCTATCAGTGTTTGCCTCTCGGTCACCGGTGTCTGGCCGTCTAACCTGTTTATCAATATCAACATCATTAAATCTAAAAAAAAAAAAAAATAAATAAAAAAAAAATAATAGTAATGAAAACAGAAAATAGAGCGCGGGATGCAAATTAAAACGGATCAAGAAATCGAGTTTGACCGGACCAAAATGGATAAGTCGACCTATTGACAAGAATATGAAAGTAGAAAAGTGAGCATAGGGATGGAAAGTTACCGGGGAAGATAAGTCGATCGAAGGAGAGAACAAGGAAATTTGGGGAAGAATGAGGTACGGAAATGTGGAAATAAAGGCTAAAAAGAGAATAGGTGCCGACTATGAGGGACAGAGATAGGAACATTCGGGACACATATATGTGAATGTGAATGTGCAAAAGCTAAAGAAAAAATGCAAATTGAAGTGCTGAAAGGTCGGGAAATGCGGATAGAAGATATAAGGGAAGAGGAAGTTATACGAAGATTAAACGAAAAACTAAGAGGTAAATATTTAGTATCGCGGCATTACCTACAATGAGGCTAATTTTTTTTTTCATGCTTCGTTACGCCTTGATAACATCATAACCAGTGATATTATGTTGGCACATAACCTTCTTTGAAAAAAAAATTACTTTAAAAAATTATTCGAACAAATTATGTAAAATTCAACTTTACGAATTCGTAAATATATTTCTTGTATATTGTGGTGTGTAAGTGTGTGTGCTATATAGCTGATTTCATTTTTCGCCGGGTACATCCATCGCACAGCGATCGCGCACATATTGTTAGATCATTTTTTTCAAATTTTTTCTTTAGAAATTTTTTTTAAGCTCAGCAGAGGTCATGCGCCATCATATTCTGTATAGTTATGATATTTTGAAATCATAATATACCCCGAAAAAAAATTTACAAGCCGATTATAGGCGGTGCCGCGACACTAAATATTTACCAACTAAAAGGTGAAACAGCCAAAGAGCTCTGTGAATATGTTGTAAGAGAATTCGAAAGACTAGTGAAACAAAAAGTACAAGAGAACGAGGCGCTGAGTCCGGAAATATAGAAATACAGATGGGGCATTTCATACGAAACCAACCGATCCGTGACCCCGACAATTTTTGATTTCGTTGAAAATTTTCGATATTTTTTTTCGCCTACTGAAACAGTCTTCCAGAATTTTTTTCGATTCTTGTCTCAACCCGTCCAAACACAATAAATTTTTCAAAATTTCGCACAATTCTTTTTTAAATGCTCATAGCTTTTTCAAAAAACAGAGATACCAAAATAAAATACTAGGTCTTTATTTCGTTTTCAGTTGTAGTTCCACAAAGAAAATACGAAAAAAAAAATCGAAATTCATTTTCATATTTTTTTTTTCAGTTTTAAACCCAATATATATATATATATACTTTTTCAAAATTTGGACCATTTGGATTTTTTTGAAAAAATTCACCACTTTTCAAGCAACATTTTTACGAGTACTGAAAAATTCGTAGCTTGTGATATTCATAACTTGTATTTTTTTTTGGCTATTTTCGAAGTAATTCTTAGCAAAAAAGTTAGAAATAAGTTAAGAAATTATAGTTTTGTAAGAGGGACAAAATGTACGGGGCGGAGCTATGTAAAAAACTTCCGAAATATATTGAAAATAAATTATTACTAGCACTACTAACAATGATAATAAAATTTATTATATTTTGTCTATTAAATTTTTATAAATAAAACAAATGTACTTGAAGAATTGTATTCAATTTTTTTTTAAATTACTATTATTATTATAAAATTATAAAAACGTATTTTTTTTTTTTTCAAAACTGACCTTAAAAATTTGTGACCTCTAATCGCCATATATTCCTCGAGTATATCGAGGACCATTGTAAATTGACTAAATATCAAAACCCTGTGTCCCTCTTCCTTCATCGCCGGCAGCAATTCATCGAGTTTCAACAATTTTCCGGAATTCGGTACGAGCTCCTGGGGCAAACCATCGCCCGCCAAGCTCTTGTGAATCCGCGACAGCTGATTTATCTGATAATCCGACATCCACAGCATATCCTCAAAAACATATTGCGAATTGTTCTGCTTGTACGTGTGATCCTTGGCTAATTTTTTCGACATCGCCTCGAGCCTCGTCTCGTCGTAATAATTTCTAATTAACAGCGGATGATTAGCGAGTTTTCTCAATTGCATCATCATACCGATACCATTGACCTCCCTGTTGCGATCCGCCTCTTCGGAAAATTCGGCAACCAAATTTTTATACATATCTCGTTGCTTCTTCGCGAGACTGCATTTCATTACTTTTTCCGTTTTTTTCGGCAAATCGCGAAGTACCTCGGACTTCAAGCGTCTGAGAACGAACGGACGCATTATTTGTTTCGCATTTTTTACCTGCTCCTGCTCGAACAGAGGCTGATTCTTCTTGTCGGATGCTTGAATTTTCTGCAAAGTGAATTTGTTAGAGTTTTTTTTTTTCAATTTTTTTCGCGTTTCGTTTGTCGTTGTGAATACTTTTGTATATTTATAAATTTTATCGTTCAAATACTTACAGAATTTTTGGAGAAAAGACTCTTGAGATCGGCCTGCTTGCCGGCGAACATTGACGGCATTACGAAAATTAAAAGAGACATGAGCTCGAGAAGATTATTTTGCAGAGGTGTGCCGGTCAAGAGAAGACGATGTTTGGCCTAAAAAAAATAAATAATAATAATAGTAGTAGTCGTAATATTAATAATAGTCGTAATATTAATAATAAAAAAAATATTACATTAATCCTGACGAGATTCTCGTATCTGATCGTGCTCATGTTCTTGAGCATATGAGCCTCGTCGAAGACGACATACTGAATTGGCATAACGCGAAACAGTCGACGCTCCTCGGGTGTGCTGCTGACGAGATTGTACGTCGTAAGAATTATATCGACGTTGTCGAGCTCACCGGCTCGCCAGCCCATTCTCATGTCTTTGCGCTCGTCCTGCGAGCCATAATACTGCACGACGCTGAGTCCGGGCGACCAGCGCTGAAGCTCGTTTCTCCAATTTTCTGGAATCAATTCGATTTTATTTATATTTATATTCATTTCATCAATTTCATTCAATTTATCAATATCATCGGTTTCATTCATTTTATTTATTTCGTTCGTTTGTCTTTGATTTCTTCATTTAACCCGTAAAAACCACACCTCTATTGAGCATACATACATGCCACACTAGTGCGATTTGGGATTTTGCATTTTCAATGTACTATAATTCTCGTATAAATAATCTAAAACTATTCGATAACCAGTGGTTTTTGGGGTAATAGTTTCTCAGGAAACCGAAGGTCATAATTTCAAATGCGATAAATATTATTCATTCAGTAAAAATACGACAAAATCAGAACAAAAATGTTCAAAAATTCACAAAAAATGAATTTTAGGTGGTGCAAATTTGCACTAGTGTGGCGTTTACGGGTTAATTTGGAAAAAAAAAAGAAAAAAAAATTTCTCACCCATCGTAGAGCTAGGAACGACAATGAGATGTGGTCCTTCGTTCTCATTCGCTAGGCCCGCCTCGCGCAGATACGTCAAGAACGCTATGACCTGAATGGTCTTGCCGAGTCCCATTTCATCCGCCAAAATACCATTGACCTTCTGGGAATGCATAACGGCGAGCCAATTGAGACCGACCATTTGATAAGGCGCGAGTTTAAGTCCCTCCGAGAGTCCGGCCGGCTGCTGAGTTATCGTCGATGCGCCGGCTGCCACGGCTTTCTCCATATTTCCCGATAGCTTGAGGCATTTTTTCATCAGCGCCTCGACGACGTGTCTCATCGACAACAAAATTTGGGCGGAATTCAATAATTCCGTATCGAGATATCGGGTATTCTGAAATTTATAGACCAAATCTCGCCAGCCGGCGAACGGACGTGCATTTATTATCGCTGTCGCTCGCTTTTGTGAACAGTGCGACATCAGCAGGAGCTCCATCGGCAATGCGTTTTGCATAAACTCGAGGACGCCCTTCTTGTCGGGCGTCAACTCGTCGGATATCTCGACATCCGAGTCATCGTCGCTGAAAAATTATTTTTTCAAATGGAGAAAAAAAAAAAAAAATAAAGAAAATATTGAAATAATTGAAAAAAGCTTCGTTGAGTCTCTTCGGCGAGTCGCAGTTCATTTTTTTTGCTTGCGATACTTTTTTTTTTCTTAATCAAATAAAAATTAGAAAAATTGAGAATATTCTTTTGGAGTATTTTTTAGTGACTTGCAGGTAATTTTAGGCAAATTATTATTATAAGTAATAATAATATAGTAATAATAACAATAATAATGCTAATAATCATTATTATTAGTATTAATGACTATTATATTATTAATAATGATTATTATCATTTTACTTCCTCAGAGGAAACTTTGTTTTCATGAAAAAAAAAAAAAAAATTTCCAGATTTTCATGTCAGAGTGCCTAATTAAAATGTTACAAATAGTCAAGAAATCACATTTATAAAAAATATCTGTGCGTATGTATGTACGCGCTGGCCTTTCAAAATGCAAACAGTTATATCTCAAAAACGCCTTCAGCAATCATGCCCAAATTTTGTGCATAAGTAGGACAGTAAACCACCTTGGTTTGTTGCAATTTTCGTCAAAACTGCTTATAAATTTCAGATTTTATAGGATTTTAAATAAAAAAAAATCTGTTCTCGCTCTAACTTTCGTAAATTTTCATCTATCCGGTCGAAACTTCTTACATAAATAGGCTAGGAGGACAAGGATATGTTAGGTATTGAATTTGGCGATAATTCAACGAAGGGTTCGGATTTTATGAAATTTTGAATTTTTTGAAACTCTGACATTCGTGAACTTACCACTATCGAGCCAGCACTTTTCACATGAATGAACCCGGCGATACTAATATTCGTTATTGAGTTTTAAAATAACTGATAAATGGATTTAAATTTTCTAAAACTTTAAACTATGGGAATTTTTTTAAACTTTATGGGATATTATGTGTTTGCTCAAACTTTTGCGAATTTACCACTACCGAGCCAGCACATTACTCAAGCAAGCTCGGGGGACAGCAATTTTCGGTATTGAGTTTGAAAAGATTCGCTAAAGAGTTTAATCTTAAAATTTTGAATTTTTTAATATTGAATATTTATGGAAAATGATATGCTTCCTTTAAGGGGTTAGATACACTCGCAAGGCCAAAAAAAACTCTTTTTTTTTCAAGACAGTTTTCATTATTTATTGATCAATATTTATCAGTTCAAAAGATACACATCTCAAGAAGTTACAGTAATTTTTTCATGTCAAAAGAACGATAAGCAACCGAGTTACAGCCAATCTCCCAGGCCCAAAAAAAAAAAAAAAGTTTTCAATCGTTGGAATTAGTTGAAAACAATATTTTCTTGTGCTTGACGGTGAAACATTTTGAATTTTCGCTTTATTTTCTTTTTTATACAACCGAAAAATCAACGATTTTTTAGTGAAAAAATCATTTTGCACTTTGAACATCCGCTATTTTGTCAAAAAATTAAATTTTGATAAAATCTCGCCATCAAGTACTGGAGAATATTATTTTTAACTAATTCCAACGATTTAGTTTGTTTCAGATGATCCAGTCATGAGTTACGTTACGCACCGCAAAACAACATTTTTTTTTTCCCTCTGGGAGATTGGCTGTAACTCGGTTGCTTATCACTTTTTTGACATGAAAAAATTACTGTAACTTCTTGAAATGTGTATCTTTTGAACTGGTAAATATTGATCAATGAATAATGAAAATTGTCTTCTAAAAAAATATCTCAAAAAAAGCGTTTTTTTTGGCCTTGCAAGTGTACCTAATCCCTTAACATCTATTGACAATGTGAGTAATCGTTGTTTGTTCAGAGGTATTGATTTAATCGCAAAGTGGTGAAAATAATTTCTGTAGTTTTGATGTTGCAAGTTACTTTGAAAAAATGTT